>CM060327.1:38254661-38267408 GCA_030674155.1 Stramonita haemastoma | reverse complement strand
TATGAAACTTTAAAAAAAAAAAAAAGATTTTTTTTGGGTTTTTTTACTGCCAGTCATTCAAACATTTTTTTTTCCGTCAGCCTATTGGGGGGCCCTCTCCCATTAAAATTTCAACAGATTTTTGAACACTACATTAATTGTCTTAGGGGGGGGGGGGGGGGGGCGGGATTGCTCGGGGGCCCAAGCACCGCTTCCCCTATAAAGGGTTAAGCAGCATTGAACGCTTTAACCTATAATGGGTGACCATTTTGCAGGCCTGGCTTCGGCACACCCCCCCAGTTCACCCAGCTGTCAATGGTACCTCCCCCCTTGGGGGGTCAAAAAAGGGGAAAAGCAGGGGGGGAGAGGGGATGGCGCCACCCTGACCAAAAACGGCCCCTGGAGAAGCGAGGTCTCTGAGCCTCGCTCCCCACGCCCAAAAAAAAAAAATTTATGGAAACCCCTTTTAAAAACCTTTTCCCCCCTTTCAAAATCCTATTTACCTGTTATGTAATTACATGCGCGTTGTTTTTTGCCTTTTGCGTTTTTGCAAAAATAATGTCCCGTGGAGTCTCTCTCTCTCTCTCTCTCCCCCCTCCCCCCCTCTCTCTCTCCCCCTTCTCTCATCTCTCTCTCCCCCCCTCCTCTCTCTTTTTCTCTCCCCTCCCTCCCCTCCCCCCTCTCTCTCACACACACACACACCCAAAAACACCACACACACAAACCCCAAAACCCCACCACCCACAAAAGATATCATAAAAACTTGCATATCAAAAATTTGGGAAAAAACAGCAATTTTTTAGAACCCAAAATTTTATGTTGTTTTTTTTTAAAATTTTTCCCAAAAAACCTTTTCCATTGTAAAAAAAATTTTTTTCCCCTTTTCCCCTTATTTGTTTCTGCAAATATTCCGACAAATTCATTACTTTTTCCTTTTTTTAAAAAAAAAAAATAAAATAAAAAATTATAAAAAAAAAATAAACCCGGGTTTCCGGGGGCTAAAAATACTTTTTTTAAAAAAAAAAATTAAAAAAAATTTCCCCTTTTTTAATTTTTTTTTGTTTTTTTGTTTATTTATAACCAAAATAGACTTTTCTTTTAGCTCGTTATTTTTTTGTTATTAACTTTTTTTTTAAATACGTCCCCAAAAAATTGGGACCCCAAAAAGGGGAAAAAGGGGGTGGGGGGGAATCAGGCCCACCAGCCTTGCAGACTTACCCTTTCCCTTTCTTTTGGAAAAAACCCCCCCCTTTTCCCCCTTTCCTTCCTCCCCCCTCCCCCCTTTTCCCCCCCTCTTATTTTTCCCCGGGGACGGGGAGGAGATCATTCCTTGTGACAACAAAAATTTCTCCCCCTTAAATTCAAAATCATCTGAAAGTCTCTTTTCCCTTGTTTTTTTGGAAAAATTTCCCTTTGGGGGGAAAAAAAAAAAAAAGGCCAAGCTTTTTGTTGTTTTTGAGGGGGATGTTTACACAGTGTAAAAAAAAAAAACCCCTCTCAACCAGGATGAGTTTTTCTCTTTCATAAAAAGGGGAAAAGGGAAAAGAAGGAGTGGGAGAAAAAAAAAAAATTTTAAAAAAGGGGGAAGGGGGGAGAAAAGGGGGGAGGGGACGAGGAAAAAAGAAGAAGGGGAAAAAGGAAAAAGAAAAAAAAGAAAAAAGAAAAAAAAGAAAAAGAAGAAAAAAGAAAAAAGGGGGGGAAATGGGAAAAAAGGAAAAAGAAAAAAAAGAAAAAAAAGGGAGGGGGGGGGGAAGAAGGAAGAAAAAAAAGAAGAAGAAGAAGGGGACACCCCAAAGAAGAAGGGGAAAAAAAAAAAGGAGGGAGAAAACAAAAGAAGAAAAAGAAAAATAAAATAAAAGAAAGAATAGAAAAAAACAGTCCCGCCAGACCCTTTGATGAAAAAAAAACCCCCCTTTTTGGGGAAAAAGGGGGAAAAGGGGAGAGAAGAAGTAAGAAGAAGAAGAAGAAGAAAAAAGGAAAAAGAAGAAAAAGAAAGAAGAGAAAAAGGAAAGGAGGGGGAAAAAAAAAGGGAAAAAGGGGGGAAATAAAGAAAAAGAAAAAAAAAAAAAAAGAAAAAGAAGAGAGAAAAAAAGGGGGAAAAGAAAAAAAAGGGGGAAAAGAAGAAAAAAGAAAAAAGAAGAAAAAGAAGAAGAAGAAGAAAAGAAGAAAAGAAAAAAAGAAGAAGAAAAGAGAAAAAAGAAAAGAAAGAAGAAGGAAGATGAGGATAAGAAGAAAAAAAAATTTTTTTTAAAAAAAAAGAATAAAAAAAGGGGAGAGAAGAAGGAAAAAAAGAAGAGGAGGAGGAGGAGAGGAAAGAGGGAGAAAAAAGAAGAGAAAAAAAGAAAAAAAGAAAAAAAAAGAAGGGGGGAAAGGGGAAAAATTTGAAGAAGAAAATTGAAAAAGAAAACGGAAGAACAAGAACCAAAGAGCAAAAAAAACAAAAAACAAAAAAAACAAAAGAACCAGAAAAAAAAAGAACAAAAAAAAGGGGGAAAAAAAAGGAAAAGGTAAAGAAAAAGACGAAGAGAAGAGAATGATGATGCAGAGGACAAGAAAGGAAGAAAGAGACAAAGAAGAAGCGAAAAAAGAGGGGGAAAAAAAAAAAAAAAAGGGGGGAAGAAGAGAAAACAAACACAGAACACACGCAAACACACACACACCCCCACACACCCCCCCAAAAACCCCCCACCACCCCAAAACACACACCAACAAAAAAAAAAAACACAAAACTCCAAAAAAACCCCAAAAAAACCAAAACCCCAAAAACACAAAAAAAACAAAAAACCAAAACCAAAAACAGAGAAGGAGAGAGAGAGACCAGACAACAGACAGACAGACGACAAGAGACAGACAAAACAAGACAGAAGACAGAACCTCAACCCCAAAACAACACAGTTTGGCCGATTTCAAAAATTTGGGGCGACAGATAAAAAAAACAAGAGCTTCGCTTTTTTTCCCTTTTTTTTTTTTTTTTTGTTTTTTTTTTTTCTTCTTCCCCATTTCCCCCTTTTATTTCAAAGCCCCAGATCTCTGCCAAAAATTTTGCAGGGAAAAAATCACCCCTTAAGGAACTGAGGCATCGCTCGATAATAAAACAGAAGCTTTTTCTGTGCCAAATGCTTGGAATTCCTTCCACCAGCAAAGAAAAAGATGACACGAGCTTTGACTATTGTCATAAGGTGGGAGGGAGAGGAGGGAGTGATATATTAATTTTTTTAAAGGAATAACAAATTACATGCCAACTGTTTGTTTTCCATGGGTGTGTGTTTATGTGTGTGGTGTAGTGTGTGTGTGTGTGTGTGTAGTGTGTGTGTGTGGTGTGTGTGTGTGTGTGTGTGTGTGTGTGTGGTTGTGTGTTTTTTTTGTAGTGTGTGTGTGTGTGTGTGTGTGTGTGGTTGTGTGGGTGTGTGTGGTGTGTGTGTGGTGTGTGGGTTGGTAGTGTGTGTGTGAGTGTGTGTGTAATGTTTGTGTGTGTGTGTGGTGTGTGTGTGTGTGTGAGTAATGTGTGTGTAGTGTGTGTGTGGGTGTGTGGTGTGTGTGTGTGTGTTGTGGTGTGGTAAGTGTGTGTGGTAGTGTGTGTGTGAGTGTGTGTGTGTGTGTGTTTGTTGGTGTGGTGTGTGTGTGTTGTGTGTGTGTGTTGTGTGTGTGTGTGAAGATGAAATGTTGTGTTGTAAGTGTGTGTGTGTGTGCTATTTTCTTGCATATTTATACTGAAACCCTAATAACAGCAGGAAATGGATGTAATAAAATGCGTGTAAGAGCTTATCTGTTATCCTCTGAACAGAGAACTTTGCCCACGCTTGCCTTGTCTTGCCTTTCTTTGATATACCTTGCCATGCCTCTCCTCTATCTGTCTGTCTGTCTGTCCTGCCTGCCTGTCTTTCTTACTGTCTGTCTGTCTCTGTCTTCCTATCCGTCTGCTCTCTTCCTATCTGTCTGTCTGTCTTTCTTCTGTCTGTCTGTCTGTATGTGTGTGTGGTGTGTGTGTGTGTGTGTGTGTCTCTTCTCTCTCTCTCTCTCTCTCCTCTCTATCTCTCTCTCTCCTCTCTCCTCTTCTCTCTCTCTCTCTCTCTCTCTCTCACACACAAAATTTTGAATTTTGTAATCTAGAGTGTCATGGTGGATAAGATTATAAGTAAGGATATTGACTTGAAATAGTGTATATGTCATTTTGCTTGTGCCTGTAATTGTGAGTGTAGTTGGATAGTTGGGTTATATAAATAACTAAGTGATTAAGTTTATCATTTGCTTTATTATATCTATATGTTATATAATTCCTTATGATTGTTTGCCTGTTGCCAGATGTTGTTTCTTTTGTTTTTGTTTTTTGGGTTGTTTCATGTTGTTTTTTTTTTTTTTTTCTGAGGACCTGGTGTAAAGAAGCCTCTGGCTTATCCATATTTCCTCAATAAAACATTCGAGTTCGAGTTCGAGTTCTCTTGCTTCATTACTTTCCCTGACCTACAGAGGGCAGGTATCCATTGACAGCTGGGTGAACTGGGGGACTGTACTAAATGAAGCCAAGGTGCTCGAAAGAGTGATTCATCTTCGATGCAACCACGCTCAAACTAGTAAACTTTTTTTCCCTTTTTAAAAAATTCTTTACTTCGAGGATAGTGGAATAAGCACGCATGCGTTTTTTTACATCTACTCCCCGTGTGTATGCAGTATTGTCAATTTTGCCATCCGTTCCCACCGCACACAATGGCCTACTATTTTTTAAAAGCAGACGTGTTTTAACGTATGCGCAAGATGTTCTGCGTGCGTTCGCACACGGGAAGTCAGGTTTATAGTCTCATCCGAAGGACTTTCTTTGGGAGTGGAGTCGGCACTGATGTTAACTCCAGAGGAAAATCCTCTTGAACAAGATTCGAACCTGGGTCACCAGATCACGGGTGCATCACTCTGACCACCAGGCTATCCTGTCCCCCCACTTTTTGACTGGGCAAGTACTGTAACTACAGAGCGACCCTGTTCTTCTATAAAGATACATGGGCTTTGACAAATACGCAAGATTTCTGCAAGTGTTGGTACTACTCCAATATATTCCTATATTGTTTATAGCCCTACCGACCACGAAAACCATGTCAGGGATGTCCCCCCCATTCAATTTCAGTGACTCCACTAACTGTCAACATCCGTTTCAAAACCAACACCTCCTAATACTGTCAAATGTCTTACACCGTCCATCTGAAAACAAAAACATTTCATGACACAAGTTTAAAATAATTTCATTCCGTAAAGGCTAATAAATCAGGCTGTGCTGAGGGTGCCAGCTTGATTAATTATCCCAAAGTTACACAAAAAAAGACGAAGAAGAAGATAACAAACATTTTATTAAAGTACAAAATATTCATAAAAGTACCCAAAGGACGAATACCACTGCAGAATGGACATCCTGTTCCCATTCCTGTGTTTAAATATCACCACTACCTGGACGCCAGAACCAAAAAAACCAAAAGAACCCCAAGCAAAATGTCATAAAATAGAAACAGATTATTTTTTTGGAAAGACTTGCTTCGAAAAAGAAAAAAAAGAAAAACAGTAACATGGACTGAAAATGCACCCCAAAAAAATAAAACAAGCAAGAGAGCTATGACAGAGAAGTAAGGAGAAAGACAGGAACAAAGAGAAAGATAGAAAAGGGGAAATTTCGAGCACAACATTTCCAAAAAGGGGAGATACTATTTTATACGGAAAGAGCCCCTGGCATCTCCACGGGGGCGGGGGGTGGGGGTGGGATGGGGGGTATGCATCGGCACAAAGGACCAATGTTTAAAGTCTTATCTAAAGGACCCTATGCCTAAATTCAGAAGCCAAAAACCTAGAAAATACTGCTAATTTAAGGTAGACATAATTATGGCTTTAGGCGGATCGTTTCGTTACACCCCTTTTCATTATCTTTTTTGGTATCCAAATTCCACGGTTATAAAGCAGACAAGAGTTTTAACAAAAGACCCAAAAAAATAACAAAACAAAAAAAAAAGGAATTGAAAGAAAGAAAGAAAGAAAGAAAGAAAGAAAGAAAGAAAGAAGAGAAAAAAGAAAGAAAGAAAACGCACGCACGCACTCACACGCAAGCACGTACGCACTCACACACACACCACACACACACACACACACACACACACACACACACACACACACACACACACACACACACACACACACACACTCACTCACCGTAAAAATGAAAAATTACAAACCCCCCACCCCAAAAAAAAAAAAACTTAAGGGAACAAAAAAAAGGAAAGGCTTGGCACAAATCGTCAACACCACTTAATTGCAACTTTGCACAGCCGCCCACCAGAAAAAATACAGAAAAACAATAAAATAAAAAACAAAACATCCAAAAATGAGACAAAAAGCTGCAAAGGCGAAAAAGAAAAACCCACTCAGAATAAAGATGAGTTGTCCGCTACCTTATTAAACAAAGGATATTGAAATCATGCTTCTGAGATGGCGGGCGCCCAAAATCTGACCCCCCCCCCCCCTATTTCTTTTCCCCTCCCCCCTCACCCCTACCCCCCGCAACCCCCCTTTTCCTACACCCCCAAACCCCCCCCCCCCCCCCCCTTTTTTCTGTCTGTCTTTCGTTCTTTTCTTTCTCCTTTTTGATTCCTCTCTCCATCCTCCTCCTTCTTCTCTTCTCTTACTTTTTAAGCCGTTCTCTCTCTCTCTCTCTCTCTCTCTCTCTCTCTCTCCTCTCTCTCTCTCTCTCTCTCTCTCTCTCTCCTCTCTCTCTCTCTCTCTCTCTCTCTCCCTAGTTCTTATATATGTATATATAGATCGACAGAGTATTCCTTACAGCATTTTTTAGGGAAGGAGGGAGGCACTTCTGTTTCTTTTCTCTTTTCTCGTTTTCTTTCTTTCTTGAAAATAAAGTAACACACAGAAATAAGAAAGACACACAGAGGTGAATGAACAGGATTATAATCTCACACACAGAGATGTTACACATTACCAAGTATTCACACACGCGCGTGAACGTGCACGCACGCAGGTATGCGCACACACGCACGTCCACTTGCATGCAAGCACGCACGCACGCCACACCACACACACACACACACACACACACACACACACACACACACACACACACACACACACACACACACACTATTTAATGAAACCTGTTCTTTTTCAATGCCCGATCCTAGATAGTCTGTATTTAAAAAAAAAATTTGGGTTGAAATTTTTTTTTTGGGGGGAGAGAGAGAGAGAGAGAGAGAGAGAGAGAGAGAGAGAGAGAGAGAGAGAGAGAGAGAGAGAGAGAGAGAGAGAGAGGAGGGAGAGAGAGAGAGAGAGAGAGAGAGACAGACAGACAGACAGACAGACAACAGACAGACAGACAGACAGACAGACAGACAGACAGACAGAACAGACAGACAGACAGACTCCTTTCATTTTATATCTGTCTATCTATCTATCTATCTATCTATCTATCTATCTATCTATCTATCTATCTATCTATCTATCTATCTATCTGTCTATCTATCTATCTATCTATCTATCTATCTATCTATCTATCTATCTATCTATCTGTCTGTCTATCTATCTGTCTATCTATCTGTCTGTCTATCTGTCTATCTATCTATCTATCTATCTATCTATCTATCTATCTATCTATCTAACTAACTATCTATCTATCCCTTGGTCTGGCGACCATGGGGGCACCCCTGAAGACTTGACAACCAGTTTTCTCCATTCCTCTCTCTGTTCTGCCTTTCTCAAAGTTTTGTTGAGTTCTAAGTTTGGTTAACCTTATATAAGATCATAAATAACAAGCTGAATTTCGTGCCCAGAAAATTATAGACATTTGATCTATGTGTTATTTTAAAGTTTCTTTCATGGGAGGTAATCAAAACTTTGACCAGATTTCTCCAATGCTGTCTCTTTAATAGAATTTTGCCTTGAAAACTATGCAACACTAGTTAGAATCTACTTTTGGTGGGGTGGTGGGGGGTTTTCCTCTACAACGTTACACAGGAATATTGTCTGATAAATGAGATTTTGACTCATAATTATGATCTCGAATTTTCCATTTGATTGTTCAACATCAACCAAAACAAAAAAGTCAAAGAAAAGGCCTGACTGACTGAATTGATAATATGATTATGCAAACTAGACACTTTATTCTCACCCATTACATACAGACAGGCAGCATTTCAATTTAAACGATATATTTCATAACACAGAAATATAGTCATCACCAAGACATATATTTTACAAAAATCAAAATACGTCGTCATCGAACTATCGTTGTCTGTCACATGAACGAAAATGTGTTGCGCTGCCGTTATAGTAGATATCCGTCAGTCTCGGAAGACTATGGAGTTGCGCTCCAGGCTCCAGGGCGCAAAGCCTGGGTAAGTAAGTATGGAGGGCAAGGTGTTACCCATGCAGCAGACCCCCCCCCCCCCCTTCTCTACGTCACTGGAATGGTCCACTGGAAAGGCAATCGTTGATACGAATGGTCCCAGTGCCGTTGCATGAGCCGCCAGAACGTTACCATATACAGCCCCGAACTGCCCTGGGGACTCCGACTCCCCGAATTTTCCTCAGGGATGGTGTCTAAACACGACACCTGTGTGCATGCTGGTTTTTTATGTTGTCATCCGCTCCTACCGGCACATCATAGCCTTCTCTTGTGAAAGGCGGGACGGGTTTTTAACGTGTGTTCAAGATCTTCTGCGCGTGTTCGCACACGGGGCCACAGTTTATAATATCATCCGAATGATGCCGTTAAGCGCCTGATAAGTCAGGCCCAGTGCCTCCGACTTTGGCGAGGAAGAGACTTCTTGATATCTGATCAGTCTTTCAGGAAATGAAAAGCAGGAGAATGGACTGAGAAGGCAGAAAATAGACAAGAATGTGACCGGAAGAAAAGGAACCAGGCAAAAACAAAGAGGGAGATAGAAAAGAGGGAATTCTTAGCACAGAAGACTGACACTCGATATTTTAACAAAACAATTTTTCACCTAATCATTTTTCCTCTTCCTCTTCTCTCTTTCCTGCTTTCCCTTACAGAGTAGAGTGTGTAGTGCCTTAGGTCTTCTCCAGTGCTTGTAACTTACAAGAGAGGTCTGCCCACTGGCCTCAGCCGACACAGTCAAACTTCAGAGCAGCTCATTCCATTGTACAGGTTGCATGCTGGGTACGTTCCTGTTTCTGTAACCCACCGAACGCTGACATAAACTCACGGGATCTTTAACGTGCATCTTTTATCTTCTACATGTAAAAAAACAACTATGCACCAGGGGGATTAAGGCACTGGCAGGGTTTCCACTTCTTCATCGTCGTCGTTGTCGAACGCTCAGTCAGCGGCTATTGTTGTCTGTCATATGAACAAAAACGATGCATTCCGCTGCCGTTAAGCACCTGACAAGTCAGGCCCAGCGCATCTGACTTCAGCATGGGTTTGCGCTTGAATTTGAAGGGGAGATTGTAAAGATTCCCCCACTTAATTCACCAGACTCCGTCGCCGAGATTCGAACCCACGACTTCATGACCCACGGGTTGAAGTCAAACGGTCTTAACCACTCGGCTATGAAGTTTGTCTAATTCTCCCTTTCGATTTGCCTAAAGCCAGTCAGGCTTTTGCAGGCATGTAGTAGCAAAGCACTCATCACGTTCTGCTATTTCCTGCAAGGAAATTAAATTAAAATTTGGATTTTAAAAAAAAAAAAAAGAAAGAAACCAAAAAAAAATCACACAGAGAAAGAATGATAGAAGGGAGAAAAGTGTAATAATGTATATGCTGTGCAAGTGTGGGTTTTTTGTTTTTCTTTTCTTGTGTTATCTTGTCTCAGTTTAAATTGAATTAAACTATTCCTGATAACTCTATACTGTTCATAAATGCTGTTTCATTTTTTTTACATAGCTGACTATACTCTTCTTCTTCTCCTCCTTCTCCTCCTCCTCCTCCTCCTTCCTTCTTCTTCTTCTTCTTCTTCTCTTCTTCTTCTTCTTCTTCTTCTTCTTCTTCTTCTTCTTCTTCTTCTTCTTTTTCTTCATCATCATCATCAACATCATCATCATCATCGTTGAACGCTCACACAGCAACTATTGTTGTCTGTTATTATTATGAGCAAAAATGTGTTGCGCTGCCGTCAAGCACCTGACAAGTCAGGCCCAGTGCATCCGACTTCGGCGTGGGAAAGAAATGTCATCTTTTAAGACTTTCTGTATCATAATAAGCAGCTTCTCCAGTTCTCATTTTTGGTTGTTGTTTTTGTTGTTGTTCTCTAACGTAAGTCCAAAATGTCTTCTACATTTGAACGAACGACAAGTTGAGCAGTTGAACAACTCAACTATCTTTAAAAAAAAAAAAAAAACATTCTCCAATCCAGCCATTTTTTGGTCCTCCCTCGATTAAACCCAAAGGCTTTTGCAAAGATGTAATACTAAGCCTTTCATCGCCTTCCGCCCCTTTCTTGGAACGAAATCAAATTAACCCTCGGAGAAGAAACAAAACGATAGAGGGAGGGGGGGGGAGAACAGAAGGGAGAGAAGTCTGTTGAAATGTGCAAAGCTATACTAGTAATGTCCCTTCAGGAATTGAATTTCAGCAGCCTATCAGACTTTTACTTTTTTTTTACGTAACTCTAAGAACAAGCAGGAGATTAGGTTGAAGGTAGGGTTGCGTAATCTTGAAAATAAATTCTTTTTTTAAAAAGCTTTTTAAAAAAGCCAATCATTTTATAGATCATACCGAAAGTCCTGATTACTCCATCAATATTCAAATTTGAAATTAGACAGATATCAACTATCATTTATCTCATTGCAGCAAAAAAAACTGAAATCAGCTGTTAGTCTAAACCTCGAATGTTCCAAATTTCAGATAATTCTCTCGTTCCCCTTTGCCAAAGTCGGATGCTCTGGGTCTGATTTGTCAGGTGCTTAAATAACCGCAGAGCAGGAGTAGCGCAGTTTCGCTGATATGACAGACACACAACACTAGTTGATGTCTGAGCGATGGACGAAGAAGAAGAAGGAGGAGGAGGAGGAGAGGAGGAGGAGGAGGAGAGGAGGAGAGGAGGAAAAGAAGAAGGAAAAGAGGAAACTGTTATTAATGTTTCCAGCTAGAAGAAGAAGGAGGAGGAAAAGGAGAAGGAAAAGAGGAAACTGTTATTAATGTTTCCAGCTAGAAGGAGGAGAAGGAGAAGAAGGAAAAGAAGAAGAGGAAGAAGAAGTTGTTGTTATTAATGTTTCCAGCTAGAAGAAGAAGGAGAAGGAGAAGAAGAAGAAGAAGAAGAAGGAGAAGAAGAAAACTGTTATTCATGTTTCCAGCCTCTCTTTTTTAAGAAATACTTTTTACTTTGAATAGCGAAGACTTATTTTGATAAAAAAAAAAGGGGGGGGGAGGGGGTTGCAAAATATCCTTGAAGTTTTGCTAAAGGAAATTGTCGACAAACGTGTTTCGTGTGTTCCCCCAGACGACCATCTTGGTCAAAGGACTGCTATTGATGGCCATGCTTCTTCAAGAGACATAATTATTCTTCCCGTGGAAAAGTTTAATACGGGATGTATCTTTTTACTGTTAACAAAATTAGCATCGTTCTCATTTGTACATTATTGGATTATATGCAAAAATCAAACCATCTGAATCTATAGTTAACCAAAAATATTAACAAAAACGTACCACAACTACAATGATCGTGCGTACATTAAGAGGCATGTGTGTGTATTAGTGTGTTTTATTATGCTTTTTAAAAATATTATTTCTATTCCTCGCTACGAATCGGAGGTTGACCAATAGCGATTTTTTTTTTTTTTTGCGTAGGAGACCGTTTTTGTCCACCAGTGAGTTAGCAGCATTCTGATGTCAGGAATAATCATATAGTCTCTTTTTCTTTCGTTCTGCGGCTAGAGATCCGAGGTTCACCAATGGTGAGATTTCTTTTTGGCGTATGAGACCGTTCTTGCCCACCAGTAAGGTAGCCGCATTCTGACTTCAAGGATATGTACATAGTATCATAATAGATCAACTTTTCTTCCACTTTTTTTTTCTTTTTAATCTATGATTGTAAATGTCCCTTGTCTTTGAAAAGACAAAAAACTAGAACAGTTCATTTTTTTTCAAAGGGGATATTCTTTTCAGCTACCACCCCCACCCTCCACCTTTCCCGATTAAAACCAAGGCTATTGCAAGGCTGCAACACCAGGCCTCTCATCACGTTCCACCGTTTCCTGCAACGAAATTGAATTAAAAATATGAGAAGAAACAAAGAGAGACAAGAGACGAGGAGAACAAGGAGAGAGAGAGAAAAGTTACTTCTCCTGATGTCCAAGCCATGCAAATTATTTCCCTTTTTGCATTGTGTCATTGTAATAAAAAAAAAATTGTGTATGTATGTATATATACATATATATGTGTGTGTATATATATATATATACATTCATATATATATATATATATAATATATATATATATATATATATATATATATATATATATATATATATATATATATATATATATTCGTAATGTTTCTACTTCCTTTTCATTGGGGGTGAGGATTTTTGCAATCAAAACATTTTTCCAGCCTTTTTTTCCAGTTATAAATAGTCCAAACTGTGTGGAGGTTGTTTTCTGTTTGGTTTGTTTTTTAGGGTAGGGGGGGGATGACAATCTTGCATTGTGTTAGATTGTATAATATTGTGTTGTATTGTATTGTATTGTATTGTATTGTGTTGCATACTACTTTAATTCATGGCAGATTTCTCTCGCCACAAGAGCAGCGCCACCCTTTTATTTTCCTG
>CM060327.1:38242161-38244661 GCA_030674155.1 Stramonita haemastoma | reverse complement strand
ACAGGTGGCAAAGATAGGTAAGGATGATGGGAGGGTAACAGAAAGGGGGGTGGAGGGGTGGAGGGTACGAATTATCCACAAAGAAAGGGGTGGGGAAGGAGAGGGGGGGAAAGGGGGTGGGGTCCGGGTAGATCCACCCCTTTACTGTCTTGACAGGTCTGCTATCAGCAGCTAGTATCTTGACAGAAAGGTGTGTTAGGTGTCGTTGATGTGGGGTTTCTTCATGCCTTTCTGGGTGGTTATGTGTTCGTGGAATTTTTTTTTGACACCTTCCAGGTGTGTTCTTAGTTTTTTTTTAACAGAACTTTATTCAGAAAATATTAAAGAAGACACAATGTATTTTGAGTTGCAATAACAGGCAAACAGTAAAAATATTGGTAAGGTACAAATGGGTATTGGTAGCAATAACATGTAACTAGCTTATGGCATGCTCAAAAAAGCAATATATTTGACTAACTTAGTTGGGCAGGTAAAAAGAAACAAATAATTAAATCAGCATAATAACAAAGTAGTGCTTTCCTACGTCACGTTTAGATCCAACATTCTAAGACCTTTTAAATGCTTTCATTATGGATGTTGCAATTGTGTTCATATAAAAAACAAGATAAATAAAGAAAAAAGTAAACCTACTGCATAAAACAAAATACAACTATAAGAAACAAAACATTTAGAACAAAATTTACAGAGTAAACCATATCCTTAGATCATTTTTTTCTCTGTGATACAGAAGAGGGATGACAAAATTTACAAATAGCATACACAAGGGGACTGGGTGTCAAAAAAAAAGTATTTGAGTACTTATTCCATTATCCTCCAAAAAAGGAAGAAAAGAAAAAGGAGGGAGAAATTATAACAAAATCTTAAATAACAAAACAAAATTAAATTAAATAAAAAATAAATGAAACAAAGTAAGAAGGAGCAAGACAGGGAATGAACTCATCTACACCTCACTGCTTCAGTAGAATTTAACAAAGATGGGCATGGAATGCCACACACCACCAACCCTGCATTTGAGAGAACACTTAAAACAGAAACACCAAATAAAAGAGCCCTTTAAATGCAATTCCACTTTCCCATCCATTCCCTATGCAGGCTTGCTCTTGCAGCAACTTAAAACATAATCAGATTCGGTTCCACGTGGTTTCAAAACAATCAAAAAAACTTTAACATACTTCCTGCAAAGCTTTGCAAACGACATTATTCCTCCAAACATTGGAATTAACGAACAAAGAAAACACATCAGCCTGATGGTCCACAACGTGATAAAGTGGACACCGAAACACGACAAGAAAACTCAGAAGAAACTCCACGAACCTCGCCATTTCCTCTTGTGTCCCTCTCTCTACTCACTAGCTGGGCTAACGTTCCGCCATACTGAATCCAACTTCCTCCCGCCAAAAGGGGAGTTAACTTCCTCTCATCTCTGTCAATTATCCCCCGTTTCCCGCTGTTTCGCTTGAGACAGGTTTGGCGAAATGGTGGGATCACAAAACAGCGGGTTATCGACTCATAGAAGCAGTTACTGCCCTTTTGTTTGGGGGAAAGCCGAGTCTTAACGGTGATCGTTCTCCAATAATTGTTGGGGTACTTTCTCTTTCCGCCGTGAAAAATGAGACAGCCCGAACAGAAGCACCAGAGAGAGAGAGAGAGAGAGAGAGAGAGAGAGAGAGAGAGAGAGAGGAGAGAGAGAGAGAGAGAGAGAGAGAGAGAGAGAGAGAGAATTCCGACAGTTGCATTATGACCAAGAGACGGGAAAACTGAAGAGACAAGAACACCCCCACCCCCTCCACCCCCTACCATGCCAATAGAGAGGGCAACCAGGAGAAGAGAGAAAGAAGAGGGGGAGAGATTGGGGGGGAGAACAGACGAACAGACAGAGACAGAGAGATACACAGAGAGACCGAGAGACAGACATACAGACAGACAGAAAAACAGAGACTGAACAGACAGACAGAGAACCCCTACAAACAGACAGACAGACAGAGAAACAGAGCAAGAGAGATGGAGGAGAGAGAGATACAGACAGACAGATAGACAATAGACAGACAGACAGATACAGACAGAGATAGAGAGTTAGTAATTGAATAACCAATAACCATGGATAACCAATATCTAGGGTTTTTTTTCTATCTACCACTTGTCCGAATGGGCACAATATTATAATCATACCAACCATATACACGCAATCCTATTAAGTAGCAGGCGCCTAGGAACAGAGAGAAAGAGACAGGAAAAACAGACAGAAACAGACAGGGAGACAAACAGAAAACGCTGGAACCTGAACTCTAAAAAAAGGTTTATTCATGAAGAGGCCACTGGTCCATACATGAAAGGAGTAGCTGAACAAATTACTCATTAATAATAAGAACTGGTGGCAAAGTACAGAAACAGAGAGACAGATGAAGCAGAGACAGACACAGAGAGAGAGGGATGAGGGAAGAGACGGAGGGAGAGAGAGGGAAAGCAAGGGAGAGAGCAAGAGAGAGATGCAGAGAGAGGG
>CM060327.1:38236496-38242061 GCA_030674155.1 Stramonita haemastoma | reverse complement strand
CCCGCCAAAAGGGAGTTAACTTCCTCTCATCTCTGTCAATTATCCCCCGTTTCCCGCTGTTTCGCTTGAGACAGGTTTGGCGAAATGGTGGGATCACAAAACAGCGGGTTATCGACTCATAGAAGCAGTTACTGCCCTTTTGTTTGGGGGAAAGCCGAGTCTTAACGGTGATCGTTCTCCAATAATTGTTGGGTACTTTCTCTTTCCGCCGTGAAAAATGAGACAGCCCGAACAGAAGCACCAGAGAGAGAGAGAGAGAGAGAGAGAGAGAGAGAGAGAGAGAGAGAGAGAGAGAGAGAGAGGAGAGAGAGAGAGAGAGAGAGAGAGAGAATTCCGACAGTTGCATTATGACCAAGAGACGGGGAAAACTGAAGAGACAAGAACACCCCCACCCCCCTCCACCCCCTACCATGCCAATAGAGAGGGCAACCAGGAGAAGAGAGAAAAGAAGAGGGGGAGAGATTGGGGGGGAGAACAGACGAACAGACAGAGACAGAGAGATACACAGAGAGACCGAGAGACAGACATACAGACAGACAGAAAAACAGAGACTGATACAGACAGACAGAGAACCCCTACAAACAGACAGACAGACAGAGAAACAGAGCAAGAGAGATGGAGAGAGAGAGAGATACAGACAGACAGATAGACAGATAGACAGACAGACAGATAGACAGACAGAGATAGAGAGTTAGTAATTGAAAACCAATAACCATGGATAACCAATATCTAGGGTTTTTTTTCTATCTACCACTTGTCCGATGAGGCACATATTATAATCATACGCAACCATATACACGCAATCCTATTAAGTAGCAGGCGCCTAGGACAGAGAGAAAGAGACAGGAAAAACAGACAGATAACAGACAGGGAGACAAACAGAAAACGCTGGAACCTGAACTCTTAAAAAAATGGTTTATTCATGAAGAGGCCACTGGTCCATACATGAAAGGAGTAGCTGAACAAATTACTCATTAATAATAAGAACTGGTGGCAAAGTACAGAAACAGAGAGACAGATAGAAGCAGAGACAGACACAGAGAGAGAGGGATGGAGGGAAGAGACGGAGGGAGAGAGAGGGAAAGCAAGGGAGAGAGCAAGAGAGAGATGCAGAGAGAGGGGCGGAGTGGGAAGGAAAGAGAGAGAAAAAGAGAGAAAAGGAGAGACAGAGACAAAGAAAACAGACAGATAAACAGACAGACAGACAGACACAGAGAGAGAATAATCTTTAATCTTTATTTTTCAAGGGTTACAGACTAAGCATTCCAGAGAGAGAGAGAGAGAGAGAGAGAGGAGAGAGAGAGAGAGAGAGAGAGAGAGAGAGAGAGAGAGAGAGAGAGAGAGAGAGTGAGGAGAGAGAGAGAGAGAGAGAGAGAGAGAGAGAGAGATCATTTATTATTATTATTATTATTATTTATTCTTTTATATCGAGGATAACAGAAAAAGCAATCATATGCTTTTTTATCCGGTCCCCGTGTGTATGCAGTTTTTTTTGTGTAAATATTGTCATCTGTTCCCATTGAGAGATTGAGAGACTGAGAGAGATTCTGCGAATGCAATATCCCATATCTGTTGGGTTTTTTGTTTCTCCATTGTTATCAAATCATGTCTATTTTACAACGTGGATGAAAAAATACCCCACCTAATATCAGTTTATTCATAAACTTACCTGTACATCTCTCTCTCTCTCTCTCTCTCTCTCTCTCTCTCTCTCTCTCTCTCTCTCTCTCTCTCTCTCTCTCTCTCTCTCTCTCTCTCTCTCTCTCTCTCTCTCTCTTTCTCTTTCTCTTTCTCTTTCTTTCTCTCCATCAGTATTTCTCTCTCTCTTACACACACACACACACACACACACACACACACACACACACACACACACACACACTCACAGACACACACACACACTGATGTGTTGTATAGCAATTTTGGTAATTGTCTACGTGTTTCTGTTTGCATGACCAAACGTATCTCAAGCTTGCAGCTTCTCAATTTCAGCCAATATTTTGTCTTTGCTCTGATAGGCTAGTTCATCAAAAAAGCTTTCATTAATTTTGTTCTTCTGTCTGACCATTACTTTTGACTCGTAGAAGTCTCCTGTAACACCCCATTTTGGCTACGTTTATTTTCATTTCTTCTCCTGTCTGCCCATTTGACTTTTAGAATCTGCCTGTATATCCTACATTTAGTTTGTGTTTATTTTTAAATGCTTAAACGGGGGCGTGTAACAAGATCAAAAGGACCTGCAAAATCAATACTGCAAGGCACTGTCCAAGAAGGAAGAAAAAGAGGCAGACCAAGGAAGAGATGGGAGGACAACATCAGGGAATGGACAGGCCTAGAACTCAACACAACTTTGAGAAAGGCAGAACAGAGAGAGGAATGGAGGGAACTGGTTGTCAAGTCTTCAGGGGTGCTCCCACGGTTGACAGACTAAGGGATAGATAGATAGCTACCTAGATAGCCTAGCTTATTTTGTTTATTTTTGTTTTACAAGTGATTGGTGAAAAAAAAATCGGGTGGTTTTTATTTTTTTATTTGGCACAAAGTACAAATTAAGTAAAAACGACTACAAGAATGGCTATAGATACGCCATTAATAGTGACAACATTGACCACACGCTCAGCAGGGAAGCGGACCAGGGCCATTACTGAAGACGATTAAGTGACCACACTTCACCGTTTCTCTTCTTTAAACCAACATGTGTGCTATGGTGCTTCGGGCTTTATCACCGTCAGTACCACTTCTAGACTGTCTGTTGCTACTGCTAACCATTGCAGCATGTATGTGTGCTCGTGTATGTGTGTGTGTGTTTGTGTGTGTGTGTGTGTGTGTGTGTGTGTGTGTGTGTGTGTGTGTGTGTGTGTGTGTGTGTGTGTGTGTGTGTGCGTGCTCGTGTGTGTGTGTGTGTGTGTGTGTGTTTTGTGTGTGTGTGTGTGTGTGTGTGTGTGTGTTCGTGTGTGTGTGTGTGTGTGTGTGTGTGTGTGTGTGTGTGTGTGTGTGTGTGTGTGTGTGTGTGTGTGTTCGTGGTGTGTGTGTGTGTGTGTGTGTGTGTGTGTTTGTGTGTGTGTGTGTGCGCGCGCGCGAGTGTGTGTGTGTGTAAATTGTAATTTGTTAAAACATTTTGTGATTGGTTGCATGTGTAAGAACAGGCTGAATGCAAGCGTTTTGATTTATTTTTACAAGATATAATGCTATGTAAATTTGGCATTATTTTTTTTATTATTATCTTCATCATCATCATCATCATCATCATCATCATCATCATCATCATCAAGAACAACAGCAACAACAACATTAATATCATTATTGTTAATATTATAATCACCATCATCATCATCAGTAGTAGTAGTAGTAGTAGTAGCAGCAGCAGCAGCAGCAGCAGCAGTAGTAGTAGTAGTAGTAGTAGTAGTAGTAGTAGTAGTAGTAGTAGTAGTAGTATATCTGCCAGCAGCATCGCAGGGCTCTTCTGGCTAGTGACAACATGGCAGCTTCCTAACGTTGATATGCTCTGTGTGGACTTTTCACTCTGAGGGTTGGACATGAGGGTACAAGGCCTACCTGGAGCACAGAGAGATTTGAACCAGTAGGGTTGGGGAAAAGCAAGGACACGATATCGCAAAAGATAAGCAGCGAAAAGAGCCATCATCCTTTCTAATTGAACTTTCAGTGCTCTCTGACTTTTAAGGAGAATGCAAGCAACATCCCCACCCTCCCTCTTTTTCTCTACCCAACCCTACCCTCTCCTAAAAACTAACTTAACCCACTCCCTCACAACCTATTCTGAGCTCCCTCATCTTAACCTAGCTTAACCTGTCCTATTCTACCCAGCCTAACCTCCTGAGACCTACCCTGGGCTTCCATAACCTAACTTAATCTTGCTTAACATTCTCTAATTTAAAATACCCTTACTTTCCCTAGCCTAAACTAGTCTAACCTAACATTCATTAACCTAACATAACCTAATCTACCCTCAACTACGTTTACCTTCCCTAACCTACCCTAACCTTCATTACTTCAACCTAATCTAAACTAATCTAACCTAACCTATCCTAATGTACCCTTACGTACGCTAACCTTCCATACCCTAACCTGACATAATCTAAGTAATCTAACCTAATCTACCATCGACTACTCTAAACTTCCTTAACCGACTCTACCCTAACCTTCCCAATTAATAATCTAATCTTCCTTTACCTACCCTACTCTACTTAACCAAACCTAACCTACCATAAGCTTCTTTAACCTAACTTTCTCTATCCTAACTTTTCTTAACCTAATCTACCCTACCGCTCCCTTCTCTAAACTACCCTAATCTACCTTAACCTCACCTAGCCTAACCTTACTTGACTTAACCTGTTCTAATTTACCCTAAACTTACCTTCCCCAACCTATCCAAAGCGTCTTTAAACAAACCTACTCTAGCTTTCCTTAACCTAACCTATCCTAACTTACTCTAGCTTTCCTTAACCTAACCTAGTCTAGCTTTCCTTAATCTAACCTAACCCACTCTGGATTTCCGCAACCTAACCTATCCTTACCTACCTTCACCTTCCTTAACCTAACCTAACTTACTCTAGCTTTCCTTAACCTAACCTAGTCTAGCTTTCCTTAATCTAACCTAACCCACTCTGGATTTCCGCAACCTAACCTATCCTTACCTACCTTCACCTTCCTTAACCTACCCTAACTTACTCTAGCTTTCCTTAACCTAACCTAGTCTAGCTTTCCTTAATCTAACCTAACCCACTCTGGATTTCCGTAACCTAACCTAACCTTACCTACCTTCACCTTCCTTAACCTAACCTAACTTACTCTAGCTTTCCTTAACCTAACCTAGTCTAGCTTTCCTTAATCTAACCTAACCCACTCTGGATTTCCTTAACCTAACCTAACCTTACCTACCTTCACCTTCCTTAACCTAACCTACTCTAGCTTTCCTTAACCTGACCTAGCCCTACCTACCTTAACCTTCCTTAACCTTATCTTACCTAACCTACACTAGCTTTCTTTAACCCAATCTTACCTTACCTACCTTAACCTTCCTTAACTTACCTAACCTACCTTAACCTACCTTAACCTTACCTTACCTAACCTAAACAACCTAACCTAACTCCCCGAACCTGACCACCCTAACCACCCTCATCTATCTTAACCTAACCTACCCTATCTTTCCCTACCTTACCCAACCTTACACTACCCCACCCTAATCCCACCCTACCCTACCTCTACCCTACCCTAGAGCTTTGACTCAGATTGTTGCTGCGAAGGTTAGAAACCACCCACCCCCACCCCCCATCCCCCACCACCCCATTAAAACAGGAGACGGTCCATCCCCCACCCTGGGGAGTACCTATAGGGGGTACCCCCCCTGCTTTATGATCTATGGGCAGAAAGAGTTTGGACATGGGGCCGACCGTCAGACCTATCTGGCCTGCCATCTTCAGAGGTCACCTGTACTCGGACAATAGCGGACATCATACGGAGCGAAAGGTGTGAAAAAGGTGTGAAAAGGGAGAGGAAAGTGTGGGGGCGGGGGGTGGGGGTGGGGTAGAATGGTTGAGGAGGGGT
>CM060327.1:38223996-38228996 GCA_030674155.1 Stramonita haemastoma | reverse complement strand
ACTTCATGCTGTCGTTTTTGGTCTGACAAAGTTGTGCTTACATACAATGACCAGAGAAAATGGATCAATGCATTCTAGATATTCTCTCTTTTTTTGACAACTTGATGTCTTTAAAACGGTTTACCCTACAACTACTGCAATAAAAGCAACAAAAATGAAATACAGTTCAACTAGACTGAATTTGTCTGCCCTTCTCACACACACACACACACACACACACCACACACACACACACACACACGCACGCACGCACGCACACACACACACACACACACACACACACACACACATACACACACACACACAAGCCTATTTGTTAGAGTGGTGCGCATTGCGCCCGTGATCTGCTGACCTAGGTTTGATTCTCCTTCAAGAAGATTTTTCCTCTGGAGTTACCATCAGTGCTGACTCCACTCTACTCCCCTCCACCCTCCCCCCAAAGTCCTTCGGATGAGACTACAAACCGAGATCCTGTGTGCAAATGCACGCAGAACATATTGCGCACTCGTTAAAACCCGTTCTGCTTTTTGTAAGAATAGGTCATTGTGTGCCGGTGGGAATGGATGACAAAATTTACAAAAGTTCATGCACACGGGGACTGGATGTAAAAAGAATATTATGAGTGCTTATTCCAGTATTCGCAAATAAAAGAAAATTATAATAAAAATTAAAATGAGTAAACACGTCCCTTTCCACTACCCCCCTCACCCTACACACACACACACACACACACACACACACACACACACACACACAACACACACACACACACACACACACACACACACACACACACACACACACACACACACACACACATCACTATCTCATCCACAGAGAAGTAAAGAGAGATGATTCCAGTAGTTCACACTTCTAATTTACTTTTCTCCCACCCACCACCCACCCACCCACTACCCCCCTACCCTCCCCACCCTCCCCCACTCTACCCATCCCCTGTCATTTTGGTGTCCCTAGTTGTCAGTCCAAATGTTACGTTAGGACATCACCCAGAGAGAGGGGGGAGGGGGGGAACCTGGGTTTTTGTTTTGGCCCAACCTCATCTCCAGCACACTGACTATTTTCTGAGACAACTTGTGTAGAACTGGCCTACAGCACTCAAGAGGCTGAGGGAGAGAAACGAAAATGTCAGAAAGCGGTGGGAAGGGGGAGGGAGAGAGAGGGGGAGGGAGAAAGAGGGGTATAGAGGGAGAGAAGGGAGAGAGAGAAAGGGGGAGGGGGGGAGGTTAGGGGAACAGAGAGACAGAAAGATAGAGAGGAAGAGGAGGAGAGAGACAGAGACAGGGAGGCAGAGAGAGACAGAGACAGAGGCAGAGACACAAGGACAGACAGAGACAGACAGAGACACACAGAGATACGGACAGACAGACAGACAGACAAACAGACAGACAGACAAATAGATAGACAAATATAAAAACAGACAGATAGACAAATAGACAGACAGACAGACGACAGACAGACAAACAGACTGACAGACAAATAGACAGACATACAAACAAATAGACAGACATTCAGACAGACAGACAAATAGACAGACAGTACAGGACTATAGACTAACAGATAAACAAGGGAATGGGGGTTACAATCAGAAGAGGTGGAAAGTCCAGGATGGATCAGGTCACACAAAGAAAAACAAAGAAGAACAAGAGGTAAGATAACAAAGAGAGAAAGACAGACAAACAGTCGGGGGGGGGGGGGGGGGAAGAGAAACACAAACAGTTAGTGGGAAAGTAGATTTCTTTAAGGATGAGGGAGAGATAGGGGGGGAAGAGTGGAGAAAAGAAAAAAAAAAAAATGAATGTGTTTGTGTCTGTCTGTCTCTGTGTGTGTGAGTATTGTGGGTGTCTGTCTGTCTGTCTGTGTCTGTCTGTCTGTCTGTCTGTCTGTCTCTGTCTGTCTGTCTGTCATCCACTCTATCTTTCTCCACTTTCATTCTTTCCTTCTTCTGCTCTTCTCACCCTTCTTTCTCTCTTCTTCCCATCATACTTCTTTCTTCTTCTTCTTCTTCTTCTTCTTCTTCTCCTCCTCTTCTTCCTCCTCCCCCTCTCCTCCTCCTCCTCTCTCCTCCTCTCTCTCTCTCTTCTTCTTCTTCTTCTTCTTCTTCTTGTTCTCCCTCCTCCTCCTCCTCCTCCTCCTCCTCCTCCTCCTCCTCCTCCTCCTCCTCCTCCTCCTCCTTCTACATCCCCATCATCTTCTTTTCCACCTGTCCTTACTTTGTTTTTTTTTCCTTGTCTTCTACCAATTCATTCTTTTTCCTTGCCACGTTTTTTTTCTTTTTTGGGAAAGATTCAGCTCTCCCCAGAGCTTAAAACACCCACAAAAAGAAGAAACCAAAGAGATAAACACCAATCACTACAAATCCTCAGGATGACAAAAACCAAGAACTTTAAACAGCGAAGAAATACCCAACAGCAAATCCCCTTTTTCCATGATAGAGCAACACAGACAACTCTCTATCAGTAAATCTGTCTTATCTTCCCACCCAAACAGCCACTCACCCTCCCCCCTTTTCCACTCCAGTTTGGAAAGAAAACAAAAAGAAAATAACATGCAGAGAACACACAGAAAAATCGAACAGTTGAGTGCCAGAGAGCCATCCAGACAGAAGATGCAAGGGGAAAAAATTCTTGGCTACTGTTTGGTCTTGTCTCCAAAGTAAGGGCCCCTTATCTGGCTTCTCCACTTTGTGCCTGACTGAAGGGGGTGGCCAGGCTTGCCACATGAATCAACCCGGCCAATAAATCACAGGCTGGCCACGGCCACTTGTGGCCACTAAAACAGTTCTTGACAGCGGGCAGAAAGTAGAGGCCATTCCTTGGCTATCCATCTTTGGAGGAAATGTTGGAGTGTTCCTGTACACGTCTGATACTGTGATCTTTTGGAAGTGACGTATAAATCCTGTATAATAAAAGAAAGTGATATAAACATAGTTAGCAAAGTAAGGTGTATGCCTAGAGAATCCATGTCGGCTTGAAGTGAAATGGTGGTGTGACCAAGAAAGAGAGGGGGGAGAGGAAGTGAGAGAGAGAGACAGGGAAAGGAAGAGAGAGAGAGAGAAGAAGGGGGAGAGAAAGAGAGAAAGAGAGATATAGAGAAGTAAAGGGACAGAGAGAGGGAAAAGGGGGTAAGAGAGATAGAGACTGAGACACACAGACACACAGAGATACAGAAACATAGAGTCACAAAGAGAGAGAGAGAGACAGAGACACACAGACACACAAACAGAGACATAACGTCAAAGAGAGAGAGAGATGGAAGGAGAAGACATGGAACAAGTAATGAAGGAATCAGACAAGAGCCCCCAACGGTCCCAGACAGGCAGAAAAGCCAGAATAGGGGTCAGCAGATTTCCCTGACGGGTTTCATCGACCGGAAGCCATTGTGATTCGCTTTGTGCAGCCATGCGTAGCGCTGCTGATCACCTCCTGCCCTTCCCATCAGCCCCTGCGACATTTAGGGGGCGACACCTATCTGCGCTCTTGTCATCTGAGGAGAAGGGGCAGACAATTCCAAGTGTGCGAGAGAGAGGTGTTTCTGATTGTGTGTGTGTTGTGTGTGTTGGTGTGTTGTGGTGTGTGCTGTTGTTGTGTAAGTGTGTGTGTGTGTGTATGTGTGTGTGTTTGTGTGTGTGTGTGTAAGTGTGTGTGGTGTGTGTGTTTGTGTGTGGTGTGTGTGTGTGTGTGTGTGTGTGTTGTGTGTGTGTGTTTGTTGTGTGTGTGTGTGGTGTGTGTGTGTTGTGTGGTTGTTGTGTGTGTTGTGTGTATTGTGTGGTGTTTGTGTTATGTGTTGTGTGTGTATGTGTGTGTGTGTTGGTTGTGTGTGATGTGTTGTGCTTGTGTGTGCGTTGTTGTGTGTGTTTGTGTGTTTTTGTGTTTGTTTGTATGTGTGTATGTGTGTGGTGCGTGCCTCTGTGAGTGTGTGTGTTGTGTGTGTGTGTGTTTTTGTGTGTGTGTGTGTCAGTCAGGAAGAAGGCAGGAATGATGGATGGCAGAGAGGACCCTGGCAGTGATCAATCTTCAATGGCTTAGCTGTGTTTTATCAGGGAGGCTGTACAGGGAGGGGGAGGAGGTGGTGGGGAAGGATGGGGGGGTCCTGAGAGGGGATGTCATGTCATTGCTCCATGGCTTTTCTGAGACTGCACTTTGATGGCAAGTTTGGAGCTTGGGATAGATAAGTGTGTGTGTGTGTGTGTGTGTGTGTGTGTTGTGTGTGTGTGTGTGTGTGTGTGTGGTGTGTGTGTGTGTGTGTGTGTGGTTTTGTGCGGTGTGTGTGTGTGTGTGTGTGTATGTATGTGTGTGCGTGTGCTCGTGCGTGTGTTTATTTCGTTTATTTCGAGGATAATAGAATAAGCACTCATGTGCTTTTTTTTTACATCTAGTCCCCATGTGTATGCAGTTTTGTCATCCGTTCCCACCGGCACATGATGGCATTCTCTTCAAAAAAGTGGAATAGATTTTAACATGTGCACAAGATGTTCTGTGTGTGTGCGTTTATTTATTCATTTATGTATTTATCTATTCTTTTTATCGAGGATAACAGAATAAGCAATCATGTGTTTTTTTTCATCCGGTCCCCGTGTGTATGCAGTTTTTGTAAATATTATCATCTGTTCCCACCGGCACACGATAGCCTACTCTTACGAAAAGCGGAACAGGATTTAACGTGTGTGCAAGATGTTCTGCGTGCGTTCGCACACGGGGCCTCGGTTTAAAGTCTCATCCGAAGGACTTTTGGGGAGAGTGGAGTCGGCACTGATGTTAACTCTAGGAGAAAAATTTCCTTGACCGGACTCGAACCCGGGTCGTCAAATTGCCAGCGCAATGTTCTGACCACTAGGCTATCCGTCCCCATGTGTGTGTGTGTGTGTGTGTGTTGTGTGTGTGTGTGTGTGTGTGTGTGTGGTGTGTGTGTGTGTGTGTGTGTGTGTGACACTGTGTGTATGTTCTTTGCAAGTTTGTTTTTCTTGTTCTTCCATCAATGTT
>CM060327.1:38216496-38218996 GCA_030674155.1 Stramonita haemastoma | reverse complement strand
GGCAGGAAGTGTAGTGAGTGAGTGAGTGAGTGAGTGAGTGAGTGAGTGAGTGATGGTGAGTGAGTGAGTGAGTGAGTGAGTGAGTGAGTGAGTGATGTGAGTGAGTGAGCACCTATCTTTCGATTGAGTGAGTGTTTACCCACCTATCTTTCGGGCAAACTTTTTTTCTCAATTATTGCTTTTCCTCTTCTTTCTCTCTTCTTTGTTTTTCTTTCTTCTGTCCTTTCTTTGTTTTTTATCCTATTTTTTTCTTTTTCTTCTTTTCTTTTGTTTCTTTTCTTTCTTTCTTTCCGTCTTTTTTGTAGTCTTTTTATTTTATTATTATTAGTATGGGGACGGGATGGCTCAGTGGTCAGAGCACTCGCTTTCAACAAACCAAGGTTAAGCAGCATCGAACGTGGTTACCAAGTGGATGGGTGACCGTTTGCGCGCCTTGGCTTCAGTACAGTCCCCCCAGTCCACCCAGCTGTAAATGGGTACCTGTCTCTTTAGGGTCTCTTTAGGGTCAAGGAAGGTAAAGCAGCGAGGGAGAGGACATGGGTGCCGCCCTCAATATAGTGGCCCCTAGAGAAGCTGAAGTCTCAGAGGCTCGCTCCCCTACGACCACATAGGTTTTGGGACACTTTTTGCCTTTTTTTTTTTACCTTTTTATTAGTAGTATATCTTTTTCGGTCTAAGAACGTGTGTTGGTGACCTAGGTTGCAGTGTACATAGTCATTTACCTCAAGTGACGTGTGCTTTATCTTTTTGAACTTTCATCCGGATTTTTTCTCTTTTTTTATTGGGGGGGGGGGGATGGTGGTAGTGGGTTTTTTTTGTGGGCTTTTTTTCCCTTTTTTCTTATGGGTGTGCATTATCCTTCTTTTTTCAAAGCAACATTACTTTCTTTTCTTCCTTTTTTTTAATATTTCTGTCCTTATTTTTATCTTTCTTTGTTTTTTTGTTCACCTTCTTTCTGTCTTACTTTCTTTCAATTTTTAGTTCCTTTTTTCGGTTTTTTTCTTCTTCTCAGTTTTGCTTTTCTAAATTCTTTTTTTTTCTTTGTACTTTCTTAAGTTTTTGTTTATTCTTCTTTCCTTTATTTTTTTTCTTTCTTCTTTCGTTTTGGTTGTTTTGGGGTTTTCTTAGGGGGGGGTGGGGGGGGTTGTTGTTGGTGTGGGGTTTTTTTGTTGGTTTTTTTTTTTTTGGGGGGGGGGGGCTTAGTGGTTGCTTTTTTTTTCTATTTTTCTCTGTTCTCTCTTTTCTTTGTTAGTCTAGCAGTTAATGCAAGGATATTGGGCAAAACGTGCAAACAGGGGTGACAGCATAGTTTGGGCATATACACTTACTTTGGACCATCCTCTCCAAACCTGGCATGGGAAACAGCAAATCGGCCATCTGTTTTCCTATTCCATTTGATGCTTAAAGATGTATGACCCACTTATTACAGACCTTGACGAATGTAACCACCCCCTAACCTACCCCCTCCTTCTCCTCATCTCTTCACCTCCTCCCTCCCCCTAATCTACCACTCCTCTCTTCCTAACCTACTCTTTCCCTCCCCTAACGGATGAGACTATAAACCGAGGCCCCGTGTGCAAACACGCGCAGAACATCTTGCACACACGTTAAATCCTGTTCCGCTTTTCGTAAGAGTAGGCCATCATGTGCCGGTGGGAATAGATGAGAAGATTTACAAAACTGCATACACACGCGGACTGGATATATATATTTAAAAAAGCATATGAGTGCTTATTCCATTATCCTTGATATAGAAGAATAAATAAATAAATAAATAAATAAATAAATAAATAAATAAATAAATAACTTCCCCCCCTCTCTCTGGCCTAAGCTACCCCTTCTACTCTGAATTACTTCTACCTCCCCCTCCCTCCCTTCCCCATTCTATCCCCTTCTTCCCCCTAACAGAAACACATGAAATGTTTAAAAAGTAGATTCAAAGCTTTATCACGTATACACAGCGTGTTTACAAATCTAAACATAGATAAACAGTGTTTTTGTGTTGTTGTTTTTTTAATGTATGTAGCTTAACAACAGTATGAGAATCACTCTGAGGACATGAACTTGTCCTTGTTGAAGGCGATATTTCAGAACATAACAACACATTGGAAAAAAAAAAAAACCCTCCTCCCCACCACATCCCTCTCCCCATACTTACTCCCCTAAACCTACCCCCCCACGACACCTCCTCCCTCCATCCACCCTCACTATATTCCACCTCTAAACCCCCTCCTCCTTCCCCTACGCCTACCCCCACCATATACCTCACTCTAAACCTTCTCCCCACCATAGTCCTCCCTCTTCCCTATACATACTGCCACCATACTCCTCCCCCTAAACCTCCTCCCCCTTCCCTACACCTATCCCCACCATACTCCTCCCCCTAAACTCCTCCCCCTTTCTTACACCTCCCCCACCCCCACTCCCCCCCTACCTCCTTCCCCCTAAACCTCCCCCCTTCCCCACACCTACCATCACTATACTTCTCTCCCCCCTTCCC
>CM060327.1:38193996-38206496 GCA_030674155.1 Stramonita haemastoma | reverse complement strand
CACACAGAACATCTTCGCGCGCATGTAAGAAAAACCTGTTCTGCCTTTCGGAAAAGTAGGCCACTTTGATCCTGTAGGAATGGGTATATGTTTTTTAGATCTATACAAACAGGTGTTCTGTTTAGACACCCTCCCCGAACTTGGAATACGGCCACCTAAATGAAGGTGGGGGACGGTTGCATACGCAAAAATCTCATCATTGGTGAACCTCAAAATCTAGCCGAGGAATAGGGAAAAAAAAGACTAGAAATTGAGGTCCCGTTTGCGAACACACACAGGACATCTTGCGCATACGTTAAAACCTGTTCTACATTTTGGAAGGGTAGGCCGTTTGTGTAAATGCGATCGGATGACAACATTTGCAAAAACTTCACGCACTCAAGGACTGGATGTAAAAAAAAAAGAAGCGTATCGGTGCTTATCCCATTATTCTTGAGACGAAATAATATATGAATGAATAAATGAATAGATAAATATATATGTGCTTATCATTCTTCTACAGGTAAACTCCACTAATGATAAACTCCATTAATGAACTTTCTGTTATTGGTACAACATTCCATATAAACCACATAAGAATATTCATTATATGCTAACACATTCGGGGGGGGGGGGGGGGGGAGTGCCAGCGATGTTGTTAAATGAATTGAATCCAGTCATCATAAGTCCTGTACATAAAACAAATACATGCTTGTCCCAGAAGTGGATATGTGGCTACCTTTAACGGTAGACAAAAAACGGATGCCAACACAAAATCTCACGATTGGTGAACCTTGGAGCTCTAACGAGGAACAAAATTTTAACAAACAACAAAAAAAACCCACCAAGACACAAAAATGTTTAATCTAGTTCATATTTCTCCATTGTAAAATGTTTTCCTCCGTGGAGATGCTAGGGTGCCTTCAGTATAAATGGCATCCCCACCTTCTGGAAAGTCGGTGCTAGTGTCAGCCTTTGTTTATTTAGTTATGATTCGGAAGATACATATTCAATAATGTATTGTTTTCAGTACACGCCAAGGTATATCATGGCAAAGCCTTATCAAAGTTTATGAAAAGTTATTTTTCTTTTTTTGCATCTTTCCACTTTTGCCCCTGAAAGTGTATTGTGGTTTAAGGCCGATGTACATTAAACAATTTCAGTTGTTTCAGTGTTCAGTGTTCAGTGTTCAGTGTTTCTCTCTCTCTCTCTTCTCTCTCTCTCTCTCTCCTCTCTCTCTCTCTCTCTCTCTCTCTCTCTCTCTCTCTCTCTCTCTCTCTCTCTCTCTCTCTCTCTCTCTCTCTCTCCTCTCTCTCTCTCTCTCTCTCTCTCTCTCATCTCTCTTCTCTCTCTCCTCCTTATTCGTCTTGTTCCTTTCGCCTGTCACCTCCTTTTGTCTATGTTCTATTCTGCTTTCTTTGTTCATTCTCCTTCCTTTTATCCGGAAAGATTTTTAAAAACATTTCTCTCCCACGCCGAAGGGGGATGTGCTGGGCCTGACTTGTCAGGCGCTTTACGGCAGTGCATCATATTTTGCTCATAAACTTATGACAAACACCTATATTGCTGTCTGAAAGCGTCGATAAAGAATATGTTTGAAAGAATAACTAAATATGATATGGATAAAACGATACATATATACGATATATATATATTACTGATCCAGGAAGTTTTACACTACAGTGCAATGCAGTGCAGCACAGTACATTACAATATAAATAATAGGCATCCGTCAGTCTCGGACGACTATGGATTTGCGCTCTAGGCCCCTCTCCACGCCCTGGATGCATTGGAAAGGCAATCACCGATACGAATGGTTCCAGTGCCGTCGCAGGAGCCGCCAGAACGTTGCCAATAAAGGCCTACAGCTCCGAACCGCCCTGAGGACTCCAACTCCCCGATTTTTCCTCAGGGATGGTGTCTAAACACGACACCTGTGAGCATGCTGGGTATATATAAAATATATATATATATATATATATATATATATATATATATTATATAGTATATATATGTGTGTGTGTGGTGTGTGTGTGTGTGTGTGTGTGTGTGTGTGTGTGTGTGTGTGTGTGTGTGTGTGTGTGTTGTGTGTGTGTGTGTGTGTGTGTGTGTGTTGTTGTTGTGTGTGTTGTTGTTGTTGTTGTTGTTGTTGTTGTTGTTGTATCATCCGCTCCTACCGGCACACAAATACAATTCAACACAGTATGTATACAGTGAACTGGCTGCAGGACAACTGACCTTCAGGGTGTCCAGCACTGCGTTTGAAGGCTGTATGCATTAATTAAGTGTGACATGAAACCACTGACATCAACTCTGACACTGGGAAACACTAGCAACGAAATCACAGCGGGTGAAGGAGAGCAGTATGTAAGTAAATTTGTAAGGGAAAAGTGGAATGCTCCGAAAATTGAAAGACCGTAGAAGCCGCAGGAAGGAAGGAGAGACAGCAAAATCAGGTCATCACCATCCCTGGTGTCCAGTTCTGCCTGCAACCAACTGTGGCACAGACTGCCATGCACTGCTGGTCTCCTGAGCTACTCCACTGCAGACCTTGCTCCAAAAACAAGATTTGGTGTGGCCAAAGAAGACACAGCTTTTCTCTCTCGAGACAGAAGGTCTACTACTACTACTACACTGCAATGCAATAAAATACAATACAACACAATACAGTACAATATAATTATCACATTACAATGCCTTGCAATACAGTACAATACAATTCATTACAAATCAGTGCAATAATTGCAATTCGATAAAAAAAAAATATATATATTCTTCCTCGGCTAGAGCGCCAAGGTTCACCAATGTTTTGCCCACCATGAAGGTAGCCATTTTCCGACTTCGGGAATGTCTAAACACGGCACCAGTGAGCACGCAGTTTTGTAAATGTTGTCATCCGTTCCTACCTGCACTCAATGGCCTACTCTTTAGAAAAGCGGAGCAAGTTTTAACGTGTGCGCAAAATGTTCTGCGTGCGTTCACACAAGGGACCTCGGTTTTTACTCTAATCCGAAGGACTTTTGGGGGGAACCGAGTTGGCACTGATGTTAACTCCTAAGGAAAAATCCTCTTGAACGAGATTTGAACCCAGGTCAGCAGACCACGAGCGCATCACTCTGACCACCAGGCTATCCCGTCCCCCCATTTAGGTGGATAGTGGAGTCAGCACTGATGTGCGTGTGTGTGTGTGTGTGCGTGCGTGCGTGTGTGCGTGCGTGCTTGCGTGTGTGTGTGCGTGTGTGCGTGCATGCGTGTGTGCGTGCGTGCATGTGTGCGTGTGTGTGCTGTGTGTGTGTGTTTGTTTGTGTGTGTGTGTGTGTGTGTGTACGAGTGAGTGCGTACGTGCATGCGTGCGTATGTGTGTGCGTGCGTGTATGTATGCGTGCGTATGTGTGTGCGCGTGCGTGTGCATGACTGTGTGTGCGCGCGTGGGTGGCGTGCGTGTTCATGAGTGTGTGTGTGTGTGTTGTTTCTGCACTCCTTTCTTCTACATTTTTTTTAAGGTTCGTTTTGATAAACAGTAAAAGATATGACCTTGCAAACTGTCATTTTAAGGTCAGTATTTTTCTCCATCTGTACACGCACACACTCACACAGCACACCCACACAAACACAAACACAACACACACGCATCAACACACATCAACACAAACACACACAGCAAACACACAAAACTCACACACACACACACACACACACACACACACACACACACACACACACACACACACACACACGAACATCCCACACAATACACAGCAACACAACACTGCACACTCATACAACACCCACAGCTTATAACCCAATACACCCCGAAGGCAAAACGGCTACCTTCGTGTCAGCAAAATACTTAACTCTACCTCACACACACACACACACACACAACACACACACACACACACACACACACACACACACACACACACACACACACACACACACACACACACACACAGGTGGAAAACGCAAAATCTCACCACTGGTGAACCTCTCAAAGTTCTGGCAGAGGAACGGAAAAAAAAATTTAACAGGATAATCTAATAGGTCGGACGCTACAACCGAGTGGTTAAGGCCTTCCACTTCAATCCCATGGGTCCATGAAGTCGTGGGTTCAAGCCTCGGCGTCGATGTCTAATAATTAAAGGGTGGGGGGGCGTTACGATCTTCCAGGTCAACTTCAAGTGCACACCTACCAGTGCCTTAATTCCCTTCATGTATATTCTTCACCTTCTCCTTTACCTTTCCCGTAGTCCCACAGACCATCGCGGCACCACTGAAGATTTTGTAATCAGCTTCCTCCACTCCTTACGGCCCTCACCCCCCCCCCCCCCCCCCCCCCCCCCCCCCCCCTCCGTAGCAATCGTTCCATCCAAGGCCTGTCCACTCTCTGATGTTGTCTTCTCATCGTTTTCTCTCCTCTGCCTCTTCTGTCTCCTTTCTTTTTACTGTTCCCTGTAGGACAGTCTTGGCCAGTTCAGATGTTCGTGTGACGTGCCCGTACCACTTTACCTTGCGCTTTTTCATTGAATACTTTATGTATATACACAAAGTAAAAGATCAAAAAAGCACGTTTAAAAGATCCCACAATTCATGTCAGCATTTGGTGGGTTACGAAAACACGCACATACCCCGCATACATCCCCGAAGTCGGCTACTTTCATGGTGGAAGCAAAAACAGTCACATACGCAAAGTCTCAACTATTTGGTGAACCTCGAAGCTCTAGCTGAGGAACGAAAAAGAATGCAATATGTATATTATGTCTTAGAATCACAGTGATCATACCGTGTGTCTCTTTTTTGTGGATTTTCTTTTTAGATCTTTTAATTGTTGTTAACATTATTGCCGTGGGTTCTTCCACGTGCACTAAAATATATATGAGCGCCGTACCCCCGTTTTATCATTAAATACACATATTATAATCACTCACAGTCTAGTGGATTGGGAAAAGCCTGATGTTATCATCTGAGAATCGAACCCAGGACTTCTAGCTCGCTTTTTTGTAAGAAGAATGTAGTTGCTGCAAGACCACTGCTTCACATTTTATTGCGGGCGCGAGTGTGTATGTATCTGTCTGCCTGTCTGTCTGTCTGTCTGTCTGTCTCTGTCTCTATCTCTGTTTCTGTCTCTGTGTGTGTTTGTATGTCTTGTGTCTGATGTCTGTGTGTGTATGTCTGTGTGTGTATGTCTGTGTGGCAAGGGGAGGTTAAGATAGTGAGAAAGAGAGAGAGACAGGGAGAGAGACAGAGACAGTGGAAAACAAAAAGTTTATTAGAGAAACAAAGAAGCATAGACAAAAGAATGAATACATAATCTTTATTTTTCAAGGGTTACAGAGTAAGCATTATATACTTTTTTTCATCCGGCACTTGCCCTGATCAGGGAATAAAGCTAAGAAACCCCTCCTTACGCCTACGCCTACATACCAGCATTACCACCAAAGAGAGACAGACAGACAGACAGACAGAGAAACAGAGAGACAGAGACAGAAGGCAAAGAGAAAGAGAGACAGAGAGAGAAAGAGAACAGACAGACAGACAGACAGACATTTTTATTTATCTATTTATTTGTTCTTTTATATCGAGGATAATGGAATGGACAGAGACAGAGAGAGATAGACATAGACACAGAGAGAACAGAACGATCGATTGATGATTGATTGATTGATTGATTGATTGATGATTGATTGATTGATTGATTGATTGATTGATTGATAATATTTAGTCCTAAGGGTTACACTTACAGATAAGTATTGACATACTTTTTTTCATCCGGACCTTGCCCTGAGAAGGGACTGTCCTTAAATATCACAGCTGGTAGTTTCAAGTAAACTTTTATATATATAAAAAAAAATAATAATAATAAAATTTAAACTGGATAGACCGACACACAGACAGAGACAGATTTTTCTCCTGGAGTTAACATCAGTGCTCTCCCACTCCCCCCAAAAGTCCTTCGATGAACATAAACCGAGCCCCCGTGTGCGAACGCACGCAGAACATCTTGCGCACACGTTAAATCCTGTTCCGCTTTTCGTAAGAGTAGGCCATCGTGTGCCGTGGGAACAGATGACATTTACAAAACTGCATACACACGGGGACTAGATGTAAAAAAAGCACAAGAGTATTTATCCCATTATCCTCGATATAAAACAATAAAGAAAAAAAAGAAAGAAGAAAAAGACATCCACACAGAAAAAGACAGACAAACAGACAGACAAAGATTCAGACAGACAAGAGAATAAACACAGAGGACAAGTATGATGTCTATTTTAAAAAAATAAAAATAAAAAAAACGACCACAAAATGGAAGATTCAAAAATGATAAGGAAGAAGACGCGTGTGGTACACTCACAAATATACAATACTTCATTGAAGAAACGTGACATAGTGCACCTAGTTTTGCCAGATTAATCATGATAATTGTCATTATTGGGGCCAGCAGCTGTTGATTTCCTGCTGCACTTTTTGTCATACCATTTTTTTACCTGAACTTCTCACTCCCCTGTCCTGGAAAAAGTCGATCGATTAAATCAAAAAATAATGTATCAGTACTTCTCAGAAACGCTCCTTCTTTCTTTTAAACTGGCCTTTCTTTACGAGATTGTTGTTTTTTTTTTTTTTTAAAAAAATTTAAAACTTTCATTTCAAGTGCGCGCGCTGTGTGTGGGGTTTTTTTTTGTTATTCTTTTATATCGAAAATAATGGAATAAGCAGTCATGTGCTTTTTTACATCCAGTACCTCACGGTTTACTTGTTGGCAGGCGAACGTCTTAACCATCCTGCCACCTTAATTTTATTATATATATATATATATATATATATATATATATATATATATATATATATATATATATATATATATATATATATATATATATATATATATATATATATATACTTGTACATAATTATACACATATGTATATATGATGTATGTTATATTATGTATGTATTTTGATGTATGTATGTATGTATGTATGTATGTATGTATGTATGTATGTATGTATGTATGTATGTAATGTATGTATGTATGTATGTATGTAATGTAATGTGTATGTATGTATGTATGTATGATATGTAATGTATGTATGTATGTATGTATTGTATGTATGCTTGTATGTATGCTTGTATGTATGTATGATGATGTATGTATGTATGTATGTATGTATGTATGTATGTATGTATGTATGTATGTATGTCTGTTGTCTGTTGTATGTCTGTATGTTGTATGAATGTAATGATGTATGTATATGTATGTATGTATGTATGTATGTATGTATATGTAATGTATGTATGATTATGTATGTATGTATGTATGTATGTATGTATGTATGTATGTATGTATGTATGTATGTATGTATGTATGTATGTATGTATGTATGTATGAGAATGATGTATGTATGTATGCTATGTATGTATGTTGTATGTATGTATGTATGTATGTATGTATGTATGTATGTATGTAGTATGTATGTATGTATGTCTGTCTGTTGTTGTTGCTGTCTGTCTGTCTGTCTGTCTGTATGTCTATCTGTCTGTCTGTATGTATGTATGTATGTATGTATGTATGTATGTATGTAGTGTATGTATGTATGTATGTATGTATGTATGTATGATAATGCATGTATAAACCACAAAGATATATATATTATAGTTTATACAATCTCTCTCTCTCCATCCCTCCCTTCCTCCCCCCCCCCCCCCACCCCTACCCCCACCTCTCACAAAAGGGCTAACGACCTACATAGGACTTAAAAAACATTCTTTTTCCAAAAAATAAGGAAGGTTTTAGGAGTGGCCATGTAATTTCTTTGTTTGTTTGTTTGTTTGCTTTTTTTTTAATCACCAAGACCTCTCTTATCAGAAATGGCAAAAGTATAAAGAGTGACCATAGCGTTCATTCTGTGTACATCTTCACAACGATTCCAGCTTGCCACTGAATTCACGGTAAGTTTCGCTGTTGGCTGTTTGTGTTGTGTTGTGTTGTCCCTCCGTGGGGGTGTCCAAGGGACTTGTCAGTATAAACAGCATCCCCGCCTTCTGGAAATTCTGTGCCAGGAGTTCCCTCTTTTCTATCCCTCTCTTTGCTTCTGTCCTTGTTTTTTTTTTCTTCCTGTCCACGTTTTTCTTGTCTAGTTTGTGGCTTCTTCATCTATTCTTCTGCCTTTTTTTTTTTTTTTTACCCAGAAAGACTTAAAAGATGACAATCTCTCTTCTACGCTCAAGTTGCCTGTAATCATATTGGTTTCGCTGTGTTGTATTGTGTTGTATTATTCGTGTTGTCTTTTCTGTGTTGTATTGTGTTGTATTATATCGTATTGTCTTTTCTGTGTTGTATTGTGTTGTACTGTTTTTGTTGTGTTGTGTTGTATTGTATCGTGTTTTGTTTTCATTCATTACACTAGATTGCATTATTTATATGAGTTATTATAATGAAGGAGGATTTGTGGTGATAGGTGTATAGGTTTATAAGTGATGAAATGGACAAAGATCATATGATGATATGACGATGATGATAGATGATGATATGATGGTGATAGATGATGATGAAGAGACAATGATGATAATGATGATATGATATGAATGATGGATGAGATGATGGATAATGATGACAAAGATCAATGATGACAATGACGATAATGATGACAATACAATGATTGAAATGATGATATGATACAATGACAATCGAAAGATGCAAAATGACTAATGAATTGACAATGATGACAATGATGATAACAATGCAACAGCGATGACGATGACAATGAGATGACAATATGACAATGGCTGATACATGTTGCCCAGTCCTCAACCCATCCAATCATCATGAAGCTGGCTCTTGTTCTTCTGGTGCTGCTGCCTCTGGCCATGTCCACCGCTGTCGACAAGCGAGGCATCCTCGACTTCTTGGGACTGGGCCGTAAGTATGGAAAGTAGGGGGGGGGGGGGGTGTAGGCGTGGGGGGTGGAGTGTGGGGGGGGAGGATGTAGGCGGTGTTGGGGTGGGCGGGTGGGTGGGTGGGGGGTTGTGTGTGGGGGGGGGGTGGGGTGGTGCCTGTGTAGGTGAGTGGGTGGGGTGTGTGTGTGCATGTTGAGAGCGGGGTGAGTTGAGGGTGTGTGTATGTATGATATATTATATGTGTGACGCTCCACCACATAAGGAGTCGCTATTGCACCAGAGGTTAATTTTTAGTTATTGGCATGTTATTAAACTGCAATGAAGTGGCTATACAATACAAAAAAAACAGATTGAAAATCAGACCGTTCTATGAAAAGTTATTACGAGTTGAAATGATAGACTGCAAGAAATGACAAAATGAGAAATGGACAAGTTTAGCATCGTAATAATGGTCAGAATAGGGATTGGGCATTTTAAAAACACGTTTAAAAGCAAAAGGATACAAAATTATGACTTGATATTTCATTACAAGGTACAATATTGGCTATAGTTTTATAATCAATCAAAATCTCAAAATTGCCATTTTGACCCCACCTGCCTTTAATGGCTCCTAGCGGAAAAGTGTATTAGGTGCTAAGCTACTCATTTTGTGGTGGATCGTCACACACACCACACACACACACACACAAACCACACACACACACACACCACACACACAACACACAACACACAACACAACAAATATATATATATATATATATATATATATATATATATATTATATATATTATATAATACGATAAAATAATCCCCTAGCATAAGCCCACCATCTAGCAAACGCCCACCCCCCACTTTGGGCCAAAAGTTGTGCACAGGGGTAACTACCTAGTAAACGCCCACCCTGCTTTTTTCAAAGAGACTATGCTCACTTTCACTAGGATTTGTGCAGACTGTTCTAAAAGTCATCTTTTTCCCTTCTTTACCTTTTGTGTTTTTTTCCTTTTTTCTTATTCTTTATCCCCTCTCCTCACTCCCACCCATCCCCAACAAAGTGATTTAAAATTACGTCATGCTTTTTCCACTGACGTCTTTTGTCTGTCAGTGATGTACAGGTACTTTGACGAGGCTTCCTGATGCCAGAAGTTGGTTCTTGAATCTCTCTGTGCCATTTTTGCAAAACGCCGAAGCGACAGTCTTACACTGTATCTTTCAAATTGGAAGCCCTCCAGTATGTGGATAACGAAGCAGGTGGTAATGTTTCGGAGTGTGCCCGTGAATTTTCTGTGGATAGATCAAGTCTTCTACTCACACGACCTAACTTATATTTTTTCGGGGTTTGTATTCACCCAATAACACGGTTGAGCACAAAAATTACTTTGCGCAAAGGGGTACATCCCTAGCAAACGCCCACCCCCCAATTTTGCCCTAAATCAGTGCACAGGGGGGGGTGGGGCGTATGCTAAGGGATTTTACGTATATATATATATATATATATATATATATAATATATATATATATATATATGTGTTTATATATATAATAAGTGTGGGTGTGTGTGTTGTGTGTGTGTGTGGTTGTGTGTGTGTGTTGTGTGTGTGTGTGTATACATTTGTCTATATACATATATATACATATATACACCAAGATTCTTGGTATACATAATATGATGTATAATATATTTATTTATTCTTTTATTTCGAGGGTAATGGACTAAGCACTCGTATTGGTTTTTTTTACATGTAGTCCCCGTGTGCATGCAGTTTTGTCAATTTTTTCATTCGTTCCCATCGGCACCCAATGGCCTAGTCTTCCGAAATGCGGAAACAGGTTTTAACGTGTGCGCAAAATGTTCTGCGTGCCTTCGCACACGAGACCTCAGTTTAAATTCTCATCTGAAATATACTTTTGGGGGGAGTGGAGTCGGCACTGATGTTAACTCCAGAGGAAAAATCCTCTTACTTACATTCACCGCTTTTCGCGTGCCGGTGGGAACAGATGACATTTACCAAAAAAAAAAACTGCATACACACGGGGACTGGAATGTAAAACAAAAAAAACGCACAAGAGGGCTTATCCCATTATCCTGGATATAAAGGAATAAAAAAAATAATATTAATTAATTAATTAATTAATTAATTAATTAAATAAAAAAATTAAAAATAAATAAAAATATAATATATATAGATATAGATATATAGATAATATAATATATATATATAAATGTCAGAATGGGGTGTCTTGGTGGCTTTGCAGACCTGATTGACCTGGGTCAGCTGAAGACCACAGTGCAGGGCATTCTGGACAAGGTGGGGTCGGACGCCAGCGAGCAGCACTGCGAAACCGCCTGTCATGACACCTTGGCCGTGGACCAGTCCCATCTCGCCCACACCCTCTGCATCCCCATCTGTCGCTCGTAAGTCTCACCCCCCCCTACCTCTCCTCTCCCTCCACCGCCCCTCCCCCTCCCCCCTACCCTCCACGTGTACATGCACATTTGGCATGCATAATCATACGCATACTCAAGAGCGTACACACCGCATCCACACACGTGTATACATATGTATAGTCAGTTCTGACTCCACTCTCCCCAAAAGTCCTTCGGATGAGACTTTAAACCGAGGCCCCCGTGTGCGAACGCACGCAGAACATCTTGCGCACACGTTAAATCCTGTTCCGCTCTTCATAAGTGTAGGCTATCGTGTGCCGGTGGGAATAGATGACAATTTACAAAACTGCAAACACACAGGGGCTGGATGTAAAAAAAAAAAAAAAAAAAAAGGACAAGACTGCTTATTCCATTATCCTCGATATAAAAGAATAAATCAAATCAAATCAAATTCCCTCCATCCCCCACCCACCCCCCCTCCGCCCTCTATGTGCACATGCGCATTTTTGCATGCATATCATAGGCATACACCCAAGAGCGTACACCACGCATCCACGCACGTGTATACATATATTGTATCTTCTAACCCTTTTTATGTTTTCGTGTGTCTGTGTATGGAGGGGTGGGGGGTGAGGGGTGGGGGTGGGGGTTGGTGTGTGTGTGCGTGTGTTGTGTGTGTGTGTTGTGTTGTGTGTGTGTGTTGTGTGTGTGTGTGTGTGTGTGTGTGTGGTGTGTGTGTGTGTGTGTGTTTGGTGTGTGTGTTGGTGACAGAATGAATGAATGAACATTTTTATTGAGAGAAACGAATACGCACAATGGTGTTCCTGTTTTCATTTCCCGCCCTCTGTAAAAAAAAACAAGTTGAATCAATCACTTTCGTTAATTAAACATAAAGCTATGAAATGTCAAGGCATATTTGGGAAACAGCAAAACGTGAAACATGCATAAACCAACGAATAGGGACGGTTGCATAGATGTGTGACAGATCATGATATTGCATGATGATCAATGATGAGAGGATGAATGTAATGATGCAGACACCAGACAGAGAGTCAGAGAGACAGACAGACAGGCAGACAGACAGACAGAGACAGAGACAGACGAACAAGAGACAGAAGACAGAGACAGACAGAGCAGAGGCAAAACAGACAGAGACAGAACAGAAAGACAGAGACAAGAGAGAGAGTGGGGAAAAGTGAGAGACCAAGTGTTGTGCGTGAGTCGTGTTTGCGGTGGTTGA
>CM060327.1:38190351-38193896 GCA_030674155.1 Stramonita haemastoma | reverse complement strand
CGTTTTTGTGTAAAATTCTGAACAAACATGAAAACTCATCCCTCCTCCAGTATCACACCACCCCTCTCCTCTTCCCATTTGCCAGCACACAACTGCAAGCTGTCTTCGCTATGAAGTGACACGCACTCGGCCCATGAATTGTCTGCCATCTTTCTTTTTCTTTTTTTTTCAGCGCTTTTTCTCCTGATCAGCCGGAAGTAAACCCCCCCCCCCCCTCAAAAGAAAATCAACAAAATGAAGTAATAACCCCCCCCCCCCCCCCCACAAACCCCCTAACAAACAGAATACCGGTGGGCATTATTCTGCCAGTGATGACAATGTGAGCAGATTGCTGCCAACTGTCCTGAGTGCTATCTGGGGTACAAATCTTTAGTGAAGAGAGAGAGAGAGAGAGAGAGAGAGGAGAGGAGAGAAGAGAGGAGAGAGAGAGAGGAGTGAGAGAGAGAGGAGGGAGAGGAGAGAGAGAGAGAGATCCAGGAAGCATTACAGATATAAAAAAAAGGACACATACTGAACCACTGAGTGACAGAGACAGACAGACAGACAAACAGACAGAGACAGACAGCCAGAGAAGACAGACAGACCAGAGAGGACAGGAAGGTTACAGATGGAACAATAAGATGGGGATTTAGCCAAAAGAACGAGAATGCTGCACTTTTCCGGACTTCTTCCCCCCCCCCTGAATGTTCTCCAGGCTTAGAGTTTTCGTCACACTTCTCACTCGTTTTCTTGTCGCTTCACCCATGAATTCAGCAGAATGAGATTTGGGTGGAGGCATAAAGAGACAAGTCTGGATCAATCGCATTATCCCCTCACCCCCTCCTCACAAAAGCAGATTGTTTCCCCCGAAAGCAGACAGCCAGACACCATAAACATTCATTTTGCGCTCTCCGTGCAGGGGGCTGGCTGGCGATTAGCGGGAATGGCTAAAGTAAAGCGGCGTGGTGTCAGTGTCAGCCAACATGGGCAAATTGCCTCCACCCTGCCTGAAGATGGCCAACACTCGGGGTGGGGGACAATGCGGTGTCCCCTGTCCTGCAACGAGCTTAACAGCCATGAACGCCTGCCTGCCTTTCTGCCCGTCTGCCTGCCTGCCTTTTGCCGTCTGCTGCCTGCCTGCCTGCCTTTCTGCCGTCTGCTGCCTGCCTGCCTGCCTTTCTGCCTGCCTGCCTTTTGCCTGCTGCCTGCAATCCTGCTGTCTCCCGTTTCTTGCTGATATAATGGCATCAGGGGGGGTGGCGTTTTTCTGTCATAGGATGCCTGGCTGCCTGTGCTGTGCTGTGCTGTGGTGCGCTGTGCTGTGCTGTGCTGTGCTGTGGTGCGCTGTGCTGTGCTGTGCTGTGGTGCGCTGTGCTGCGCTGTGCTGTGCTGTGGTGCGCTGTGCTGTGCTGTGCTGTGCTGTGGTGCGCTGTGCTGTGCTGTGCTGTGCTGTGCTGTGGTGACGCTGTGCTGCGCTGTGCTGTGATGTGCTGTGCTGTGGTGCGCTGTGCTGTGCTGTGCTGTGCTGTGGGTGCGCTGTACTGTGCTGTGCTGTGATGTGCTGCGCTGTGCTGTGCTGTGCTGTGCTGTGGTGGGGAGTGCCTTGCTGTCACAGGTAGCATGAATGTTTAGTGGCTGCAGATTCTGGTCTCGTTGTACTTGTGATTACGCAGGCCTTCTCTGTTTTTAGCGTCGGTTTTCCCCCGTAACAGAGCACACAATTGTGGTGCCATCCTTAATGTGTGGAGGACACAGGTGCACGCTATGTAATAATGGTAGAGGACTGACTGCTCACAATCCTCTCTGATGCCCTGCATGCCTCGTTTCCCTACAGCCTGCACCGAGGGAAAGGAGGGGAAGGGCTGATTGATGTCTTGAGGTCGTCAGGGATGTTACAGGACAGGGTGACTTGGCAGAGGTAGATGTGCCCTGTTTTACTACTGATACACTAAGGGACGCACTATACTGCTGGCACAGTGAGGTCTAGGGTCAGTCCTGTTGTCTGACATCATTGCTCTCTGTACTGGCAACGTATGTCGGACCAAACACAAACACCTGTAATCAGGCAGCTAGAGTTTATGCTCCTAGGTCAGTTTTATGTTTGTTTCCTCATCACAATGGCAATGCTTTGTTGCTCTGTTGCCAGTGCTTTGTCTGCTGTGTTGCCAATGCTTTGTCTGCTCTGTTGCCAGTGCTTTGTCTGCTGTGTTGCCAATGCTTTGTCTGCTCTGTTGCCAGTGCTTTGTCTGCTGTGTTGCCAATGCTTTGTCTGCTCTGTTGCCATGTTTTGTTCAGGTATCTCACCACCAGATGTCACAGCTTGAATGAGGAAAGAGAAGCGAAGCGCACGGCAGAAAGTCAGTCAGATAAAGAGAAGAGACACGGGACTAAAGGCAAGAACAAAGAGAGTGATAGAAAAGGATATTTTTGATGTCAAAACGCTTCCACATAGTTGGTGCATTCATTCTGTATGCCAAAACAGGCCCCGGCACCACAATAAAGGACTGCCGTATGGAAAGTGTACACAGAGCAGAAAACAGCAGACTGCACACTGTCACCTTAAGGTTGCACAAACACTGCCCTATGCACAACACTGCAACACCAAAATGGCCTCAACACTGCAACACCCACAGTTCATTTTGAGAAATGACAGCCACCCCATTACATTGAAGCTCACCTCTGCCCAATGAAAGAGGCATACATCCAAGGACTACAGGGATCAATCACCTTCTCTATCAACCCTCCTCCCTCCACCCTGTCCTTTCCTCCCCTCTCCCCCTCCCCCTGGGTGCCGTGTGCGGTCTTGATCCATGGGAAAGTAACTAGCATGCCCAAAGAACTGACAATGACAAAAGGGTCCGGGGTTAAGTTTGGCTGGGGTACCAGTGTTGAAAAATGAAATTGACCGCGTGGAAGTTTGGTGCTGTGGAAAAAAAATATCAGCATGTAATAAAACGAATGCTTGTTTTGATAGTTTGGTGGAAAAAAACCGTTTTTAAAACCATGGCGCCTCTGACACTTAGTTATCAATTTTGTTAGGTTGTAAGTTACCAGTAAGTTGTGGGTCTGTTGAAGTCCAGTTTGATGTTCTCTCTCTCTCTCTCTCTCTCTCTCTCTCTCTCTCTCTCTCTCTCTCTCTCTCTCTCTCTCCTCTCTCTCTCTCTCTCTCTCTCTCTCTCTCTCTCTCTCTCTCTCTCTTTGTTGTTGCTGGTGGTGTTTTTTTTGTGGGGGAGGGTGTTGCTATCGTTTATTCAATTTTTGGTTTGGTTTTTTTGTTTACTTTTGTTTTTGGTTTGGTTGCTTTCGTTGTTGTTCAAATAGACCCTAATCAGGCAAGGACCGGATGAAAAGAAAGCATGTGAATGATTATTTGTAGCCTTGAAAAATAAAGATTATTCATTCATTCATTCATTATCATTCATTCAATTCATTCATTCTCTTCTCTTCTCTCTCTCTCTCTCTCTCTCTCTCTCTCTCTCTCTCTCTCTCTCTCTCTCTCTCTCTCTCTCTTCTCTCTCTCTCTCTCTCTGTGTCTCTCTGCCTATAAATACAACCTCCGTAAAAGC
>CM060327.1:38165351-38167851 GCA_030674155.1 Stramonita haemastoma | reverse complement strand
TTTGATTTCACACACACACACACACACACACACACACACACACACACACACACACACACACACACACGACAGAAATTGGACCATATAGAAACACAGACACACACACACATATATACATACACACGTACACACGCACGTGCGCGCGTTCACACACAGAGTTGGAGCTTTACTGTGTTCAAAGACAAAGTGACTGACAGAGAGACAGAGAGAGCAGTGTATTGTGGCTGATTCCAGATCAGTGTCTCTGTGTGATGCTTGCTGGCTGTTGTTTCTTCGTTAGTGTCGCAGTGTCGATCGGCTGGTACATAAATGAAATTCACAATCTCTCTCTCTCTGTCTCTCTCTGTCTCTCTGACTCTCCTCCTCTCCTCAGTATCCATAATTGCCACCACTGCCTTCTGAATATTCTTTCTTTGCCACACCACATGTAAGACATCAACACAAGGAAAAATCAGAAAGAATTCATCGTTCGATATATTTCTGCGTTTGCATGTGTGTGTGTATATAAGCGAGCGATCGCGAGCGAGTGAGTGAGTGAGTGAGCAAGCGTATGCGTGCGTGTGTGTTGTGTGTGTATGTGTATGTGTGTGTTTGTGCGCGCGCGCGCGTATGTGCGTGTTCATCTTCTTTCTTCTCCAGAAGGCTGCCTCCCCCCTCAATATCTTCTGTCCAACACTCCTCCCCCACTCTCACCCCACCTCCTTCCCCAAATCCTTCCTGAGAAGCAGAGCGTTACAGGTGTATGTTTATCAGCCGGTATATCACTGACTGCTGATTCACTGCAGGCATCTGCATGCGTCTGCTGAGATATGGACGTGTGCTGGAGATGTCTTCGTTACAGACATGTGTCAGTCAAGTCTCAACGGGATCATTAGGGGGTATTACCATCACCCGACTCTTACCCTGATACTTTCCTATGCGCATAAACAAGCACGCACACATGAACACACACAAACCTAGCGCACACACAGAGACACACACTCAGACATACAGAGAGAAATACAGACAGACAGACAGACACACACACATGAACGCAAACAACATAGTACACACAGAGACACACACTCAGTCATACACACATACAGACAGGCAGACAGACAGAGACACAAATGACACACACCACAAACACAAACACACACTCGCACCATACACACACACACACACACGCACGCACGCGCGCGCGCGCGCGCACACACAACACACACACACGCACGACAGCACGCACGCACCCCACACACACACACACACACACACACACACACACGTACACACGCACGCACGCACAGCACATTAAGATTAATCAAGCCACTAATTAAGTTCCCGCTACATGAACAGGCGAATCAAGTGTCATTTCTGATTAACGTCCATCTTTGTACCCCCCCCCCCCCTCCCGCCTTTCTTCTCTCACCCCCTCCCAGCTCCTTTCCCTGACTACTGTCCATCTATCTCCCCACTGCAGGAAATGAGCATCAGTGGTCAGAGATCCATGGATATATAATACTATGATGGCATGGAGTCACCACCAGTACTGAGAGAGAGAGAGAGAGAGAGAGAGAGAGAGAGAAGAGAGAGAGAGAGAGAGAGAGAGAGAGAGAGAGAGAGAGAGAGAGAGAGAGAGGAGAGAGAGAAGACACACAGACACACACACAGACAGACAGACAGACAGACAAACGACACATGGACAGAGAGAGAAAGGGGGGGGGGGGGGGCCAGAGTGACAGGAGAGAGAGCGAGATAGAGACAGAGATAGAGGAAGACAGAGAGAGACAGGATACAGGGCGCGAGAAGACGAAAGATGAACGAGGAACAGAGAAAGAGAGTCAAGATGAGAAAAAGGGCAGGGGACAAAAAGAGAGAGGGACTGACAACAAGGAAAAAGAGGGGGAGAGACAGGGGGAGAAAAAACAGAAGAGAGAGGGGAAGAGAGAGCAGGCCCGGGGGGGAGAAGAGAAAAAGGGGGGAGGGGGAGAAAAAGGGAGAGAGAGAGAGAGAGAGAGGGAGAGGGGGGAGGGGGGAGAGAGAGGGGAAAAGAGAGAGAGAGAATGGCCCCAAAGAAAAAATTTTTTACAAAAAGACAAAAATTTTTTGGAAAAAATTTTTTTAAACCCCTTCAAAAGGGGGAAGGGGGGGAAAGGGGGCTGGGCACAAAACACACATTTTCTACCCTTTTTCAGACATAAAAAAAGTATCATTTCTTTGCCCATTTGGTCGGATGGCTTTGGGAAACCAGGGCAAAGGGGAAGTGATTTACATTTGGATTCAATAAAAGTTGCTACCCACTTTATCCCATAAAAAGGGGGCAGGAGGACACAAAAAACCATAACATAACTAAGCAACAAATCTGACGGGGGTTCCTGTTTCTGTCTTTTCTGATTTTGCCCCGGGGGGGCCCTTTCCAACCTGAAAAACCAACAACAATATGCGGTTTTCTGCCCCTTTGTCTCTCTCTCTCCTTTTTCTCTCTTCTCTTTTGTCTGTCTGTTTTTCTTTTCTCTCTCTC
>CM060327.1:38150715-38165251 GCA_030674155.1 Stramonita haemastoma | reverse complement strand
GTGAAGAGATCATGAAAACCCCGTTTAAAAAGGGGATGACCAAAGAGAGAAGATAGAAGAAGGGGAAAAGAGAGAGAGAGAGAGAGAGAGAGAGAGAGAAGTGTGTGTGGGGGGTGTGTGTGGTTGTGTGTTTGTGCGTGCGCGCGCGCGCGCGCGGGGCCCGCGGGGCGTGTTTTGTGTGTGAGGGGTGTGTGTCCCTTCCCATCTCTCTCTCTCTCCCCTCTCTCTCTCTCTCTCTTTTCCCCTCTCTCCTCTCCTCCCCTCTTCTCTCCTCTCTCTCCTCCTCGGGGTTTTTAAAATTCTTTTTCCCCCTTTCTCAAAACCCCTCTTTTCCCCGTTTTTTCCCTAACCCCCCTTTTTTTGGGTTTATTAGGGCTTTTTTTTTACCCCTTTTTTGGGGAAAAAGGGGTCCCCCCCGGTTTTTTTATCGTTTTTTGTTTTTTTTCCCCCCCCCTTTCCCCTTTTTGGTCGTTGTTTTTTTTTTGGGGGGGGGGGGTGGTTGGGGTAATTAAAGGGCCCAAAGGGTTCCTTATTTTTGGGGGGGTTTTTTTTTCTTTTTCCCTTTTTGTCTCCTTTTTTTTTTTTTTGGTTTTTTGGTTTTTTTTTTTTTTCCCTTTTTTGTTTTTTCCCTCTCATATTTTTTTTTTCTGGGGTTTTTTTTTTTTCCTTCATTTTTTCGGTATTTCTTTTTCCCTTTTTTTTTTTTTTCCTTTTTTTTCCCCTCCCCCAAAAAAAAATTTTTACCACCCCACACCACCCACTGACCCCAAATCACAAAACGGGGAACCCCCCTTTTTTGGAAAAACAAGGGGGGCAAAGACGGTAATAGACACTTTAAAAAGCAATTAACATCAGCAAAAACAGGGAAACAGGTAAGCAGACAGGCAGAGATAAAAAAAAGATGGGGGGAAATACACACACACAAAACACCAAAACACACACACAACACACACACACACCACACCCACACACACACACACACAACCAACACAAACACACACACACAAAAGGGGAAAAAACAAAAAAAACCCCTTTGGGGCTGCTCTTGTAGCGCGGGCTCTAAAAAAGGGAAAAACCCGAATTTCACACAGAAAAGTCTACAATAAAAATACAATTAAAAATTCCCCAAACAAACAAAAAAAATTTTAAAAAAATTTAAAAATACACAAGGGGGATTGGGGGGTTGATTTTTTTTTTTTCCCAAAAAAAACCTTTTAAAAATTTTTGGGGGGGACTGCTTTTTCTCTGCCCCTTTACTCGGGGTTTTGGGGGCAGGAGGAATTTTTTAGAGACCCCCACCTCCCCCCGGGGGAAGCGGGAAAAAATAAAAAAAAGGGGGCCCCGGAAAATTGTTTTGGATCCCCTTGTCGGGGGAAAGGGGGGCCCCGAATATAATTTTGGGGGTACCATCGCCCCGGGGGTGGAGTCATAAGATGTGGGATACCATTGGGGGGGGTGGGGGGGGGGTAAAAGATTTTTGGGAAAAACCTCGTGGGGGTTGGGCGTCAGAGTATAGATGTTGGGATATCAATGTCAAGGTGTGGGTGCCCGGATTTTAAAGGGAAACCATTATCAGGGTGGGTGCCCCCCGGGTATAGATTTTGGGGAAAACCCCCGCGGGGTGTGGGTGCCCGGGAAAATAGTGCTGGGATACAATGTCGGGGTGTGGGGGGTCTGAATTTTAATTTGGGGGTTCCAAGGGGCGGGGTGTGGGGGTCTGAATATAAATTTGGGTTTCCTTTTTTTGGGGTGGGGGGGTTTTTTGAATAAAGAATTTTGGGGTACCCCCCTCGGGTGTGGGGTCTGAATATAATGCTGGGATACCATCGCAGGATGTGGGGGCCCGAATAAGATGCTGGAATCCATCGCAGGAGGGGGGGGGAAATGATTTGGGGGTAATCGGGATTTTTAAATTTGATTTGGGTACCATCGAGTGGGGGGTTGAATATAATCGGGAAAAAATGGGGTGGGGGGCAAAAAAAAAAACCCGGGATACCATTTCAGGTGGGGTGTCGGGTCTCAAATTCATCCTCTGAAGGCCAAGTGCTGGGAAAGGGGGTTGTGACTCCCCCATGTGAAAATTTTGGGGGCTGTGTTTCCCCCAACCTTTTTCGGGTGGTCCGGTGGTGAATTGCTTTTCCCCCCAAAAAAGTTTTTTCCCCTGTTTGACGGGTATCGAAGAAAATTTTTGGGTTTTTGTTGAATTAACCCCTCTACCCATCAAAAAAACTTCCCTTTCTGAACCTCGGACCCTGAAAATGTTTTCCCCCCTTTTTTTTAAACTTTTTTTTTACCCTTTTTCTTCTTTTTTTCTTCTGTTTTTGCGGGGTCAGTAATCTGGTGTGTGAAAAAAGTGGGGCAGATTCACCCCCCCCATTAGGCCTTTTCACCACGCCTTTCCTTCTGGATGAGTGATTGCACACACTCCTCTGTGTGTGTGTTGTGGTGTGGCGTTTGTGTGTGGGGGGGTGGGTTTTTTGTGTGTGTGTGTGTGTGTGGGTGTTTTGTGTGTGGTGTGTGGTGTTTTTCTGTTTTTTCCCCCCGGGGTTTTGGGGTTTGTTTTGATTTTTTTGGGTCAATTGGGTTTTTTTTTCCAGTGTTTGACGTTGGGAAGGGTGGTTTTTTTAAGTTTGGGGTTTACTCTTTTCCCGTTTTCCCCTTTTTTTTAATTTTTTATACCCCCCTCCCCTACCCCCCCCCCTTTTGTTTCTTTTTGCAGGTCATGCGTGCTTTTTTGGTTTTTAACATCATCCGGGGGGATTTCTTTTGGGGGGGTTTAAAAAAAACCCCCAGGGATTGGCTTCCTTGGGGGGGTGGGGGGAGAAGAGGGGAAAAAGGGGGGGGAAAAATTTCCCCGGGGGGTGTAGCCTTCCCTCAATAAGCTGAGAAAAAAGTAACCGGAACCCCCCAAAAAAAAACAAGAAAAACATGCAACAAAGAAAAACTCTGCCAACTAAAAAAGAAGACGGGGGGGGGCCCTTTAGCGTGTGTGTCGGCAAAAATCATCTACCCCCCCGGGAAAATCCAAAGGGCGGAGGTGTTTGTTTTCATCGGCAACCAACACCAGGAGCTGTCATGTTCGTCTGGTTGGTCTTTGGTTTTTGTTTTTTATATTTTGGGGGTCCGCTCTGTTTTTTGTCTGTCTGTTTCTGTTTTGTCTGTTTTTCTCTCTCTCTCTCTTCTCCCTTTCCTCCCCTCTCCCTCTCTCTCCTCCCCCCTCTCCTCTCTCTTTTCCTCTCTCTCTCCTCTCTCTTCTCTATTTTTGATGTATGAATTTGTATGAGTATGTATGTATATTATGTATTATGTTTTTATTTTTTTATGAAAATTTAAATGTATGTATGTTTATGTATTATTATGTTTTTTTTAATTATTACAAAACTATTATCAAACCCATCCCCTCTTGTATTTTTTTTGGGGGCGGGTGGTGGGTTTTGGTGTGTGGTGTGTGTGGTGGGGTGTGTGTGTGCGGGGTGCGGATGCGCGTGTGTGTGCGCGGGGGGGGGTGTGTGTGTGTGTGTGTGCTTGATTTTGGTATTCCGTGTGTGGGGTGTGTGTGTGTGTGGTGGTTTGGGGTTGTTTGGTGTGTGTGTTTTGGTGTGGTGGGTTGTTGTGTTGTGTGGTTTGGGTTCCCGCGGGGGGCGCCCCCCCACGTTTCCCTTTCCTCTTCCCCCCTGGTGTGGTAGTGATCGATGCGTCGTGGGCTATTTTGGGGTAAAAGGTTGATACATCATCCTCACGCCCCCACCCCCCCCCCCCACCCCCCCCCAACCGTCTTTGCTGATGGCAGATCAGCATCATTGCCACGGACAGCCCCCTCCTGTTTAGTGGCATTGTTCCTTGTGGTGGGGGTATCCTTTTGTTCCCCTTTTCCCTTCCCCCCCTCCTTCCCTTCTTCCCCCCCCCCCTTCCCCCCCCTCCTCCTCCTTTTTTTTCCCTTTTCCCCCCCTTTCCCCCCCCCTTCCCCCTCCTCCTCCCCCCTTCTTCTCCTCTTCCCCCTCCCCTTTCCCTTTTTTCCCCTTTTTCCCCTCCTCCTCCCTTTTTTCCCCTCCCCCCCCCCCCTTTCCCCTTTTCCCCCCTCCCCTTTTTTCCCCCCCCCCACCCCCCCCCCCCCCTCTCCCCCCTTCCTTTCTTCTTTTCCCCTCCCCTTCTTTTTCCCCTTCCCTTTTTCCCTCCCCCTTTTTTTCTTTTTTTTTTTTTCTTCTTTCTTCTTCTTCTATCTTCTTCTTCTTCTTCTCTTTTTCTTCTTCTTCTTTTTCCCCTCCCCCTTTCTCTGCTGTCTGCACTTTTTCTGACTTTATATTTCTTGGGTTTTGTTTTTGTTTTTGTGTGTGTGATTTTTAAAAAATCTTTCATCATCAGGATTTTTTACCTTTCTTTGCCAGGTAGGAAATCTATTGGAACGTCAAGGTTATTTTGTCTTGGGTAGTTTTGTTTTTGTTTTAGTTTTTGGTTGGTTTGTTGGGTTTTTGTGTGGGGGCATGTTTTGTTTTTTTTGTTTGGGGTGTGTGGGGTATTTTGGTTTTCCTGTGAAGACTTATTATCTGTTAGAAGTGTTGGAAAATCTTGTCTTACATCTTTTTTCTTTACTATTAATATTCAAAATATGATATTGATAATCATCACTATCATCATCATCATCATCATCATAGCAGCAACAACAATAATAATGATGATGGATATACACTCTTTGTTCTGGAAAATAGAAGCAGAAATGTAGATTTTTGAACACGCAGGACAGCAATCACCGCTTCCGCACTATGTGTAATATGGAGAGGAGGAGGGGAAGGAGGAGGAGGTTATTCTGTAAATAACAAGGAATCAGCCTGTTATTTTATCGTCTTTAGAGGCATTATCCCAGAATGTGTGGGTCACACATTGTGTCCCCTGTCCTTTCTGACCTACAGGCTGGCTGACCTCTATCACAAAGATAAACATCGGTTAAAATCTCACCATAGGTTTACTGTCAACAGTTCATCATCACCGCGGGTAACAAACATTTGTCACATAACCTGAGTAACTGTCAACAGTCCGTTATCACACCATGGGTAACCATAAACCTACCAGCTGCCGTATGTAAAAAACTGGACTTGTCATTGCTGTTGAGCACATTTTAAGCTTTTAACTTATTGCTGCTCTATACAAGTGTGCATTTATATGATTTTCTTTTTATAAAACCTTGTTTAAACCAATTTAAAACAGAAACACAGCTTATCATAGCCATGTGTTTAAGAAAGCTTGGGGGGGGGGGGGGTTGGGGCTTCAGAAAAAGACATTAATTTTGCCTGAGGTAGAAAAAAATGTCTTAGTTGAATTCATAATCATATCATTTTTGCTATATATGTGGAAAGATTGACTACCCAAACCGAAAGCCGGCCCCTATCACATGTGGGCTCCTGTGCTCCGCGGCCACGTCAGCAAAAAAATGAAGACAGGTTTTATCCCTGAGATATTCTTGTTTATCGCCACAAATTTCCTGCGGCTGTTTCTGTCCCGTCCTTAAATGAGGGAAATTGCAGTGGCGGCGGGAAGGATAAAGAGGAGGATTTATTTTTGTGGCCTGAAGGGCGATTTTGATTGGATGAGCCCCGTGTGATGGGTAACGTCATAGGCAGGAGGAGGGAGGCATGGGGCTTATACATACAGGCTTGCAGGACTTTCTTTCTGGCCGGGTATGCTAAGAGTGAGATGATCATCGGTGTGGCTATGTTTATGAAACAAACAGGGAGAGAGGGAGGGAGGGTTGTTGTTTTTTCTACACGGTGTGATAGGCTTCTTTGATGGAGTGTGATTCTAAGAGCTTAACTAGTTGTTTTTTTTTGCTTATGGCTATGTGCAGGTGTAAATCATGCGCATGAGTCTTCTCTCCTCTGTCTCCTCTCCTCACTCTCTCTCTGTGTCTCTCTCTGTCTGTCTGTCTCTCTGTCTCTCTGTCTATGTCTCTGTCTGTCTGTGTCCTCTGTCTCTCTGTCTCTGTCTCTGTCTTTGTCTCTGTCTCTGTCTCTGTCTTCTCTCTCTCTTCTCTCAGCTCTCTCTCATCTCCTCTCCCTCTCCTCCCTCTCTCTCTCTCTCTCTCTCTCTCTCTCTCTCTCTCTCTCTCTCTCTCTCCTCTCTCTTCTCTCTCTCTCTCTCCACAGAGATGACGACTTACACAAAATGATCCCTATAGCTAACTTTTTTCTACTGTCGAAAATTGTCCCCCTCTTATTATAGCCTTCAGTCAGTGGCCTGGGTTCCATCATTCAGAGACGACTGCACCGTAATCTGAGTTCAGAGCGCAACGTGGAAACAGCGCAGTTGACAGACAGCACACTTAGAGGCGTGGTAATACGACAGTCAGTGGAATACAGACATCATAGATTGGCGTCGTTGATAATGCCCCTCGTCATAGGAGGCCCGGCGCTGCGTCAAGTAGAAAATTAACAATAATGGACTTTTGTGAAATACTGTGGTCCGTTTGTCTCCTAAATACTACTTCCATAATTATTATGATTCGTAAGCACAATGCAATTGCTGAAATAAGATACTGGAGAGAAAAGTAAAGGTCCTTGCTGCCCGCCAGGGAAAGAGTGTTTTTTTGTCTGGTTGCAGTGTTTATAAATTTGGGGTTACTGAGGAGGGTCTGGTGACAGACAGCACGTAACCTTTGATGTGATGCTGTGTGTAGTGGTGTGGTGTACAGCAACAACCCATAACTCAGGGGGTTAGAGCGTTAGAGTGTTGTGAATACGTTTAACTGTGTGTTTCATATGTTTTGTAAGGTTATTGTTGTTTATATCAGCTATATAATTCCATCTTTGTTTTGAGACTGTTAGGGTTATATCAACTGTATTGTTCCATGTGTATCGTGAGATTGTTGTTGTTATATCAAATGTATCATTCCATGTGTTTTGTGAGATTGTTATGGATATATTAACTGTTATTCCATAATGTGTTGTGAGACTGTTATGGATATATTAGCTGTGTTGCTCCATATTTTTACCAGTACCATTATCACCATATTGTACACTGTGAGATTGTTGTGGCTGCACTAGTTGTATTATTGCTCCATTTTCATCGTGACAACCCTTATGTGGTATTGATAGGCCCATCAGCTGTGTGAGGAAGCGCACAAAGAGGCAGAAAGCAAGCATGGCAAAAAGACAGCTGAAGTGGAGGATGGAGGAGTGGAGACAGAGAGCTGGCTGTAGGTCAGTCCTGCTGCCATGCTTTTAGCCCTGAAAACCAGGCCTGAACAGGACGCCTTAGACGTGTTGCCCTGATGGCTCATACCCATTGTCATGATCAGGCCTTCATCAGAACAGCTGACTGCAATCTGTGGCTTTTGTCTGACATGAGACACAATGATCTCCATTGTCATGATCAGCCTGTCATCAGGACAGCTGGCTGCAATGTGTGGCTGTTGTCTGGCATCATGACTTCAATTGGCACTGGCAGAAGAGGCCAATGCCTGAGGAGCATTTCTGCTGCATGCTGGAAAAGATAAAGGAAGGAACAGGAACTTGTGTTGGTTTTATTTTTATCTGTGTCACTTTCATCAAATTCAAACTCATTGCTGGCTCTTCTTTGGAACAGCACCACTTGTCCCGATCACACATTTCCTGTTGCCATGTCTGGTGCTGGGTTCTTGCTTTGCCCATGACAACTGCTGTGTCTTCACTTGGTCTCTGAAGCATTTTCCAAGGTCATTACAATCACGTTGACCTGTTTTAGCTGGCCAAAGAAAGCAGCTTCAGGCATCTGTGTCCTTCATCATTGCTGCATGTCCAGCCCAACAATGTAGCTGCTGCAGCAAAAAATCACCGGCTCTAAGACAGAGTATGGGCAAGTTGACAGGTAGATATGTTTTAGTAAAGTTGTGATGAGTCAGCTGAAATAGCTCAACGATTTTTTTCTTCAAAAAGAAAGCTTTGCTTTTTCAGCAGAAAACAACACAAAGAATTTTGTCCCTGACCGAGCAATCTCCTCAACAGATACACAATCCATCCTAAGCATGTTTTGTCAGATAGTTCCCCTCATTTTGGAACTAATCGAGGCTCGGTTCTTAGCCATTAAGGGTGAGTTCAGATTGCTTGGAAGGAAACTAATTCCGTATTAAGCTTTGCAAATAATGATGTCTGCCTTCATTTTCAGACTCCTGTTCATCCCCCCCTGTTGATGACCGCAGTAAAAACACCGCCCGAATCACAGCGCTCCCCAAGATCGATTACATTTGCCACGTCAACAAAAATGAAGACAGATTGATTCCCAAGGGATTATTTTCATCGTTACAAAATTCCATCTTTTCTTTTCTTCCCCCCGTCGTTCATTAAGGGGAGGAAATTGCAGCAGTTGAGTGATAAAGAAGATGATTAGGTTTCTGTGGGAAGGGAAGGGAAGGAGGACTGTGATTGGATGAGGCCGTTTTCAATCTGATTGGCTAACGTCTTTTCCCGAAATTAGGCTGTGAAGGAGTTTCCATGTTGTTGATCACCACTTTCTGCTTCTTTCCTTGCTTGTTTTAGCAATGTTACATGTGCTTGTCAGGGCACAGAACAGTCGGTTGCGTTTTGTTGTTATTCCTGTCGATGTAGGTATAAGGTCTTACATTGTGTTTTGCTGTTATTTCTGTCCATGTAAGTACAAGGTATTAAGTGTGTTTTGTTGTTATTTCTGTCCATGTCGGTTCAAGGTCTTACATTGTGTGTTGTTGTTATTTCTGTTGATGTAGGTAGAAGGTCTTACATTGTGCTTTGTTGTTATTTCTGTAGATGTAGGTACGAGGTCTTACATTGTGGTTTTTGTTGTTATTTCTGTCGATGGCAGTATAAGGTCTTACATTGTGTTTTGTTGTTATTTCTTTCGATGTCAGGACAAGGTCTCACATTGTGTTTTGTTGTTATTTCTGTCGATATCAGTCAAGGTCTTGCACGTTGTCTTCAGCTGGTGTCTGTTCTGTACAGCCTAGTCTTATTTGCATCAAGAAATCCAACAGTTAGTAATCGAATAACCGCGTGCACTGTGTGCATTGTTGATGATTGAAGTCAAACATTTTGACTTTTTTTTTATCATGAACTACAGATTGTCAACTAGAAACAAAAGTATAATTCAACAGCTGAAATTCCAGCAGAGAACTGCAGTGGGGTTTTTGTTGTATACAAAATAAAATAATCGGAAATGGTAGCCGTACTTCGAAGAAAACAAGTTTTTCTTGTGTATTTGTATCGGAAAATATTGATGCATCTGGTTTTTATATCTTTCTTTGTAAAAAACATCAGAAAGTGGCAGTGTTGATATGACCTTATCTGGGGATTGAACATACAACCAACGCCTTACTAGTCTTTCTGTGAAAATCAGCTTCATCTAGAAATGGATCGAAGTTGTGTTCCTGAGCAAGCCTAAGGAAGATTTCAGTGTTATTGCAGGAAGGACTACAATGCTTTAAATGCCGTACTCCATGGTAGAAAAGATGGGCTTTTACGGAGGTTGTATTTATAGGCACAGAGAGAGAGAGAGAGAGAGAGAGAGAGAGAGAGAAGAGAGAGAGAGAGAGAGAGAGAGAGAGAGAGAGAGAGAGAGAGAGAAATGAACGAATGAATGAATGAATGAATGAGAATGAAGAATGAGGAATGAATGAATGAATGAATGAATGAATGAATGAATATGAATGAATGATAATCTTTATTTTTCAATGGTTCAAATAACACTCACATGCTTTCTTTTCATCCGGCCCTTGCCCTGATTAGGGACTATTAAAACAACGAAAACAACCAAAACAACAACAAAAAACAAACAAAAAACAAACAAAAAATTAAATAAATATAGCAACACCCTCCCCCACAAAAAAATCTCCACCACCACCACCACCACAACAACAAAAGAGAGAGAGAGAGAGAGAGAGAGAGAGAGAGAGAGAGAGAGAGAGAGAGAGAGAGAGAGAGAGAAGAGAGAGAGAGAGAGAGAGAGAGAGAGAGCAAACATCAAACTGGACTTCAACAGACCCACAACTTACTGGTAACTTACAACCTAACAAAATTGATAACTAAGTGTCAGAGGCCCATGGTTTAAAAACGGTTTTTTCCACCAAACTATCAAAACAAGCATTCGTTTTATTACATGCTGATTTTTTTTTTCCACAGCACCAAACTTCCACGCGGTCAATTTCATTTTTCAACACTGGTACCCCAGCCAAACTTAACCCCGGACCCTTTTGTCATTGTCAGTTCTTTGGGCATGCTAGTTACTTTCCCATGGATCAAGACCGCACACGGCACCCAGGGGGAGGGGGAGAGGGGAGGAAAGGACAGGGTGGAGGGAGGAGGGTTGATAGAGAAGGTGATTGATCCCTGTAGCCTTGGATGTATGCCTCTTTCATTGGGCAGAGGTGAGCTTCAATGTAATGGGGTGGCTGTCATTTCTCAAAATGAACTGTGGGTGTTGCAGTGTTGAGGCCATTTTTGGTGTTGCAGTGTTGTGCATAGGGCAGTGTTTGTGCAACCTTAAGGTGACAGTGTGCAGTCTGCTGTTTTCTGCTCTGTGTACACTTTCCATACGGCAGTCCTTTATTGTGGTGCCGGGGCCTGTTTTGGCATACAGAATGAATGCACCAACTATGTGGAAGCGTTTTGACATCAAAAATATCCTTTTCTATCACTCTCTTTGTTCTTGCCTTTAGTCCCGTGTCTCTTCTCTTTATCTGACTGACTTTCTGCCGTGCGCTTCGCTTCTCTTTCCTCATGCAAGCTGTGACATCTGGTGGTGAGATACCTGAACAAAACATTGGCAACAGAGCCAGACAAAGCACTGGCAACAGAGCAGACAAAGCATTGCCAATTGTGATGAGGAGAACAAACATAAAACTGACCTAGGAGCATAAACTCTAGCTGCCTGATTACAGGTGTTTGTGTTTGGTCCGACATACGTTGCCAGTACAGAGAGCAATGATGTCAGACAACAGGACTGACCCTAGACCTCACTGTGCCAGCAGTATAGTGCGTCCCTTAGTGTATCAGTAGTAAAACAGGGCACATCTACCTCTGCCAAGTCACCCTGTCCTGTAACAGATCCCTGACGACCTCAAGACATCAATCAGCCCTTCCCCTCCTTTCCCTCGGTGCAGGCTGTAGGGAAACGAGGCATGCAGGGGCATCAGAGAGGATTGTGAGCAGTCAGTCCTCTACCATTATTACATAGCGTGTACCTGTGTCCTCCACACAGTTAAGGATGGCACCATATTGTGTGCTCTGTTACGGGGGAAAACCGACGCTAAAAACAGAGAAGGCCTGCGTAATCACAAGTACAACGAGACCAGAATCTGCAGCCACTAAACATTCATGCTACCTGTGACAGCAAGGCACTCCCCCACACCAGCCAGCACAGCACAGCACAGCACAGCGCAGCACAGCACAGCACACAGCACAGCCGCACCACAGCACAGCACAGCACAGCACAGCCAGGCACCTATGACAGAAAAACGCCACCCCTCCCTGATGCCATTATATCAGCAGAGAAACGGGAGAGACAGGCAGGCAGGAATGCATCGCAGGCAGCAGGCAGGAATGCAGGCAGGCAGGCAGGCAGAAAGGCAGGCAGGCAGACCGGGCAGAAAGGCAGGCAGGCGTTCGTGGGCTGTTAAGGGCTGTTTGCAGGGACAAGGGACACCGCATTGTCCACCCACCCCGAGTGTTGGCCATCTTCAGGCAGGGTGGAGGCAATTTGCCCATGTTGGCTGACACTGACACCACGCCGCTTTACTTTAGCCATTCCCGCTAATCGCCAGCCAGCCCCCTGCACGGAGAGCGCAAAATGAATGTTTATGGTGTCTGGCTGTCTGCTTTCGGGGGAAACAATCTGCTTTTGTGAGGAGGGGGGTGAGGGGATAATGCGATTGATCCAGACTTGTCTCTTTATGCCTCCACCCAAATCTCATTCTGCTGAATTCATGGTGAAGCGACAAGAAAACGAGTGAGAAGTGTGACGAAAACTCTAAGCCTGGAGAACATTCAGGGGGGGGGGGGGGGAAGAAGTCCGGAAAAGTGCAGCATTCTCGTTCTTTTGGCTAAATCCCCATCTTATTGTTCCATCTGTAACCTTCCTGTCCTCTCTGTCTGTCTGTCTTCTTCTCTGGCTGTCTGTCTCTGTCTGTTTGTCTGTCTGTCTGTCTGTCTCGTCACTCAGTGGTTCAGTATGTGTCCTTTTTTTATATTCTGTAATGCTTCCTGGATCCTCTCTCTCTCTCTCTCTCTCTCTCTCTCTCTCTCTCTCTCTCTCTCTCTCTCTCTCTCTCTCTCTCTCTCTCTCTCTCTCTCTCTTCACTAAAGATTTGTACCCCAGATAGCACTCAGGACAGTTGGCAGCAATCTGCTCACATTGTCATCACTGGCAGAATAATGCCCACCGGTATTCTGTTTGTTAGGGGGTTTTGTGGGGGGGGGGGGGGTATTACTTCATTTTGTTGATTTTCTTTTGAGGGGGGGGGGGTGTTTACTTCCGGCTGATCAGGAGAAAAAGCGCTGAAAGAAAGAAAGAAAAAAGAAAGATGGCAGACAATTCATGGGCCGAGTGCGTGTCACTTCATAGCGAAGACAGCTTGCAGTTGTGTGCTGGCAAATGGAGAAGGAGGAGAGGGTGGTGTGATACTGGAGGAGGGATGAGTTTTCATGTTTGTTCAGAATTTTACACAAAAACGTGGGAACGTTGGCCTTCAGTGCCAGACCTCAGCCAGTTTTTATCCATTCTGAATGTGGGGGGGGGTTGTTGGGAAGGGGGGATGTTGTTGTTGTTGTTTTCTTTTTTTTTAGGAAAGGAAAGACAAGCTGTTATTTTTAAAAGACAAGATCGGCCAAAAAAGCAATTTCTGCAGAGAAAGTTCTTGGAGAAGCAGACACGTTTGAAAGTGGTTAACTTGGCTGTTTGTTTTCTTTGCCTGTTTTTGCTGTCTGTCTTCTCCTTTCTCTTTGTTTGTTCTCTGTCACTCGCTGATTTTCCCACCCTTTACTGTTCTCTTTTTCTTCCTCTATTTTCTTTTTTGCATCAGTCTATTTACAGTCTGTTATCTCTCATTCCATCCAGTTTTAGCTGTGTCTTTTTTTTGTCTCTCTTTGTATGTGTTGTGCCGCGTAGGCATCTCTCTCTCTTCTCTTCTCTGTCCTCTCTCTCTCCCTCTCTCTCTTCTCTGCCCTCTCCTCTCGTCTCTCCCTCTCTGTTCTCTCTCTCTCTCTCTCTTCTCTCTCTCTCTCTCTCTCTCTCTCTCTCCTCTCTTCTCTCTCTCTCTCTCTCTCTCCCTCTCTCTCTCTCTCTCTCTCTCTCTCTCTTTCTTTCTTTCTTTCTTCTCTCTTCCTCTCCAGACTGTTTCTGAATGCCCATTTTAATTAAATTAAACCTTACTCATACATCACTGTCCGTTGATATATACCAGGCTCCTTCAGTCTCGTGAGAAAAATAGCTGCGCCTTCTTTCAATTGAGTCTTTTAGGAAGCAGCATCCGGAGTGGCTAAGCAGTCCTATCAGTGCATGGCAGTTTGTGCCACCGTTGTTGCAGAAAAAATTGGACTTTCTGTTGATGGCCTAGTTTTGCTGTCTCTATTTCTGGCATACGACAGCCCAAAAATGCCGTACTAACGTTTGCTGTAAGCATATACAGTGCTGACAGTGCTTATAGAGGGTCATGCAGATCATGATCTAGATGACAGTGCAGTGTCTTTCAGCATAGTGAGGCATGGAGTGGGGGTGAGTAATGCAGTTGATGAGGAGATATTGTCAGGGGATTTACAACGAACGGCCTGGTTGTAGGCAGACAACTTTTTGCAGCAATAGCAGAATAATTGGCCCACACACAATTTTATCAGTACCAGCAGATAGTACAGATAATGATGTTGATAGATGTATAGATAATGGAGTTGATAACTGTTTAGATAATGAGTTGATAAATGTATAGATAATGGATTGGATAACTGTACAGATACTGATGTTGATTCAAGTGAAGATATTGGCCTTGATAACAGTGTATATAATGGCTTTGATAGGTGTGTAAATTTTGGCATTGATAACAGTATAGATAATGACGCAGATAATAGTGGAGATGTCGTCATTGATGACAGTATAATGAATTTGATGACAGTGTAGATATTGTCATTGATAGCAGTATAATGGAGTTGATAATAGTGTAGATATCGTCATTGATTGCGGTATAATGGATTTGATCATAGTGTAGATATGTCATTGATAGCGGAATAATGACGTAGGTAATAGTGTAGATTATCGTTATTGATAGCGGTATAATGACGTAGATAATAGTGTAGATATCGCAATCGATAGCTGTATAATAGATTTGATAATAGTGTAGACATTGGCCTTGATGACAGTAGGAGTAACAGGGTTGGTAAAGACGAAGTGAATTTATAGGGACACAGACAGTGGCAGCATAGAGCCACAAGGCCATAGAGGTGATGATGGACACATAGCCACAGAGGGTGTCTGCAGCTGTAAGATAGAGAGTTCTGCAGAGAGCATAATGAGGCTGATGAGGGGATGACAGCACCAGAGCCCATGTTCCCAT
>CM060327.1:38140715-38145715 GCA_030674155.1 Stramonita haemastoma | reverse complement strand
CTCAGCATAGTGTTTTTCTCAGGACAAATGATTCGCCCGATTCATTGCAGGGCCAGTAAAGACAATAAACACAATAAACACTGAACACTGAACGGAAACTTGACCATACAGGCCACTACTATTAAATGTCAGTGAGACAAAAAGGAGAATGAGTGAGAGGGGGGGGGGGGGTTCACTGCTTGCTCAGCATTCCGTACGTACCACACCACATTCACCAAGAAATTCCTCCTGTCATATTCCTTTTGCCATGACCCGTTAACATTTCACAGTGCTCGTCAGCTTATCCGGATGCATAATGGAGAGAGAGAAACACACAGAGAGACAGACAGACAGACAGGGACAGAGAGCTAGAGAGAGACAGAGACAGTGAGACAGAGAAAGACAGAGATGCAGAGAGAGGGGGGGGAGTGGGGTCAAACTGACAGACCATGCAGAGAAAAGAGAACAGGAGCAGAAGACCCACATTGTGAGTGCACAGTGTAATGATGATGTTGTTTTAAGTGGAAGTGGAAATTCGATTTCAGGATCACACGGAAAGTTTAATGCTTTGCTTGCTCTCTCTCTCTGTGTCTCTGTGTCTCTGTGTCTCTGTTCTCTCTCCTCTCTTCTCTCTTCTCTCTCTCTCTCTCTCTCTCTCCTCTCTCTCTCTCTCTCTCTCTCTCTCTCTCTCCTCTCTCTCTCTCTCTCCTCTCTCTCTCTCTCTCCTCTCTCTCTCTCTCTCTCTCTTACCGCTCTTGTACCGTTTGTTCTGATATATTCAATTGTTTGCACGGACTCAAGCTCATATGAACAATTCCATTATCCTTGATATAAAAGAAAAAGAAAGAACGAACAGCGAACATAGGCATGGCGTAAAACCACAATCCCAGCACATCAGAAATCATTAAAAAAAAAAATATTGTTCTCTGCCTTTCTTCATTGCTTCCGACTCCAGTGCAGCCCTGAAGGTAGCCCATGCTTTCCATCCTCCCCTCCTCTGTTTTCTCTGTGAGTTCTGACTGGCTGCTGTACAGGGCCATAGTGCAGTCTGGTCATCTCCATGTGCATTGTGTCTGGAGCTTCACCTCGGATAATACTGTGTTCGTTTGCCAACAGTCCACCATACAGAGGGTGTGGTATGGCATGTATGGAACGAATTTCACGCAGAGAAATCTGCTGTGACACAAAGTGGTATAAAATAAAATAAAATAAAATAAATAAATAAATGGAACATCCTACACGCTGTATGCCTGGAAAACTAACACTGTACCTATTTATTTTTTTATATACCACTTTATGTCACAGCAGATTTCTCTGCATGAAATTCGGGATGCTCTCCCCGGGTATAGCGCGTCGCCACAAGTAAAGCGCCCACCCATTTTTTTTTCTTTTTCCTGTCCGGAATTGTACTTGTTTCCCTATCGAGTGATTTTTTTTTTTTTACAGAATTTTGCCAGAAACAACCCTCTTGTTGCCGTGGGTTCTTTTACCTGCGCTGAATAATGATGCGTAACACACGGGAGCTTGGTTTATCGTCTCATCCGAAAGACTAGCACCCAGACCACCACTCATGATCTAATGGATTCGGGGAAAGTTTTGGGCCCAAACGGGATTCAAACCATCGTACACTTCCGACATGGACTTTTCGCTTTTAAGGCAGGCACGTTAACTCTAGACCATCGATCCATCCATATATGTTAGCCTTTGATGCGTTTCATCTGCTGTTTAGGCCATGCAGTATGTGGTCTAGCGTGTGTGCTATCTAGCAGTCATATCGATATCGGAATTAGGAGGCGGGATAGCCTGGTGGTTAGAGCGATGCGCTCGGGATCTGCTAACCCGGGTTTGATTCTCGTTCAAGAGGATTTTTCCTCTGGAGTTAACATCAGTACCGACTCCACTCCCCCCAAGTCCTTTGGATGAGACCATAAGCCGAGGTCCCGTGTACGAATGCACGCAGAACATCTTGCGCACACGTTATAACCCGCTCCGCTTTTTGGAAGAGTAGGCCATTGTATGCTGATGGGAACGGATGACAAAATCTACAAAACTGCATATACACAGGACTGGATGTAAAAAAGATCGCACGAGTGCTTATTCAGTATCCTCGACATAAAGGAATAAAGGGTGAAGGAAAAAATAATAAAAGAAAACTGACGTGTTGCGTATTATGTGCGGAAGCTTGACTAAGCTGGCAATGAATCACCGGTTCAGCTCTTACCGTTAAGTTTCAAAAGGCAACCATTTTATGCCCCTATAGCCTTTTGATATGAAAAAAAAACCGTGTCTCCTTAGTTCTTTCAAAGTGTAAATTATTAAAGAAATTGTTCGGAGCTTGTATCTGAGAGAAGAGATTTTCAGGGTTGTCCCCGGAGAGGGATCAGAAAAAGTGGAAAGGATTTGACTTTATCATGATCTGTCGACTCTGTGCTTTCTTACGCTTATGGAATGCATTCAGATGTTATAAGAGTGCTGTAGATTAGACAGAAATAAAGGTGCAATTTTACTTGTCACCATGAAAAGCCCCCAAAACTTAGCATACGTGTAGAATGTGGCTGAATCAAGTCGTAATCAGGCAACAGTTGCTCTTTTTATCACTTGAAAAAATGATAATTGCCTCTGTGGTGTTCTGCCAATGTTCTATACGGTTGGTATAACAGAGGCAAGAACTTCTAGCTTACCCAGTAACTGCATAGGCTGGCTTATAACTGTGTAGGATGGCTTATAACTGTATAGGATGGCTTATGACTCTATAGGAAGGCTTATAACTGTATAGGAAGGCTTACAACTGCATAGCATGGCTTAAAACTGCATAGCATGGCTTAAAACTGCATAGCATGGCTTATAACTGTATAGGGTGGGCTTACGACTGCATAGCATGGCTTACGACTGCATAGAATGGCTTACAACTGCATAGCATGGCTTATAACTGCATAGGATGGCTTATAACTGCATAGCATGGCTTATAACTGCATAGCATGGCTTATAACTGCTTAGGATGGCTTACAACTGTATAGGATGGCTTATAACTGTATAGGATGGCTTATAACTGCAGAGGATGAATTATAATTGCATAGTATGGCTTATAACTGCATAGGATGAATTATAACTGCTTAGGCTGGCTTATAACTGTATAGGATAGCTTATAGCTGCATAGATGGCTTATAACTGTACAGGATGGCTTATAACTGTATAGGATGGCTTATAACTGCATAGGATGGCTTATCCTCTCCTTTCCTGAACGCTTCAAGTTCTGGAAACTGGGAATAGAAAGACAGAAGGATTTTACAACAACAAAAAACACCCCAGAAAGTTAATCATTGCTGCATTACTGACGACAGCCACAAGAGATTCCTTGTGCTGATCCACAGGGAAAGAGCATTACGCTGAACATTCTACTCTCTCTGTCTCTGTCTCTGTCTCTGTCTCTGTCTGTCTCTGTCTCTGTCTGTCTGTCTGTCTGTCTGTCTGTCTGTCTCTCTCTCTGTCTCTCTCTCTGCTCTCTCTCTCTCCCTCTCTCCTCTCTCACTCTCTCTCTCTCTCTCTCTCTCTCTCTCTTCTCTCTCTCCTCTCTTCTCTCCTCTCTCTCTCTCTCTCTCTCCTCTCCTCTCTCTCTCTCTCTCTCTCTCTCTCTCTGCGATGCTTTCCCAATCTACTGTGTATTGTATTGTGGCCCAAGGCCGATGTGCAATTAAATCATTTCAGTGTTCAGTGTTCTGTGTTCATGTTCTCTCTCTCTCTCCTCTCTCTCTCTCTCTCTCCTCTCTCTCTCTTCCTCTCTCTCTCTTCTCTCTCTCCTTCTCTCTCTCTCCTCTCTCTCTCATCTCTCTCTCCTCTCTCTCTTTCTCTCTCACTCTGTCTGTCTGTCTCTGTCTGTCTGTCTGTCTGTCTGTCTGTCTGTCTGTCTGTCTGTCTGTCTCTCTCTCTCTCTCTCTCTCTTCTCTCTCTCTCTCTCACGTCTCTCTCTCTCTCTCTCTCTCTCTCACTCTGTCTGTCTGTCTGTCTGTCTTCTCTCTCTCTCTCTCTCTCTCTCTCTCTCTCTCTCTCTCTCTCTCTCTCTCTCTCTCTCTCTCTCTCCTCTCATTTTTTTAAGGCCAGAGCTCTGTTTTACAGGGGAAGGAAGGGGAACACAGGGCAGATGGCGTCTTCATTGAATTACCGCCCCTGCTTTGTGTTCGATGACAACCAGGCTCCGGTATTACTGGCAGTTGTAGAGCAGGGGTGACGTCACTGACCAATCCACACGTCACCGCTCTCCTGCTATTTTCTGCGTCAGTTTCCCATCCTGAAAACAAGTTAAAGGGAGAAGGTGTAGGGAGGGGGGGAGGCAAGACTGGCTACAGGACGAACAAAATCGATAGAAAGTAAAAGAGAATGGTACTTAGAGCAAGATGATTTCCCTTTCTCCCTCACAGAAAACAAAAAAAAAGGAATGCAGATATAGCGAAAGGAAAAAGTGACAGGAATGACTGCAGTTGTGTAGTCAGTTCCTCGTTCTGACACAGAACCGTAGGTAAATCTCATCTCCCCACACCCCAGTACCACATCATGACGATAGATATTGCATCACGTCTCTCTGTAGCACTGACGTCATTATATGACGTGTTCGTGGACTGACCCTATGTCAGACGGCTGACTGTAGTGGTGACGTCAGGAGGGTTGTGTGGTCACGTCCCGCCTCTCTAGAGTTGACGTCAGCATGTGTATGTGGTCAGATCCCACATTAGGCCTCCTTCTGTAGTGCTGACGTCAGAATGTAAATAGATCTCACATCACGCTTCTTTCTGAAGCGCTGACGTCAGGATGTGAATGTGAATATAGGCCCACATCACACATCTTCCTATGGCGCTGAGGTCATGATGTGTGTTTGTGAAGAGAGCATTGCACACATCCCACTCTTCCCTCTGACAGAACAGTATATACAGTATTGGAGTTGGCACAACAACAGAAAAATAAGGAAGACTGTTTGAAACAAGGAGTACACTATTAGTGTCAGGGCTGGACCACCGTCTGGTGTGTGT
>CM060327.1:38133215-38135715 GCA_030674155.1 Stramonita haemastoma | reverse complement strand
TTCAATTTCATTCTAAAATATAATGAACTTACCCTTCTTACAGTTAGAAAATTGAATCTTTTTGAAAAGGAGCCATATAACAAGAAATATGGGCAGAAGTCAGACGCCTCTTTAAAGACCAGCCCTTGAATTGGCCAGATTCTTTTAACTTACCCCATGATGTTTGCTCTAATATACGTGTGTGTGTGTGTGTGTGTGTGTGTGTGTGCGTGCGTGCGTGCGTGCGTGTGTGTGTGTGTGCGAGTTCTGTCTGCCTGCCTGCCTGCCTGTCTGCCTATCTGTCTCACTCTGTCTCTCTCTCTCTGCCTCTCTCTATCTCTGTCTCCCTCCCTTTGTCTCTCTCTCTCTGTATCTCGCCCTCTGTCTCTCTGTCTCTGCCTCTGCCTCTGTCTCTCTCTATCTGTCTATGTAACTGTCTATCCATCTATCTACCTATCTCTTGCACGCAGACACGCGTACACCCACACATATATACACTCACGTGCACGCACGCACGAGCGCACGAACACACACATACACACACACATATATATATATATATATATATCAGTGAAAGAGAGAGAGAGAGAGGATGAATGGCACTGTAGGAAAACAAGTGCAGTAACCAGATACAACTTATCATTATGGACATGATTTATCAAAGATTCAATACCACACCCAACACACACACAACACACACACACACACACACACCCCACACACACACACACACACACACACACACACACACTTACACAATCTCCACAATCTCCGGAGAAGATAACGTCTATAAATGGCAGCATTTGAGACCTAATTGAGTAAGAACCACCATGCCTTTGGCCTGACCTGACTGGCGTTTCGGTGAAGAAAATTGTGCTAGATGATGAAGAATGAAGAAATCTGAAAGAAAAGATGATGGCAAAAAAAATGTAAAAAAAACACAAAAAAAGCCAGAGAATAGAGAGAAAGGAGTTGTGGGGCCTCCATGTTTCCAGACCCAGGGTGCTTTCCCCTGGAGGCAAGGTCAAGGACGCAGGAAGAGGAGGGAGGAGACCACTCTCTGTTCAAATTGAGGGCAAAACGAGTTACGTGTCCTTGCTGGGGGGAGGGGGGGAGGCAGGAGAAGGCGCTGGTGGAAATTGTTTCTCATTGTGCACGTTAAGGACAGGATTGGGTTATCGCCCTTTGCTTACCAGCCAACAGCCCTGCCAGGCCAGGATCATTGACCCCCTCGTCGTTATTGTCGTTTGTCCTGATTGCCATGGTCATTATCTTCGTTATTGTCGTTGTCCTGATTGCCATGGTCATTATCTTCGTTATTGTCGTTGTCCTGATTGCCATGATCATTATCTTCGTTATTGTCGTTGTCCTGATTGCCATGGTCATTATCTTCGTTATTGTCGTCCTCATTGCCATGGTCATTATCTTCGTTATTGTCGTTGTCCTGTTCAATTGAGGCAAACTTCGTTCTTGTCGAGAGCCTGGAATTGCCATTGTCATTAAGCTTCGTTATTTCGCTTGCTCCCAGACTGCCAGATCATTACTCGTCGTTATCGTCGTCCTCGATTGCCATGGTCATTATCTTCGTTATTTTCGTGTCCTGATTGCCATGCGTTATCCTTCGTTATCGTAGTTGTCCTGTTTGCCATGATCATTATCTTCGTTATCGTCGTCTATTGCCTGACATTATCTTCGTTTCGTCGTCCTGATTGTTTATGATCATTATCTTCGTTATCGTCGTCGTGATTGTATGATCATTATCTTCGTTATTACGTCGTCCTGATTGCCTTGATCATTATCTTTGTTATATCGTCGTCTGATTGCCATGATCATTGTCTTCGTTATACGTCGTCCTGATTGCCATGAACATTGTCGTCATTATCATCGTCCTCGTAATTGTCATCATCCTTATTTATATGGTCATTATTGTCATCATCATTCCATGATCATGATCATTGTCGTCATTATCATCATCCTTATTATCATCTAATATCTCCACCTGCTTTATTAGCATTCTAGTGTTTATTTGTTGTCAACATCATCGTCTTCTTTCGCCTCTGTTTATTGTTTTCTTCCTGTTCTTTTTTCTTTCTTCTTGTTCTTGTTTCTTTTCTTCTTCTTCTTCTTCTTCTTCTTCTTCTTCTTCTTCTTCTTCTTCTTCTTCTTCTTCTTCTTCTTCTTCTTTTAGCGGGACGCTATCGTTGTATTTTGTCATTTCTTATCACCAGCTACGCTTGATTAGTTACCTTATAAAACTTCTTCCTTTTCTTCCTTTTTTCTTCTTCCCTGTATCTCTTTCGCACCCCCCCCCTCCCCTCCCACACACACAACACACACACACAACACACACACACACACACACACACACACACACACACACACACACACACACAAACACACACACACACACACACACCTCTCCTCTCCTCTCTCTCTCTCTCTCTCTCTCTCTCTCTCTCTCTCTCTCTCTCTCTCTCTTCTGTCTGTCTGTCTGTCTGTCTGTCTGTCTCCCCCCCCCCCC
>CM060327.1:38125282-38133115 GCA_030674155.1 Stramonita haemastoma | reverse complement strand
GTGTGTGTGTGTGTGTGTGTGTGGTGTGTGTGTGGGTGTGTGTGTGTGTGTGTGTGTTGCGTGCGTGTGTGTGTGTGTGAATCCCTTTGAAACTCTTCATCATTTTGAAATGTTTCTAAAAATATTAAAATGGATTACGAACGTGATTACATGCTAAGAATACTTCTGGCCAAGAGTTTCTAAATTGCACATCAATAATGTATCTGACACAATCAGTTCCTGTTAGTTAAAAGCTATAAGCGCTAGCCTCCAGTTTTATAAGGTATCTATGCTGATTTTGCGAGTATGATGGATGTGTTTGTGTGTTTGCGTCTATGTCATTTTCCAAAATGAACGTATTTCGTCGTTTTTCTTTCGCTGGTTTCGTTATGTGTAAAGTTAAGCGAAGTGTGAGAAAGTATCGCAATAAAAACTGAATGTTATGAGCACCCTTCTCTTCGTGTTGATTGCCGCACCACCTTCCATGATCGTAAAAGTAGTGATAGCATAGGATAGTAGTACTTGTAGCCGTGGTTGAAGAAACAGCAGCTGCAACAGCAGAAGCAGCAGCAGGAGCAATTTAGCAACAGCAACAGTAGTAGTAGTAGTAGTAGTAGTAGTAGTAGTAGTAGCAGCAGCAGCAGCCCAGCAGCAGCAGCAGCAGCAGCAGTAGTGTAGCAGCAGCAGCAGCAGCAGCAGCATGCAGCAGCAGCAGCAGCAGCAGCAGTAGTAGTAGTAGTAGCAGTAGTATAGTAGTAGTAGTAGTAGTAGTAGTTAGTAGTAGTAGTAGTAGTAGTAGTAGTAGTGGTAGTAGTAGCAGTAGCAGCAGCAGCAGTAGATGTCGTAGTAGTAGTAGTAGTAGTAGCAGCAGCAGCAGCAGCAGCAGCAGCAGCAGCAGCAGCAGCAGCAGAAGTAGTAGTAGTAGTAGTAGTAGTAGTAGTAGTAGTAGTTAGTAGTAGTAGTAGTAGTAGTAGTAGTTAGTAGTAGTAGTAGTAGTAGCAGCAGCAGCAGCAGCAGCAGCAGCAGTAGTACTTAACAAGCATTTAGAGCAGAGAGGCAGAAACAACCAAGATGCAAGAGAAACACACCATACACAAAACACGAGATCCGACACCACATGATTTCTACACCCCCCAAACAAACAAAAAACACGGCTAGATACTACAAGGCCTACACAACTTACACCACATCGACATTCAAACATGCAGGGAAAAGTAAAAAAAAAAAAAAAAAAAAAAAAAAAAAGTCTACGAAAGGAATGCATAAAACAGTAGCTGCCTAATCCTTCAATCACATCATCACTCACTCTCTCATTCATTCACTCACTCTCACTCAATCAATCAAGCAATCACTGACCCATACTGCCCCAGGCAATCACTCAATGTTTCATGACCTCCCCAGCAGCCAACAGCCTAAAGAGGGAAGGGCTGTGTCTGCCAGGTTCAACTGTCCCACCACACACTGCCTGAAACATTCACTGCTAGTGCAGTGCCTCAACCAACCACTAACTCCTCAAGGAGTTAGTTCAGGGAGAAGTCGGGTCAAGTCAAAGCCGACAGTCGGACAGAGAACAGTGGGACATCGACGCGGGACAACTTGCACCAGAAGTGTAAATCATGTCTGTAGAAGGGGTAAAAGAAATAAGAAAGGTAAAGATGTCCCATAACCTATGTGGTAGGGAGCAAGGCGTCAGAGACCTCAGCTTTTCTAGGGGCCAGCATGTTGAGGGCGGAGCCCATCTCCTCTCCCTCGCTGCTTTACCTTCCCTGAACCTAAAGAGGGCAAGTACCTATTTTCAGCTGGGTGAACTGGGGGACTGTACTGAAGGCAAAGGCGCGAAAACAGTCACCCATCCACTCGGTAACCACGCTCGTGCTGCTTAACCTTAGCAGTCAGACAGAGTAGTTTGGGGTAAACGAGTGCTCTGACCATTGAGCTATCCCGCCCCCTGAAGAACACACCTATAGGTATCTAAAATACCTACATCAGACAGGTCTACACCTTATGTACCAGCAGTCGTCTTCGTCATACGCGCAGACAGCAACTATTGTTCTCTGTCACAAGAGCGAAAATGCACTGCACTGCTGTTTAAGCACCTGACAAGTCAGGCCCAGCACATCCGACATCGGCGTGGGAGAGAACTGTTATCTTTTAAGTCTTTCTGGAAATAAGGTCGGAGAATGGACCAAGAAGGAAGAAAATAGACAAGATGGAGGTGACAGGGGAAAAAAAGGAACAACGCAGAAACAAAGAAAATAAATCCCAAGCAGATGATTTCCAGGAGATGGAGATGCTATATATACTGACAGGCCTCTGGCATCCCCACGAGGAAGTGACAGGAGTGCGAACAAAATCTATGCGTTAAGTTTTGTTCTGTTTGTGTGTTTGGTCAATGCATGAAAGGAGAAAGGGCTAGGTTACAAAACTGAGCAGTGGACAGTTAACAGGGAGAACGTGCGTATGGCTTGGTAACGGTGGCGACTGCCGGAGCGTGAAATACAGAATTGGATTGGCTGGCCTGAGATATTGGAGAGCCACCCTGGTAACGACGATGATGATGGTGATGATGGCTTTAACGGCACAATGAGGGCCACACACTCCCTCACTGTCCCCACCCCCTTCCCCCTTCTTCGCATTCCCACACACTTCACCGCTTTTCTTGATCCTCATTCATATTCATGGCATTCCTTTGGGCAAAAGGTTGTTAACCCTTCCTCTTCTGATTGGATGAAGGCAGGAGAGATTTTCGTCAAATATATGATATATATATATAAATATATATATCTGTGTGTGTGTGTTTCCCATCTGTTTCTCTGCAAAAACACGCTCCAATTACAAAGTGAATAAGTTTTCAATGATGGCACTGATGTCTTCAGTCATTCCTCGGAGTTTCATTGTTTCGATCCATTATCTTCAGACCTGTCTTTCTGCCTCTATCTATTTGTCTGTTTCTCTCCCAACCTGTCTGGTTGTATTTGTCCGTCCCTCTCCCAACATCTATACCATTCTGTTTGCCTCTATTTGTCCGTCTCTCTTCTATCCCATCCTTAATACTATTCTGTCTGCTTTTGTCTATTTGTCCGTCTCTCTGCTATCCCAACCTCTCTCTTAGGTGGATCGGTGGTCTAGGTGGTCACGCGCCTTGCCTAGAAAGCAAAAAGTCCGGGTCAGAATGTGCGGGGTTCGTACCCCGTTGGACCCAAAACTTTTTCCCCATCCATTAGACCCTGAGTGGTGGTCTGGGCGCTAGTCTTTCGGATGAGACGATAAACCGAGGTCCCGTGTGTTACACATCACTATTTAGCGCACGTAAAAGAACCCACGGCAACAAGGGGGTTGTCCCTGGCAAAATTATGTAGAAAGAAGCCACTCTGATAGGGAAACAAATACACTTGCATGCAGGAAAAAAAAAGGGTAGGCGCTGCACATGTGGCGACGCGCTCTCCCCGGGAGAGCAGTCCGAATTTCATGCAGAGAAATCTGCGTGACATAAAGTGGTACAAAATACAAAAAAAATACAAATACTTCTATACCATTCTGTCTGCCTCTATCTATTTGTCCGTCTCTCTTCCATCCTCTATACCATACTATCTGCTTCTGTCTGTTTGTCTATCTCCCTCCTATCCCATCCTCCGTACTATCCGTGGAAAAATTATCTCAGATTCATCAGAGCTATATTCTTGTTAAGAAAGATCACTCCCAACTTACCTACCACACTGGCTTTTCACCCACTGATGTCGCATTTCTAACACACACACACACACACACACACACACACACACACACACAACCACCACCACCACCACAATAAAAAACGAAATAAATTACACACAACAACCCAACCCACAAACAAAAAACCCCTTAATCTTTCTGGCATGGTCTTTTTCTGGCTGTGCACGTCAAAGGCCTTTAAAAGTCCAGACGACCTAAAGACGTGACCAGACACAGCTCTCCAGCTGTACACAGGACAGGTGTAGCAACACCACCTCAGTTCAGGGGTCTCCAGATGAACTAATTAATGGCCATGTATAAATTAGAAACTTTTTCGCCACATTGATGACACCACTCATTTCAAGGGATATCCTTCTTCCTTGCCATTTTCCTTCTGTAAGTATCTGTGTATATAAAACATTCAAAGATACATTCCTGCAAAAAATGTAAAAGAAAAAAAAGATATTAAACTTGTAATAGAGTGGACTTTTATAATGTCCCATCTCTGCACAACATAGCGGGTGCGTATGGGTATACAGTGAAAATGTGGGCTCTCGAAAGAGGCTGCATAAATTTTACGTTTTACCGTGAAGGCAAGGTGTATGCAATAGAGGCTTTTCGACCACCACCCAAGGAAACAGAGCGTCGCACAATTCGCAGGTATGTCTCAATTTAGAAACACGAAGCTGTGACAGGGCCCTGATCGCATGGGAGGTAATCCACTTACCGTCCCATCACAAGTTAAAAAAGGTCAGCTATCAAAATGTTTAAAGGAATATTGATCCATCATTTTATTTATTGATTTATTCTTTATTTTAAGGATAACGGAATAAGCACTTGTGCTCTGTTACACCCAGTCCCCGTGTGCATGCAGTTTTGTCAATTTTGTCATCCGCGTTCCCACCGGTACATATGGCGTACTCTTTCAAAAGGTTGAATAGGTTTTAACGTGTGTACACGATGTTCTGCGTGCGTTCATTAACACACAGAATATCGGTTTAGAGACTCATTCGACTGACCAAAGAATATCAAACAGAATACTAATCTCAGGCTTAGCCTATAGTATTCACCATAGTGTGTACCATTAGTACTGTTATACTCTACAATGGCCCTTAATGGGATAATGAAAATACTGTTGACTTGACATGAATTGACTAATCAAACAACCAAGAACTGACAAATCAATCAAATGTCAATCAATCAATCAATCAATCAATCAATCAATCAATCAACCAGTTTCAAAGACGAACGAAGCTGCAATTGGTTTCCCAGTCCTTGCGCAGGACAGCGGACAGCCACCATCATTGTCTGACACTGTGTCAACCTCAATTAGCTGATTGTCAGGACTTTTCAGCATCGCTGCTCCTTCCTTCTTCAAACGTCAAGGAGATTAAGGGACGGCATTATCTAATGACTTGATGACTGATGCAAGAAAGGGGGGGGGAAAGGGCGGAAGGAAGAGGATTATTTCCAGATGAATGGCTGTAAAAGGCGATGCATGAAGGGAGGCAGACTTCAGAGACAGAGGACCAGGCCATGACTGCTGTGTGTCTGTCATTGAGGACAGGAACCTCTCACAGGCCATGTCTGTGTCACAGGAACCCCTCACAGGCCGGACAGTCAGCCACACATAAAGGCAGAACAGTTGTGGAGTGTGGCCTTCTCATCTATCTTTCAGCTTTTTAAAGTCCGTTTCTGGGGAAAGTCATGTCGAAAGTCATGTCTGTGACGTTACATCTGCCTACACTGTCTGCTTTTGGGGTTGAAATGATGACGTTTCTGCTTTGGGTGTTGCAATGATGACGTTTCAGCTTTGGTGTTGCAATGATGACGTTTCTGCTTTGGGTGTTGCAATGATGATGACGTTTCAGCTTTGGGTGTTGCAATGATGATGACGTTTCAGCTTTGGGTGTTGCAATGATGATGACGTTTCTGCTTTGGGTGTTGCAACGATGATGACGTTTCTGCTTTGGGTGTTGCAATGATGATGACGTTTCTGCTTTGGGGTGTTGCAATGATGATGACGTTTCTGCTTTGGGGGTTGGGGGTTGCAGTGATGACGCCAAGAAGTCAGATTCTACCACAGATAGCGTCCATGGTAGACCACGCGGTGACGTCACCCCTTCCTGAGCCGCTTTGGATTTTGCTTGAGCAATAGCAATGTGAAGCTAGAGTTTGCTGTAGACAGAAGTGTGCGGGTGGTCTGCTATTCTCTAACTCAGAGTACAGGTTTACCAGTAGCGTTAGCGTGTTTGGCCGACGGAAAAAAGTGGTTTCTTGTGGATTTGACCTTGTCAAATGGCATGTGTTGTGCATACATCGCTGACCTGAAATTCCATACAAAGAAGATACGCCCTTCATTCATGGCTTTGAAACCGGGAGAGATCAGCCACGCTCCTCGTGGCTGACATTTTGATAGATCATCAATGATTTTGTGTCTCGCAGCTCGCTCAAAACGAACCTTCTTGTTTTGCTTCGAATTGCATGAGAGAGAGAGAGAGAGAGAGAGAGAGAGAGAGAGAGAGAGAGAGAGAGAGAGAGAGAGAGAGAGAGAGAGAGAGAGAGAGAGAGAGAGAGAGAGAGAGAGAGAGACAGACAGACAGACAGACAGACAGACAGACAGTCAGAGAGACAGAGACAGAGACAGAGAGACAGAGACAGAGAGTACATGGGCATAATGTAAATGATTGTACCTCGTGTTGCGTTCAAAAAGCTTTGTTTTCCTATGTCTCCGTGTGATCTGTCGTCACTGGCAGCGTGAACATACATATACAGCCTGTGGCGATACAGACCCATACACACGCTTCGCCGCTCCACTCTGCCAATATCGATTTCTTAGACAACTCTTCTATATCACTACCCGCCAGGTTCAATACAGCATATACATATCACAGCAGCCAACCTCTCTCCCCACTTCCATTCATGTTGTGTACGTACACACGCCGGCCACACAATCGATCTATTATAGATAGCCACAGAGAGTGAAGAGTTAAAAGACAACAGATAACTGTTGTGTGTTACAGCATGAAACGAAACGTATGAAAGCTGTCATGAGGGAATGGAGTGTGTTGCTGAACAAGTTCATCTGTCAGTCCACTCTTGTTCTGTCACTGGGGCTTTCTTTCTGCAGCCTGTAGGGATAGGGTCAAGGGAAGGGGTAGCCGAGTGGTTATAACTACGTTACAGCATGAGAGTACTCCTGATCTGGCTGTCACTCACGGCACAGATTCCAGGATATGGTGAAGAGTCTATTTTAACGTTATTAGGCGTTCCCCAGTTTAACACCCTGGGAGACATCCAGAGCAAGAATTCTCTTTCACTTCTGACATTTGGAAAACACTGTGAGACCATGAATACACATCAGATTAAAAGTTGGCGTGTGTGGCTGCACGCCTTTACTCCAACTTCAAAATGACTTCTTCTTTCACGGAGAGAACTAGTTGTTATGCCAAAGAGCTCGTCAAGAATGGCGACAATCTCAGCATAGCATTACAAAGCATAACCACACTTAAATGTAGGCCATGGTACTTTGCTTACATCAATAACTGACACACATAGGGCCCAAGGTTTTTGTTACAGGGAATTTTCCCTTCTGTTGTCTTGGTAAAGGGGTAGATCCGCACCATAGCACCGTGCCATTCTGCAGGGACCTGACTGTTAACTACGCTGTCACCGACACTGTCACCGTTTTTTTTTCCGTCTAATATCACAACTTGTGAAAAGACGTAAAATGAATTTGAACTGTCACCGACATCTTCACTGCACAGCACAACACCTGTCCTCACACTGCTGTCAGCATGGAACCCATGATCACAGCCCCCCCCCCCTCCCCACTCCTACCCGCTCCACTCCCTAATCCCCTTCCCACCCTCCTGTATAGTACACTTTTCGGATGGGTCAGACATTTTAGGAGCATAAACTGGACGAAGAAAGGAAGAGGCAAACTCTGTGTGTGTGTGTGTGTGTGTGTGTGTGTGCGCGCGCGCGCGCGTGTGTGTGTGTGTGTGTGTGTGTGTGTGTGTGTGTGTGCGCGCGCGCGCGTGCGCGCCTGTGTGTGTGTAAAATGTGCTTGTGAGTGGGCGTGAATATGGATGTGTGTGAAGACCCCAAAAACAGCCAACAAAAAATCAATAGTGACAGACA
>CM060327.1:38115282-38120282 GCA_030674155.1 Stramonita haemastoma | reverse complement strand
GACAACGGGGAAGGTTGCTTATTGAAACTGCGCAGTTTTTTACAACTTGTCTCTTTGTTTGCTTCATTTTCTTCCCATTTTCTCTTTCTCTCTTTCTCTCCTTTCTCTTTGTCTCTCTTGCTCTGTCTTTCTGTCTTTGTTTCGTCTGTCTGTCTGTCGTCTCTCAGACTCTCTCTCTAAATAAATAAATGTATATATGTATGTATATACACACACACATATAATGAATATTACACAAGATGATGCAGTTGAATTAAAACACAAATCTATTAATTTGGAGACACCTCCATTCCCTCCCTCCCTCTCTCCCTACCTCCCTCACCCACTCCCTACCCAATGCGTGCGTGCGTGCGTGAGTGAGTGAGTGAGTGAGTGAGTGAGTGAGAGAGCGTGTGAGTGAGTGAGTGTGTGTGTGCATGTGTGTATGTATGTGTGTGTGCATGTGTTTGTGTGTGCATGTGAGTGTATGTGTGTGTATGTGTGTGCATGTGAGTGTGTGTGTGCATGCGCGCACGTGCAAGCCTTCGTGGATGTGTAATGTAATTATAGGCCATGTATGCAGACAGAAAGAGCAAACTAAGCCAGGCAACCTGCCGTCTTTTAAAGATCACAAAATCCTTACTCTTCGATACAGCTGTCCACTTCCTCCAGAAGAGAGGAGGGAGGGAGGGAGGGAGGGAGGGAGGGAGGAGAGAGAGAGAGAGAGAGAGAGAGAGAGAGAGAGAGAGAGAGAGAGAGAGAAGAGAGAGAGAGGAGAGAGAGAGAGAGAGAGAGAGAGAGAGAGAGAGAGAGAGAGAAGAGAGTCGGAGAGTCAGAGAGAGTCAGAGAGAGAGTCAGAGAGAGAGAGAGACGGACAGACAGACAGAGAAAGAGAGAGAGAGAGAAACGGGAAGCGAAGCAACATGACACAACACTACATACACTACACTACACACCACACAACAATACACAACACCACACCACAGTACATCACAGTACACTACACCACACTACACCACACTGCACTACATTACACTACACTACACTACACTGCACTACACTGCACTACACTGCACTGCACTGCACTACACTACACTACACTACACTGCACTACACTACACTACACTACACTACACTACATGTACCGTAAAATCCCTAGCATAAGCCCACCATCTAGCAAACGCCCATCCCCCACTTTGGGCCAAAAGTTGTGCACAGGGGTAACTACCTAGCAAAAGCCCACCCTGCTTTTTTCAAAGAGACTATGCTCACTTTCACTAGGATTTGTGCAGACTGTTCTAAAAGTCATCCTTTTCCCCTTCTCTACCTTTTCGTGTTTCTTTCCTTTTTTTCTTATTCTTTGTCCCCTCTCCTCACTTCCACCCATCCCCAACAAAGGGAATTAAAATTTCATCAAATTTCTTTTTCCCGGAATTGTGTTCTTATTGTTTGTCCTCTCTCTCTCTCTGTCTCTCTCTCTCTCATGTCCTCGTTGGCCTTTGCCTCAAAGTCCTTTTTTTCTGTTTTCCTTCACTTCTACTCCCAGGACCTAACTTACATGCTTTTGGGGTTCGTATTCACTCAATTACACGGTTGAGCACAAAATTACTTTGTGCAAAGGGGTCTATCCCTAACCCTAGCAAACGCCCATCCCCCAATTTTGCCCTAAATCAACGCAGAGGGGGGGTGGGCGTATGCTAGGGATTTTACGGTACACACACACACACACACACACACACACACACACACACACACACACACACACACACACACACACACACACACACACACACACACACAAACCAATGAATAAAGAAAATGGAAATAGATATGGATTAACTAGCTAATTGGCAGAGAGAGAAAAACGAAAGAAAGACAAGGGCAAAAAACCCCAGAGCGAACGAACGAAAGAAAACAAAAAAAGAAAGAAAGAAAGAAAGAAAGAAAGAAAAGAAGAAAGAAAGAAAGAAAGAAAGAAAGAAAGAAATAAAGAAAAGAGAAGAAAAAGAAAAGGAAAAAAAAGGGCGAAGTAATCAATGGAGAAGACACAAATACCTGCTGTTTTGCAACACCTAACGAAGGCTACAACACTGGCACTTCTACTCTGAATCCATCACTGTCTGATATTTACACAGCTCTCACGACACAACAAAACAAAACAAAACAAAACAAAAACACACTCTATATGTGACAGAAAAAAACCCGACACACACACACAAAAAGACATACACACATACAGACAGAAAATAATACTTTTGGAACTATTTCTTCACATCACAGACAAACATAAACACATACAGACAGAAAATAATACTTTTGAAACTATTTCTTCTCGACACAGACATACATACACACAGAAAAATAGTAAGCTGAAACTATTTTTTCACAACACAGACAAACATACACACAGAAAATTATAATTTGAAACTATTTCTTGCTCACGAAAAATATGAGACATCTTACAGCAAAAATGGTAAAGGCATTCCCGTAACCTATGTGGTCGCTGAGGAGCTTATCATAATTTAAAAACGAAGACTTGATGCATGTTCTAAACCCCTTTCAACCCTCCCCCCCATTGTTTGATTGCTCCACTCTTGTTAACATGTATAAAAGGAGAGGATTAGATATTCAAGAAAACAAGCAAACTACTAATGGTCAAGAGGTTTTTTATGACTCTCATCTATTAATATCAGTGGCTGAAGTATTTTCTTCTCTTGTAAGCAGTCTACTGTGATCAGTTGTGGGATAGATTGACAGACACACAGGCATACAGACAGACAAAGATAGTCAGATAGACAGACAGCTGCAAACAGACAGATAGATATAAAGATAGATAGATAGAGACAGATAGATAGATATTATACACCCCTTTAGGCAGGTAGATAGGTAGGTAGGTAGGCAGACAGATAGATAGATAGACAGACAGATAGAAAGATAGATAGAAAGATAGATCGATCGATAGATACATAGGTAGACACATAGATAGATAGATAGATAGATAGACAGACAGATAGATAGATAGATAGATAGATAGATAGATAGATAGATAGATAGATAGATAGATAGATAGATAGATAGACAGACAGACAGACAGATAGATAGATATTGTACACCACTTTAAGTCACGGCAGATCTCACTGCGTGAAATTCGGGATGCCCTTCCCAGGGAGAGTGCGTCGCCACAAGAGCATCACCAGCCATTTTTTTTCTTTTCCTGTCTGTACGTGTATTTGGTTTCCTATCTGAGTGGCTTTTTTCTACAGAGTTTTGCCAGAGACAACTCTCTCATCGCTGTTGGTTCTTTAATCTTTCACGGAGTATTGCACACGGGACTTCATCCGAAAGGCTAGCACCCAGACCAGTCCTCATGGTCTAGATGATGGGGGAAAGTTTCAGGCTCAAACAGGGATCGAACCGCCACATACTAGAAACCCACAGGTGCGTTACCTCTAGACCACCGACAATTAGATAGATTTGCCTCTAGACAACCTATTATATATATATATATATATATAGAGAGAGAGAGAGAGAGAGAGAGATGAGAGAGAGAGAGAGAGAGAGAGAGAGAGAGAGAGAGAGAGAGAGAGAGAGAGAGAGAGAGAGAGAGAGGGAGAGAGAGAGAGAGAGAGAGAGAGAGAGAGAGAGAGAGAGGGAGAGAGAGAGAGAGAGAGGGAGAGAGAGAGGGAGAGAGGAGAGAGAGAGAGAGAGAGAGAGAGAGAGAGAGAGAGAGAGAGAGAGAGAGAGAGAGAGAGAGAGAGAGAGAGAGAGAGAGAACACTGAAATAGTTTAATGTACATCGGCATTAGACCACAATACACTTTCAGGGGCAAAAATGGAAAGATGCAAAAAAAAAAGAAAGAAAGAAAGAAAGAGAGAGAGAGAGAGAGAGAGAGAGAGAGAGAGAGAGAGAGAGAGAGAGAGAGAGAGAGAGAGAGAGAGAGAGAGAGAGAGAGAGAGAGAGAGAGAGAGAGAGAGAGAGAACAAGAGCAACAGGCAGACAGATAGACAGACAGAGGAAAGAGGAATACACGGAAGTGGTGGAGAAGGGAGTTTTACAGCCGACACTACATATAATACAGTAAGGGAGTTAGAGAAGAAGAAAACGGCAATAACCGACAGCAGCAACTTTCAGAAGACAGTGTACATACACATCCACAGCACAGACACACACACAGACTATTTCTTTTACAATTATTATCCCTTTTCTTTCTCCCTGTGTAGGGGGCAATGCTGCCTGCAGAAAAAGCCATAACCATATTCTCTAAAACACATCTATTCTTCTTCTTGTTCTTGTTCTCCTCCTCCTCCTCCTCCCCATCCTCCTTCTCCTACTCCCCCTCCTCCTTCTTCTCCTTCTCCTCCTCTTCTTCTTGTTTTTGTTCTTCTTGTTTTGTTCTTGTTCTTGTTCTTGTTTCTTCTTCTTTCTTCGCGTTAGTTTAATGTCCATTCATGATAAAGGGATTTAGACAAGTTCACATTCACATTTTTACGAATTTTGCACAGAAGAAACAATAAAGGTGGATTAAGTGGGACGGTGACGTGTGAAGAAGGTAATGGATTGTAATAAGTCTGAACGATTTGAACTTTACAGTAAACTCTCCTCATGGTGACTGGTAAACTACTTTGTTGTTAAATAGTTGGTCTAGCGCCAAGAAAGGGAAAGGCTTTATAAGAGCTGGACGGAAATATTCTGTTTTTCATTTGAGTGATACATACTATTAATACATACATCATATCATTATCATATCTATTATCATACATACATACATACATACATACATACATACTACATACATACATACATACATACATACATACACTACATACATACATACATACATACATACATACATCCCATACATACAACATACAACATACATACATACATACATACATATAATCTATCTATCTATCTATCTATCTATCTATCTATCTATCTATCTATCTATCTATCTATCTCTATATACACATATTATATAGATACAGCCACATACACACCCTGCGCCCACACGTTAAATCCT
>CM060327.1:38097782-38100282 GCA_030674155.1 Stramonita haemastoma | reverse complement strand
GTAATTAGTGGGCTCCACTGCGACAATTCATTTCTCATTTTTTTTACAACGGTTCAATTCAATCCCTTCTCTTCTCAACCCCTCTCTCTCCCTCCCCGCGCGCTCCCTACACACACTTTTCTGTTTCTTGCTATTATACCAGAACCGTCTGTTATATGACACTCACCTCATCTTATTATATTTTATTAGTGAGCTCCACTGCAACAATTTTTTTATATTATTATTTTTTTTTTTACAACGGTGCAATCCCTCCTCTTCTCCCTCCTCTCCCCCCCCCTCCGCTAGCTACACACACTATTCTGTTTCTTGCTATCATACCAGAACCGTCTGTTATATGACACTCACCTCATCTTATATGTTTTATTAGTGAGCTCCACTGCAACAATTTATTTTTATTATTTTTTTTTTTTTTTACAACGGTTCAATCCCACCTCTTCTCAATCCCCCGCCCCATCCACCCCCCCCCTCCGCTCCCTACACACACTTTTCTGTTTCTTGGTATTATACCAGAACAGTCTGTTACATAAAACTCATCTCATCTTATATATTTTATTAGTGAGCTCCACTGCAACAATTTATTTTTCTCTTTTTTTTTAACAACTTTTCAATCCCTTCTCTCCTCACCCCCTCTCCCCCCCTGCTCCCTACACACACTTTTCTGTGTCTTGCTATTATACCAGAACATTCTGTTACATAAAACTGACCTCATCTTATTTATTTTATTAGTGAGCTCCACTGCAACAATTTATTATTATTATTATTATTTTTTTTTTTTTTTTTACAACGTTTCAATCCCTTCTCTTCTCAACCCCCCTCCCCTCCCGCTCCCTACACACACTTTTCTGTTTCTTGCTATTATACCAGAACAGTCTGTTACATAACACACGCCTCATCTTATATTATTTTATATGATAATTTATTATAGTTGATATGTGTCTCGTGTTAGCTGTTACTCTGCATCGTCAGGTGCTAATGGTTGGATACCAGATCCACATCGTTTTGTTATATAAATATGCACGTTATTGCTGGTCTAGTATCTGTGTGTGTGTGTGTGTGTGTGTGTGTGTGGTGTGTGTGTGTGTGTGTGTGTGTGTGTGTGTTGTGTTTGTGTTTGTGTGTGTGTGAATGATGAGAGGAGTATCTGTGCTGTGTGTGTGTGTGTGTGTGTGTAGTGTGTGGTGTGTGTGTGTGCGCGTACGTGCGTGCGTGTATGTGTATGTTGTGTGTGTATGTGCATGTGGGTGTTTGTGTATGTGTATGTGTGCGTGCATGTGTGTGTGTGTGTCTTGTGTGTGTGTGTGTGGTGTGTGTGTGTGTGTGTTCTAAAATCGTTTCTAATCATCCAAATCTGATGTACTACAACAAGGGATGGTTAGGCTGTGTAAATAGGTGTGGTGTGCTGTACAAATATTCTCTGTAATGCACCAGTATCCATTTCTTGTGGAATTAAAAAAAATCATTCTGATCACTGCATTTCAACTTCTTTTATATTTTCAGAGTGGCTGAGGAAAAATATGAATAAGTAAAATGATAATAAAATCAATAGTAAAAAGAGTGGTGGTGATGCTTGTAATGATAATAATAGTGATAATGATGATGCTAATTGTAATAATGATGGTGATAATGATGATAATAATAATGGTAGTGATAATGATGATGCTTATTGTAATGATGTGATGATGATGATGATGATGATGATGATGGTGATGATGATCATGATGATGATGATGATGATGATGAGGTGGAGGAGGAGGAAGAGGAAAAGGAGGGGGAGGAGGAGGAGGAGGAGAATGATGACGACCAGACAAAAGTGTAGGAGTAAGAGGAGGAGGAGAAGGAGGAGGAGGAAGAGGAAAAGGAGGAGGAGGAGGAGCAGAAGAACAAGAAGAAGAAGGAGGAGGAGGAGGAGGAGGAGGAGGAGGAGGAATAGGAGGAGGAGGAGGAGGAGGAGAACAAAAAAAGGAGGAGAAAGAAAAGGCGAGGTTTTAGGTATACCAATCAATACCATTTCATTCAGCGCTTCTCTCCAGTATCACTGTTTGAACATGCTCTCCACTGAAAAAGAAACCAAAACAAACCTTTCACGATAATTATATGCAAGGATATTGTGTCCTTATTCATATATTCGGTATGATAATATTGACTTTGCAAAGCGTGCTAAAATTCCTTGCACAACAGCATACAGAAGAGAGCTGTTCAACTATCTTTAAAAAAAAACCCACACACAAACAAAAATCTTGCTTACTGACGAAAATATTTATGCTGCATAAGCAAAGGAAGCACTGGTCTTGGCATCGCTTCAACTTTTCTCATGGAAATAATTCTCTTTGAACACTCTTTGCATTTCTGAAACTGGACCTGTTCTGCACAATATTTTCTCAATGTAAATCAAATTGCGCGTATTCAGTGGGTGGTTATAGAATCCTGTTCCAGACTGTTTTAAAACTAAACTGAGCTGTAAAAACGTTTTTATTCAATTTGCCCATTTAGTTTATGAATG
>CM060327.1:38087782-38090282 GCA_030674155.1 Stramonita haemastoma | reverse complement strand
GACTGTTGACTGTCAAGGTAAGGGCTGTGGTCACAGCATGACTGTTGATTGACAAAGTATGGGGCTGTGGTCATGTCATGTCACGGCTATTGACTGACAAAGCATAGGGGCTGTGGGCACAGCATGACTGTTGACTGTCAAAGTAAGGGCTGTGGTCACAGCATGACTGTTGACTGTCAAGTACGGGGGTGTGTCACAGCAGGGGATGGAAGCGGAACGAAGACAGTGTAGTGTAATGCACTTTCCCTGTCTGACCACAGCACCCATCTCCATCCTGTCTTACCTGCCTGCGACACTAATGTGCACACTGTGTGTGCTTTTGTCCTCTGCCCCGACATGCCAATGGTCCACAACATCCATCTCCATTCGTTCTCATTTTGTTGCACTGTTAGCCACAGCGTCTGTCAGCTATTGAAGGACAGGGGGAGAGAGGGATATAGAGTCAACGAGCACGCATGCATGAGAGAGAGAGGGAGGGGGGGAGAGAGAGAGAGAGTGGAGTATTACATAAGTTGATTTATGTTTACACACATATCTATATATCTATCTATTATCTATCTATCTATTATCTATTATTATTATATTATTATTATCTATATTATATATTATATATATACCAGTGCATGAATCAGGTTCATTCACAAACCACAAATTATGTCAGGATACCTAGTTTGTTTTGCCCTCACACACAACACAAACACAACACACACACTAACACACACACACACACACACACACACACACCACACACCACACCACACACACACACACACACCACACACACACACATTCACTTCACATCAACAAGCAATCACACACACACACACACCACAAAAGAGAAAACACATCCATCACACACAAAAACTATATAAAATGTATATTTTCTTAAAAAAAAACTATATCCCACTTCCTTTGCCCTCAAGTGAATGGGAAAATAAGCCAAGCTTACAGTAAGCTCCCTCCCTCCTTCTCTGTAGTGAGAATCCTCCCAATGGGCAATATACGTAATAAAAATCCATAATTGAAAGCTTAGCAGTGGCAGTGGGAGCAAGTGCAGCACGACAACGCTGGCTAGCGGTCTTCGTGCTGTACAGCACAGTGAGAGCAGTGTGAGAATGAAGGCAAGGCAGGTTTGGTATTCATTCACACCACTGACTGTGTTTTCTGGATGTATAAGACATCAGCCATGGGTATACAATCAAGTCGCCTAACATGGTTTTATAATATAGATATAAATAGAATATCAGATATAAATATCATTTCCTGTGGGTTTTTTTCTTCTTTCTGTCATGTCCACTACCATAGGTATTGATGATAATGATGAAAAAAGGTAGCCTAACGTTAACAATCATAAGATGTCATCTTGTATTTATGAATACAGATTCTATGTCATCTTGTACCTATGGACACAGATTCTATGCACGCTTTTGAATTCATTTGCAGTGTGTTCTGCCATTACAGCTTATTCTTACTATGCAGAGAAAATGGGTGAAATTGGGGGCTTTGGGGGGGGGGGGGGGTGTTGTTGTAAAAAGCCTATTTGTTAAACTGTTTAGCTACGTTCATTCAATTTTCAGCTGAAGACAGTTTATCTAATAATCATTATTGTAAGTTGATGAAAACGCGCAAAAAATGTAGAGAAAGTTTTTATCAAGTCACTGGAAATTTACATTTGTGGAATGAGTTTAAAGAGTGATTCATGCTTTCTTGATTTTTACGTCATTTGGGCATGTATGAAACACACACACACACACACAACACACACACACACACACAACACACACACACACACACACACACATCACACACATGCGCTCTCACAAACACAGACACACACACGCGTACACGCACACACACACCACTCTCTTTCTTTCTCTCTCTTACACACACACACACACACACACACACACACCACACACACACACACACACACACACACACACACACACACACACACACACTTTACTCTCAAGAATTTTATTTTTGCATGAGCAGAACCAATAATTGTGTCTACAGAAATAAAGCCACTCGTGTGAAGTAGCCTTCATAATCCAATTCCACTCGCTAGGGCTGTTTCAGCCCACTAAGTATGGCATTTATTATTATTTATTTTATCTCCTTCTGTCTTTATTCACTGATCTACTCTGTCTTTATTCACTGATCTACTTGATCTTATTCACTGATCTACTGTTCTTATTCACTGATCTACTTCTGTCTTTATTCACTGATCTACTTCTGTCTTTATTCACTGATCTACTTTTGTCTTTATTCACTGATCTACTTCTGTTTTATATTCACTGATCTACTTCTGTCTTTATTCACTGATCTACTTCTGTCTTTATTTATTCACTGATCTACTTGTCTTTATTCACTGATCTACTTCTGTCTTTATTATTCACTGATCTACTTGTGTCTTTATTCACTGATCTACTTCTGTCTTTATTCACTGATCTACTTGTGTCTTTATTATTCACTGATCTACTTCTGTCTTTATTCACTG
>CM060327.1:38072782-38075282 GCA_030674155.1 Stramonita haemastoma | reverse complement strand
TGGTGGATGGATGGATGTATGGATGATGGATAGATGAATGGATGGATGGTGGATGGATGTGGATGGATGGATGGATGGATGGATGGATGGATATATAGCTTCCCATCATCTTGTTTAATAGATAAGGGCAGACAGCTCGGTATACCTCAGCATAACAATGTCACAGTGACCTGTTTTCTGACACTTGGACCTGAGCCACCACCCTCTTCTCCAGCCCTCTCTCCTCTCCTGCTCTCCATCCTTCATCTCTCTCTTCTCTTCTCTCTTCTCTCTCTCTTCTCTCTCTCTCTCTCTCTCTCTCTCTCTCGTCTCCGTCTCTCTCTCTCTCTGCAAGGTATTCTGGTGTTGGAATTTTTCTCTTTTTCTGCATAAAGCATTTAAGCTTCGAGATACGCATTGACTTGTAGTTCAGCATGGAGTTAACTATGATTGATGCATTGATTTTTTTGTTTTGTTCTTTCATCGAGTGTTATTATACATCTTTTTTGTTCACCAAGCCCTCTATGAAGGGCTGTTGCCTAAACATGAATAAATAATCCAAATCTCTCTGTCTCTGTCTCTCTTTCTCTCTCTATCTTCTCTGTCTCTGTCTGTCTGTCTGTCTGCTGTCTCTCTCGTCTCTTTCTCTCTGTCTCTGTCTTCTCCTTCTGTCTTCTGTCTTCTCTCCTACTCTCTCCTCTTTCTCCTACCCACCTCCACTAGAACAGTCAGGCCATACCATGTTGTGTGTCTGCAGAAATGATCAGCTGCAGTTGTAGGAGTAATGGAGATTGCAGCAGAGCTGCTGTATGTAGGTGTGGTATGGCTCTGTTGCATGCTCGTCATGCGATTCTAAAGGAATTGGCGTCTGTTGTGGAATTACTGTTTATGTTCAGTGTAGTGTGTTGTGTTGTGTGTGTTGTGTGTGTGTGTGTGTTGTGTGTGTGTGTGTGTGTGTGTTTTGTTTGTTGTTTGTTTGTTGTTGTTGTGTGTGTGTGTGTGTGTGTGCGTGTGTTTAAGGGTGTATGTGTGTGTGTTTAAGTGCGCGGATTGTGTTTATGTGTGTATGTGTGTGCGCGCAACTACGCGCTTGCTAGCTTTATAAATTTCTTTTTTTGTTGTTGTTGAAAAGGCATGTTTTGAGATCAGTAATAGAGCCAATCTTGCCGAAACAAGCCGACCCATAAACAAAATTGCCTGGCTGAAAAGCTGAAGAGCAAACAAGTGTCTTCAACCTGAGGCAGTAGGCTATACCTGTGCCGCTAGCTGCCAAAACCTCAACACCTCAATACTTCATCTTCACATTTTTCATCCATCATACTTCAAGGCTTTCCACCCACTTTTCCACTTTCTTTCAAGATCAAGGCTGAATTTCGTGATGGATGTATTCGTTTGAAAAGCAATTGACGTAAGAAAATATTGTGGTTAAGACTCTTTCATTTCGCTCAATTGGTCCATGAAGTCGTGGGTTCGAACCTCGGCGGCTTCTGGTGAAGTAAAGGTGGGTGATTTTTACGATCTCCCAGGTCAACTTCAAATGCTTTAATTCAATTCGTGTATGTACACATGCAAAGATCAAATATCTATATTAAATATCCTGTCATTGATGTCAGTGCTCTGTGGGTTACGGAAATACGAAATACCAAGCATAGATCCGCGATATGAGAATTCAGCTACCTTCATGGTAGATAGAGAAAAAAAAAGGTCGCATACGCAAAATCTCACCATTTGTGAAGCTCGAGCGCTAGCTGAGGAGCAAAAATACAAACAATTTGAACAGAGACAGACCACTTGGAGGGGTGGAGGGGGTGTTAGTAAGGTCAAGGATTAGGGGTAGACACTGCACTCAGCTCAGTTATAGCTGTTGGCCATGGCAGCCAGAACTCATAACACCAGCAGGTCAAAGCAATCTTGGTTATCTGTGCAGACCTTCAGAGTTTCAGAGATCGTACATTAGCATGCTTTCTTCATAGAGAGCTGTGTCTGTGCCTGCACTTTCATTTCTGTAAAAGAGAGAAGAGCGAGAAGAGAGGGAAAGAGCGATGAGAGACAGAGAGAGGCAGAGAGAGAGAGAACGAGAGAGGAAGGAAGAGAGGAGAGAGAGAGAGAGAAGAGAGAGAGAGAGAGAGAGAGACAGAAAGACAGAGAGAGTGAGACAGAGAACAAAGAAAATAACTTTTTTCTCCCTTCCAAATGTAGCATTTCAGCTCTTTTCGCCCACCTTGCAAACCAGTCACAACAAAAACACAAAGACAGCGTCAGGGCCACATCAACACACAACAAAGGCAGCCACAACACACCTCTCTCTAGCATCACATCAACACACAACAAAGGCAGCCACAACACACCTCTCTCTAGCATCACATCAACACACAACAAAGGCAGCCACAACACACCTCTCTCTAGCATCACATCAACACACAACAAAGGCAGCCACAACACACCTCTCTCTAGCATCACATCAACACACAACAAAGGCAGCCACAACACACCTCTCTCTAGCATCACATCAACACACAAC
>CM060327.1:38050282-38062782 GCA_030674155.1 Stramonita haemastoma | reverse complement strand
GAGCTAAAGGCAAACAATGGCTGTGACAGGTAACAGAGACAGAGGACACTAGAAGATGAAGACAACACAGAACTAAAGGCAGACAGTGGCTGACAGGTAACAGAGCCAAAGGCAAACAATGACTGTGACAGGTAACAGGGCCAAAGGCAAACAGTGGCTGTGACAGGTAACAGAGCCAAAGGCAAAAAGTGGCTGTGACAGGTAACAGAGCCAAAGGTAGTGGCTGTGACAGGTAACAGAGCCAAAGGCAAACAGTGGCTGTGACAGGTAACAGAGCCAAAGGCAAACAGTGGCTGTGACAGGTAACAGAGCCAAAGGTAGTGGCTGTGACAGGTAACAGAGCCAAAGGCAAACAGTGGCTGTGACAGGTAACAGAGCCAAAGGCAAACAGTGGCTGTGACAGGTAACAGAGCCAAAGGTAGTGGCTGTGACAGGTAACAGAGCCAAAGGCAAACAGTGGCTGTGACAGGTAACAGAGCCAAAGGTAGTGGCTGTGACAGGTAACAGAGCCAAAGGCAAACAGTGGCTGTGACAGGTAACAGAGCCAAAGGTAGTGGCTGTGACAGGTAACAGAGCCAAAGGCAAACAGTGGCTGTGACAGGTAACAGAGCCAAAGGCAAACAGTGGCTGTGACAGGTAACAGAGCCAAAGGTAGTGGCTGTGACAGGTAACAGAGCCAAAGGCAAACAATGGCTGTGACAGGTAACAGAGCCACAGGTAGACAGTGGCTGTGACAGGTAACATAAGGAAAGGACACTAAAAGATAAAAAAAACAGTGGCTGTGACAGGTAACAGAGCCAAAGGCAGACAGTGGCTATGACAGGTAACAGGGTCACAGGACACTACGAAACCATATCATACCAGACTGTTCTTTTTATCAACTACATCACTGTGCCTTGAGTAAATTCTTCGCCAAGTAAGCCATGTTCTACAGATAAATGACGATCTTGTACCAAAATACAAAAATTAACTGTTGTTCTTCCTGACAAGGGCAGAAGCAAACAGCTATACTCTTAAATCAGTCCTTCTACTGCTTTCAGCACACACAGATCAATTGAAGTCAACATGGAAAGGCCCCTAGGTATCTATACACCCTTCATTTGATATCTACAGACAGTAGTAAATGTTGCATTCTACATGCAATTTTCTCAATATTTGCTAAACAAACTTGTACAGCCCCAATCTTTTCAGCACGTCACAGGCAAAAGGTAATCTAAGTCACAGTCATACTGCACTACAATGGTAACATTGCTCTAAATCCCTCCAGCAGTCCAGTCTCCATCTCCTATTCCCAGACACTAGACTGTAGGAGGGTGTGTGTGTGAAGGCACTGTGACAAACTACCCATGGCCCCAACCTTCCCCTAAAACTGCCGTCCATAAAAGTTCCCTCCCCTTTCTCCTACACTCTTGCCAACCTGCCACTTGATGCTAAGAGCAGATAACTGCCGTTCATCAATGTTAAGCCCCCTCCCTCCCTCTCCCCATCTCTCTTTCTCCACGGCTGTGCCGCAGCTAATAATTCTCTCTCTCTCTCTCTCTCTCTCTCTCTCTCTCTCTCTCTCTCTCTCTCTCTCTCTCTCTCTCTCTCTCTCCTCCCTCCTCTCCTCTCTCTCCCTCCTTAAGCTAGATTAGAAAAGACAGCTGTAAGAGCCTTCTTGAAAAAAACCTTCTGGAAAGAAACTTATCCAATGTCTTTTACGCTGAGTTTCAGAATAAACGCTCCATTATCTTGTTGAATGGCAACTTAAATTTGTTTGGATCTGGCTTGGGTTTGAAAAAAAAGGTAGCTAATGAGTCACATGCCACAGTTCATCATTGTGTGTGCTTGCATTTGTGTAAATATATCAATTTTTTAATTCTATTTGCGAATGGTTGCATGCGTGTGACTGTTTTGAATGCAAGAGCTTCAATTTGTTTGCTTGTACAAGATTCAGCATTGTATAAATTTCTTTCATATTATCATATTATTTATTGTTTATCATCATCATCATCATCATCATCATCATCATCATCATCATCATCATCATCTCATCATCATTCTGAGGACGTAATGTCTACACAGCAAATCACACTGCTCTGCTATTGTACAACAGTCATACAAAACATTTGCCAATCCTGACATTCTCTCCTGTTTGGTGACAACTCTTACTTACACGGAAAAGTTGCATCATCATCATCATTCAATATTGGATATATATCTTACATGTATGCTGTTCATATAAAACTGGGGACGGGATGGCCTTGTGGTTAGAGCTATGAGATAGCTATCAAGTGAACTTTCCCTCTGTAGTTAACATCAGTACCGACTCCACTCCCCTGACAGACCTCCGATGAGACAATAAACTGAGGTTTCGTATACACAACACGTAAATATTTGTCACTGTTAAAACCCAGTCGCCTTTCGGGAGAGTAGGCTGTGCATGCCAGTAGGATGTGATGATAAAATTTAAAAAAATCACAACACTATGTGTATTTAGGCATCATCCCAAAGTCTGAACGTCGCTACCTTAATTAAAGCAAACGGGTGCATTTGCAAAATATCACTATTGGTGGACATAAAGCTCTAGCCAAAGAACAAAAAAAAACACTTTCCAACTTCATTCGTACGCCAAGGAGATATCAAGATAGAAATTCGATCTTGAAAAAAGTCAGAAGAAAACAAAGCTTTTCTCTCTGATAAAGATCATTCAGCAAGTATAGAATCCAGCCAGGAGAGAAGGATGAAGTGACAGTACTACATCAGGACTGAACTGAGCAGGCTCCTACCATACCAGTAGGTAAAAGAAAAACTTGTACAGAACTGGGTAAGCAGTTAAAAAAACACCCTCATTTCCAGAAAACTGGCCTAATTCCACTTTGGAACCCTGATAAAATCACAGACAGGCTTCAGACAGCAGAGAAAGAGAGGGAGGGAGGGAGGGGAGAGAGAGAGAGAGAGAGAGAGAGAGAGAGAGAGAGAGAGAGAGAGAGGAGGAGGAGGGAGGGAGAAAAGAAGAGATAGAGAAAACAGAGACGAGAAACAGACAGACAGACAGAGACAGACACAGAAGACAGACAGGGAGACAAGACAGAGTGAGACAGACAGACAGAGACAAAGACTATAGAGAGACAAGAAGACTAGAGAGAGGGAGACAGAGAGGACAGAGACAGAGACAGAAGAAGAACAGACAGAAGACAGACAGACAGACAGACAGAGAGAGAGACAAAGAACAGCAGAGCAAACAACAACAGAGAACTATAAGGGAAGCAGAAAAGAGGACAGCGAGGCGTAGCAATGAGGCAAAGGCACAGCAGCACAGTGCTGCACTGTGCACAGTCAGGGCAGATGGTACACTGGGCTGAGGGTTAGGTACTTACACAGCAGAAAAGCGGCAAAACTATTTGTGCTATTTTAGTGTCTTCCATCATTCCTCTTCAAGGCAACTGACACAGCAGCACAGACACACCTCTACCCCAATGGATATACAGACTGTTTTACATGTGGGCTCATATCGTACTCTTTTTTTACTCAAAAGTGAAACTGGTATTTATCTAAAGAAACGAAAAACACTTGCGATAAATACATTTAAAAACATACCGAAACGTTAAAAAAGCAACTAACAAATCCTGGGCCAAAACTTTACTTGTCATAGTGAAAGCTCTCGATCATCATTTTGTATAGCCGATGCTATTGTTTATTTTAAACAAAACAATCTGCAGGTGAGGAAGGAACAAGCAAGGCAACAATTTGCAGGAGAATAATTGCGCAAAGCAAAATGAGCAAAAATAATAAAGTTAAATCAAATTAGATGAGAAGAAAAAATAATTCTTAGATGAAGTTTTAGGTGCACTGCAAAGAATTTTACATTGTTACTAAAATGAAACGTTCCTTCGTCAATGCTCGGACAGCAACTGTTGTTGTATGTCATATGAGCGAAAATGCATTGCGCTGCTGTTAAGTGCTGACAAGTAAGGAATTCATGCCCAGCGCATCCAGCTGCAGTGTGGAAAGCAGTGTTATTTTTAAGTCTTTCTGGAAAAAAAGGCAGCAATATGGACAAATAAGACAGAAAACAGACTCGAAGGAGGTGACAGGAAGAACAGTAACAAGAAACATAGAGATGGATAGAAAAGAAGGATTTCCCAGCACAGAATATTCATAAGGTACATATGCTATTTATTTTGGGCTCCCGGGCTCCCTACGTGGACAAATGAAACACTCATGTTATTTGTTTTTCTTACCGTTTCACTGACTGTGACCACCATACAGACCTGGGAGTCCCTTGTCTGCCACAACAGAGCAGTAGTTCAGTGCTTCTCCTGCTTGAAGAGAGGCCACCTCTCCTCCTGCAGAGAGAAGGAACAGTAGGTGCATAACCTGCCTGCACTGAAGGAAACCGCTCACCTTCGATACTATTTGAAGGAAGGAAAAGGGCACGGCTGTCTGCTCTACTCACAGGCACAACAGACAGCTAGTCAGTCAGTCAGTGAGTCAGTCACTCAGTAAGAACGGTACGGCGAAGCAAACATAAATAAATGAGTTAAGTAAGTAACAGGCTAAGCAGTAAAGAAAAATGCATTTTTTCGCTCAGGTTACGAGCGTTTTCTGATTAATGAATCTGTAGAATCATTTTGCGGCTGAAGAAGGAGGAGAGGAGGGGGGAGATGCTATTTGACACGTGAAGAACAGGACAAAAGAAATCCATAATCCCCTCTACGTGCTCCATCAAAGCTGATAAGAGGCTGTGACAGGGCGCCTTTAGGGCCACTACAGGGTGGACATGATGGGAGCACGGAGGCTGATCTGCTGAACATTGACAATGCCATTTGGGACGTCATTTTCCTACAAAGGGGAAGAGAAGGAGAGAGGGGAGGGGGGTTGCTGTTTTCATAGGAGCGCACATACCCATTGATCTGGTCAAGATTGACAAGCCATTTGTGGAATTATTCCCAAACAGGGAGCGGGAAGGGGGGGGATTCTGTGTTCTTTACCGGGAGTTTTTACCGGTTGTTGTGATGACGACTGACAAGTGATTTGTCGGGTTATTTGCAAACATTGGGGGATTGTGTTTTCATTACAGCTCTTGGCAAATGACGGCCCATCATCACATGCCAGCAGGAAGCAATCGGCAACTCTTCGAATAGAACCACGAGCTAAATTACTCTTCATTATTCTTTCTGAGCGTGACATGCATGCGCTGCATCCAACGTGTGTGTGTAGTGTGTAGTGTGTGTGTTTGTGTGTGTGTGTGTGTGTGTGTGTTTGTGTGTGTGTTTGTGTGTGTGTGTAAGTAGTGTGTGTGTTTGTGTGTGTGAGTGTTTGTGTGTGTAAGTATGTGTGTGTTTTTGTGTGTGTGAGTGTTTGTGTGTGTGTGTAAGTGTGTGTGTGAGTGTGTGCATACGTGTTGAATCATGATTAGACAAAGACAATACACACTGTGGAAAGCTAGTATTGTGCAATGTATAACCTAAATGAGATGTTCTGGCAGCTCTATATTCTTCACATTGAACAGCTTTCCGTAACAGACAAAATTCCACACTGTCTTATATCTGTGTCCTCAACCCCACAGGTGAAAACGATGGAAGGTAATTACCCTCCGTAGCTCACAACTGTCATTCACGATCACGTGGGGTCACGTGATGGCTGCCCCAGACCAATCAACAGTCAGGGGGTGATGACATCAGAGGAGGGGGCCAAGCACCGACTGCAGACATGGCGGTAGTACTGCAGAGCACTGGGTGGCCTCTCCCACACCTCCTTCTGCAGACATCACGATCAATGCCAGCAGCCAAGGCTCTGGCTGAAGGCAGGCAGGAGTGCACTGGTGGCTGCAAAGTGATTTACCAGTGACTGCTGGATGGACAGATAGATAGACAGACAGACAGACAGTGAGGTGGACAGAGTGAATGAGTGGGTTTTCTGCTTTACTTCAGACTGCTGGATGGACAGATAGACAGACAGACACAGACAGACAAACAGACAGACAGGCAGTGAGATGGGCAGAGTGAATGAGTGGGTTTTCTGCTTTACTGGAGGCTGCTGTGCTGACAGACAGACAGACAGACAGACAGTGAGATGGACAGAGTAAATGAGTGGGTTTTACTGCTTTACTAGAGACTGCTGGGCTGACAGACAGACAGACAGACAGAAAGACAGACAGACAGACAGACGGACAGTGAGATGGATAGAGTGAAAAAGTGGGTTTTTTGCTTTACTAGTGACTGCTGGGCTGACAGACAGACAGATAGTAAGATGGACAGAGTGAATGAGTGGGCTTTCTGCTTTACTAGAAGATTGCTGGGCTGACAGACAGACACAGACAGACAAACAGACAAAACAGTGAGATGGACAGAGTGAATAGTGGGTTTTCTGCTTTAATAGAGGCTGCAGGGATGACAGACAGACAGACAGACAGAATGACAGACACGCAATGAGATGAACAGAGTGAATGAGCGGCTTTCTGCTGCAGACCACAGATAAACAATGTGAAGTAATCCCTATGACACTGTTGACCACATCACTGTATCCTTTTTGCATTGCTGTTAGCTTAGGTTTGGGGTTTTATGTTGTGTGTGATATGAAGTTTTCGCCCTATATTGCATTCTGTTTGTGCTTGTATTCTATTCCATGCAATACTTAGTAATGTATTGTACAGCGACGTATCATAATTATGTTACCACTAACTCTAATGTAGTGCCCTATAACCGTATATTAATAATATGTTGTATGGTTTTGTATGACATATTACCACCAGCAATGATGTTAATGCTGTACAACAATATATCACAAAAGTCTATCGTATTCTGCACCATGCCATGCTGGAAACCTTATCTTGCGCAACACAACACAACATTGCATGCTATGGGATGATTTTTCATTCTCTGCTCTAACTGCTGTAGTACGCAATCTGCATGTCGAACAGAGCACAGCGCTACCCACTGTAACAGCACAGCACAGCACAGCACAGCACAGCACAGCACAGCACCGGCCACTGCAGGCATCTCCCTCACTGCCACACACCCTGTGTTTTCTGGAGATTGCATCATAACCAGGGTCCATTCCCTCCCTTCATGACCTCACCATGACCCTTGCTGTTGGGGAGCACAGAAGAACAAAGAGGCGATGATGAATAAGGGAGTGAGAGGGCAGGCGTGATGAATGTTCAAAGAATGTGGAATAGGGGGAGGGGGCAGAGATGAAGGTGAAGGAGAAGGATGGAGATCTGACCGTTAAAGATCAGTACCACTCCTGGTGTTACTGTCTGCTGTGTCCAGACATTTCTAAAGCGTTAAACTCTGTAGGTACTATCCTAACTACGCTCACACACCTTGCCACGCTGGCATGGATATAGTAATCATGCATACGTATGGACAACAGGACAGCCTAATGGTTAGAGCATTGCGCTCTTGAGCTAATGGCCTGAGTTCGAGCCCGGTTTGAGCCACCACCAAGACATCCATTCAAGTGGGATTTTTCCCCAGGAGTTAACGTAAGTCCCAACTCCAATCTTCCAAAGGTCCCTCGATGAGACTTTAAACCGAGGTCACGTAAGGGGAACGCACACAAAACATCTTGCACACACGTTAAAACCCGCTCCGCATTTCGGAAAAGTTTGCCATTGTGTGCGTGTGGGAACGATGACAAAATTTATAAAACCGCACGCACACTAGGACTGGATGTAAAACAGCACTTGAGTGTTCGTTCCATTATCTTCAAAAATAAAAATAAAACAATATTATAGGAGATACACTCACGCAACGTGTACACGCTTATAAAAAGTGTGTAATGATGTACACACACACACACATATATAATATATATTATGCATAATAAAAGCATACATTTATACATGTGCGAGAGACAGACCACAGACACACAGAGACAGACACACACACACACCGCGCGCGCACTCACACACAAAGGTAGGTAATAAAGGAAGAAATCGTGCAAGTCAGGTTTTGTTGGTCTAATTGCTATTTCTTTCCCTCACCGCCACTAACTCTGTCTGTCTTGTCTGTCTGTTCTGTCTGTCTGTCTGCTGCCTGCCTGTCTGCCTTTGTCTGTCTGTCTGTCTCTCTGTATCGTAGTCCCTTTCAACACTGCCAACAACTAAGAGGACCCAGGACACCACTGGTTTGGCAGTGGTAACAAAACTGTTCATTAGAGCCACGGCCTACACCACCTTTTGTGACTGTGAGAGAGAGAAGGATAGATAGATAGATAGATAGATAGATAGATAGATAGATAGATAGATAGAGAGAGAGAGAGAGAGACAGAGAGAGAGACAGAGAGAGAGAAGAGAGAGAGACAGAGAGAGAGAGAGACAGAGAGAGAGTGTGTGTGTGTTGATGACCATAAGTTTCAAGTGTTACAGTTATACTCTCCAACTTTTGGCCTACCAAATAACGGAAAGGTTTAGGCAGAGACAAAGAGAGGCAGAGAGAAACATGGATGCACAGATAGTGGGACACAGGCACATAGAAACAGTCAGTTACAGCTTTACACTCCTTTTTTTTTTTTTACCTATACCCTTTTATGTCAGCGAAAAGCAAATTAACAAAAGAGTCATAAAAATCACCCCAATTAAATTAATCCCAAGCGAGAAGAACAATCTACAAAAAGAAAAATCTCATTCGCTGATTCCATTTTGTCACACAGCTTTACTGTCAGCAATAAACGAGCAGAGATGTCGACAACGAGCAGAGTAGTCCCATGTCTCCCACATGAATGCTGTACCGCAATGACCCCCATTAGTGCACCCCAAATTTCTATACACTATACAGTACACCTAGTGTCCCCCGTGAGAATGGCCTAGGACTATGTCCCCACCAGACACTATAGGCTGGCTGCAGGCACTATAAACCTCAGTACCATCAGCATACTCTCCCTCAACCCCCCCCCCCCCTCCAATTTCCAATGACTGCACCATCACCAAAAGAACCCACAGCATGACACACTCCCTGGGGAGTCCTTTCTTCCTTCCTCCCTTCTTTGCTTCTGAAGACGTGTGGCAAAAGGGCACTCCTCTCTGGGGGAGTGTCAAGGTCGAGTGTTTCCATCTGTCACCATAAAGCAAGGAATTCACAGGGCCATCATACCGCCCCTGCATCACTGCTGAGAATTCTCTGCTCTCATCTTCTTGCCATTAATTCTACATCACAACTGCGTGTCAGGTCACCGAAAACCGCCACACGTGTGGTTAATGAATGAAAAGCGGCTAGAGGTGCATGCTTCTCATATAACGGTCCCAGGTACATGGCTATGTATGTTTTTAAAGCGGCTAGAGGTGCTGCTTCTCGTATAACGGTCCCAGGTACATGGCTATGTATGTTTTTAAAGCGGTTAGAGGTGCCTGCTTCTCGTATACGGTCCCAGTACATGGCTATGTATGTTTTTAAAGCGTAGAGGTGCATGCTTCTCATATAACGGTCCCAGGTACATGGCTATGTATGTGTTTTTTTATTGCTGTTGTACCCCCCTCCTTCCTCTCCTTCCTCTTTGTTTCCCATCCCTTGCATCTTTGTTCTACACATAAAGTCTGTGTGCTAAAGCATCGACTAACTGTCCATGTTGTTGGTATTGATCCACTGCGGGATGGCGCACGTGCGTGCTAGCTGGAAATGTTGCCTACTGTTTATTGACCAGAAGACGCCATAAAAAGCTGGCCTCCAATGTAAAAACAAACACACAAAGTTCAACAAAGCTTTTCTTTCTTTTCTTTTTTTTTTAGATTCGGTGTTTTGTCTTGTAGGGGAGATTTGCCTTCACATACAAATAACTACATGAACAGAGATAATCATTACTGTGCTAAATTGGGCTATATCACGTTGTAGTTGGCTTTGGTTGGTTTTTATCGATGGTAATGGTTGATGGGGATGATTGATGGTGATGGTGGTAAAACGTAATGGTGGTGGGAGGGTGGTGGTGGTCCTTTGTGTGTGTGTGTGTGTGTGTGTGTGTGTGTGTGTGTGTGTGTGTGTGTGTTGTGTGTGTGTGTGCATGCATACGTGCGTATGTGGTGTGTGCGTGTGTGTGCGTGTATGTATGTGTGTGTGTGTGTGTCCACGTGTGTGCGTGCGTGCGCGAGTTCAATAGGGAAGGCATACTACCAAAATAGTTTTATTGCTCGATACACAATCACGCAGATTTGCTTTCTGTCCTTCCAAGTGTTGTCAAGGCCCATGTCAATATTGATACACAGCGGATTGTTGACTGCTCTGAGGTAAAGGTGAGCGCAATGTTCTGTAGGTAACGCTGATAGTCTGACAGTCTGCCTTACTCTTACATAGCGGGCGTAAGCAGAAATCCGAGACGACTCTCTCTCTATCTCTCAGTCAGCATTCTATCAATGTTTTTTGGAACATACATATTCAGGAAGGACAATCTCGAGTACAAGCCAGGGTGTATATGCCATGCTATTGTCAAAGATCGCCAGAATTTCTCTTTATTTTCTTCGTTGTTCAGTTCATCCACTCTGAATTGTATGTCTGTCTGTCTGCCTGTTTCTGTCTCACTGTGATGTGATGTAACTGAAAAATGAAAACAATCCGCACACACACGCACAGACACAGACACACACACACAAAACATGTGCGCAAAAAGGTGGCTATGCAGAACAAAACACCTCCAGCTGTTTAAAGGTTAAAATAAAAATACTGCACTCTGAAAGGAAACAAAAGAAGCTAATAATACCACCATTGTCAAGAAGAGAAGGCCATGTAGTGTTCCAATACCCACACCTGACACCTCACACTACAGCAGACATGGCGTATCGAACCTTTCATGTTGGGTATAGCAAAGCACTGCACTGACACCCTAACCTCCACACTTCCCCGTCTGGGACACGGGAAACTATAGCACACATTTTGAAAACAGAAATAAAGAAACAAAGAAGCAAACTAGCAGATATCTGACTGATGACAAAAGAAGAAGCTGTTAGGTCCAGACCCTAATAGATACCCAAACTTTGAGGATGGTAATATTGAAGAGCACATGGTACAGCATGTTTAAGAGATGATTCTGCTGTTGGCTGCTACTAACACAAATCAAGGATTTAAGTCAACAATACCTACATAAAGGGGAACTAGTAACAAGCGTCTGGATGAATTCCCCCCCCCCCCCCCCCCAAATGTCCGTGTGATAGGCTGACTAACTACTTCCTTAACTCCCTGAGCAAATTATAAGCTTTCAGCTTGTTGTTTCTCTATTGTTAGTATGTATATGTACGAATTTAAAAAATAAAAGTTTGTTTAAACCAACTCCCTGACAAGTCATTGGGGCATTGCAGTGACCTGTGTATGCAGTGTGTCATGGGTAAGTCGAATCTGGCACAGCCCATCTATATCTCTCTCCAGGTGCATGGTACATGCTGAGTGTGTTCCCACCATCCTACTTTCTGATGAAAGGCGACTAAAGTTTAGCATATTTGTGCAAGTTATTTGCCTAACATCACACAGGGGACTCCATTTATAGTGTGGTTCATAGGATGTTGAGGGTAATGCAGTCAGCAACAATGTTAATTTCAGGGGGATAATCCCCTCTGAAGGATAACCGAGTGGAGACTTTAATTCTTGCCCTCATTTATCACTGGATCATGGCTATAAAACCCCAACTACCATGCCATGCCTTCCCCATAGATGTCCATTCACCTAGTTCATATACATGCAATCAATAGCAAGGGTTTTTGAATGATCTTGAAGTCCTAACTAATGGCTAGAAAAACGTGTGTCAGGTCTGCAATTTCCTGATCAATGTCTATAAGCAATCTCTCAGTCACAACATAGTGCAGTACAGCAATAGAGTTTATCTACATCTAACTAATCACTCCCCATCTCTTACTCCCAGTCCCTAGATGGCGGAGGAGAGGGGAAGGGGGATGAAGGCACGTGACAAACTACCCATGGCCCCAACCTTCCCCTAAAACTGCCGTCCATAAAAGTTCCCTCCCCTTTCTCCTACACTCTTGCCAACCTGCCACTTGATGCTAAGAGCAGATAACTGCCGTTTATCAAAGTTAGGCCCCCTTCCCTATCTCCATATCTCTTCTTTACAGTTGTTGCCCAGCTAAAAAAACATTCTTCTTCTTCTTCTTCTTCTTCTTCTTCTTCTTCTTCTCTCTCTCTCTCTCTCTCTCTCTCTCTCTCTCTCTCTCTCTCTCTCTCTCTCTCTCTCTCTCTCTCTCTCTCTCACTCACTCACTCTCTCTAGCTCTCCTTTAGCTCTATTGGAGACGACAGCTGTGAGAGCTAGTTTCTAAAGTAAAAAGCCTGAGAAGAGAAAGTGTACCAATTCCTTTTACATCCAGGTTCAGAACAATTGCTCCATCATCTTGCTGACTGGCAAGCTCAAGTGGTTTGGGTCTGGCTGGAGTTTCACCAAGTGTACCTTAGGAGCCACAGCACCAATGTGTTGTCTCTTTAAAAATCTTAACTGTTAACTCACTCTTCTAACTCCAAGTTTTCTTTTACAAACAGCCATTTATATAGTAGTGGCACCCATCAGTCTCGGAAGACTATGGAG
>CM060327.1:38030282-38032782 GCA_030674155.1 Stramonita haemastoma | reverse complement strand
ACTCAAAGCGCATCACACACACACACACACACACACCACACACACACACACACACACACACACACACACACACACACACACACACACACACACACACACACACACACTTCCAATAACGTTTGTTACATGGTAGGAGATGAGTCTAGTGTAAGCCCAAACCAGAAAAGATGTACGTTTGGGATCACTATTATCACTGTGTCTGGCAACAGCAGGCATTCCAAGAATGGTTTGGCAACAAGAGCAACAAGTAGGTAACTATCGTCAAATACTCCTCTGACACAACACTGCAACTCTACTTACTCCAACTTCAGGGCTTTGTTTTTGTTCCTGGTCTGTTTTCACTAGACCGGGTCATGGGAAAAGTACTTTTTGCAGAAACTACCAAATTGTTTGGGTCTGGAATAAAATAATGTAAAGACTGAAACTTCCATTGCTGTTGAACACACTATAAGATTTTAGCTTGCTGATGCTCTATTGTTAATGTGTACCTGCACGCTTAAAAAAGTTTAAACCAAAAAAAGGGAGGAAATATGTATGGTTTTAGAACTGTTCCTGCTTTAATACCCACAGATCCTGTAATTCAGGAGTATTCAGAAAGCCAGTATGGGTGTACTCTTCCAGCAAGCACGGACATACAGACAGGCAGACAGACCAACAGAGAGGCAAAATTCAACACAGAAAAATATGAAACAGGAAATTAGAGGGGGGAAAGCATAAATGAAATAAAAGATGGGAAAAAGGGAAGAAAGGCAGAAAAAATATAATGAAATAAAGGAATAAAGAAGAGGAAAGAACGAATAAAGGAGAGAAAAATAGAAAAGGACAGAAAGAGTGACACGATGAAACCACTGGTTCAGAGGCAGAACAGGGAATGGGAAGTGGTGTCAGCAAGCCTAGCTGTGTGACAAACACCAGAGGCAGGGGGGTGCTCTGTACTGTTCAATATCTAGCTACTGCTTTCACACCACACTGAGTGAGGGACTGTCCATCTGCCTACTGCTGCTGCTGCTGCTACTACTACTACTTCTTACTACTACTACTACTACTACTACTACTACTACTACTACTACTACTACTACTACTACTACTACTCTGTCAGTTTGTTTCTCTCCATCTTCCTACTACTACTACTACTACTACTACTACTACTACTACTACTACTACTACTACTACTACTACTACTACTACTACTACTCTCTCTCCCTCTGTCAGCCTCACACACACACACACACACACACACACACACACACACACACACACACACACACACCACACACACACACACACACACACAGTATACTATTATAGCGCTATATATCCACACCACCTCAGTTTGTCGCCATGTCTGTGTGAACGTACGCAGAACATCTTGCGCACACGTTAAACCCTGTTCCGCTTTTCGTAAGAGTAGGCCATCGTGTGCCGGTGGGAACAGATGACAATATTTACAAAAACTGCATACACAAGGGGACTGGATGTAAAAAAAAAACACGAGTGCTTATCTCATTATCCTCGATAAAAAAAAACCCACACACAATATACTGTTATAGCGCTATCCCCACACCACCTCGGTTTGTCGCCATACCTTCCCTCTCCCTCCTCCTTCCTCCTCCTCCTCCTCCTCCACCATCCCACCCCTACTTGAGTCCTCTAATACTAGGCTACTCTCCCCCCCCTACCCCCCCACTCCTGTCTCTGCTAGGCCGGCCTAATTGCAGCAAACTGGCGGCACTTTTCTGCACGTTAAGGATCTCTGCTCCCTGAATGCCACGGCTCTCCTGCCAGTCAGCGCCACTACAACCCTGGCTGACATACATTCAATGTTTCTCTCTTTGACAGTCAGAACCGCCTACAACCCCCCCCCCTCCCCCCACTTCTTCTGAATTCTTTCTCCTCCCATTCAACCTCTGTGTGTATGCAGCTCCAAACTAATACACATGGTTACTTTTCTCCTTCCTTCCTTCTTTCATCCTCCTCCTCCTCTTCCTCCTCCTCCTCTTCCTCCAAGTAAAGATGAGTATCTTTGCTCCAAGTGCCTTATTGTGTGAGGGACTTGTCCATCTGCCTATACTGCTCTGTCTCCCCCTCTCTGTCAGTCTCACTGCAACTTCTTCTGCAAGTGGTGGACTAATCAGGTTAACACCGTCTTCAAACGTGCGGCTAATCACTCCCATTCTGTCTATCCCCTCCCTGCTTTGGATGCCATGAAGCAAAAGCAAACAAAAAATAGCCCCCACAAAATTAAAGAATGAAAGACTAAGAAAGAGTATAGGGATGCAGTTCAGAGAGAGAGAGAGAGAGAGAGAGAGAGAGAGAGAGAGAGAGAGAGAGAGAGAGGAGAGAGAGAGAGAGAGAGAGAGACAGACAGACAGACAGACAGACAGACAGACAGAGAGACAGAGAGACAGAGAGACAGACAGAGACAGACAGAGACAGACAGAGACAGATAAATAATATTTTAAAAATGAGGTTCAATGAACGAGGGTACGATACTGTACAT
>CM060327.1:38022782-38025282 GCA_030674155.1 Stramonita haemastoma | reverse complement strand
TCAGTTTAACAGCTGGTTTCACAAAAATATCATGATCTTCAAATAAATCTGACTCAAATTTCTCGACAAACGTTTCGACAAGACAAACAAAATCAAATGATTTGATAAAATTGACAAAATCAGCATCCTGAAGTTTTGAAGCAATACCACATACATTCCATTGCAAGAAAGACAATCTGTTTGCATCCCCATCCTCACTTCCCCCACTCCAGCTCCCACCACTAAAGTCATCTTCCTCCCCCCTCCCGTTTAACTGACTATAATTACCTCCCTCTACCACGTCATCCTCACTCATCCCATCATCACTCTCCCCCACACCATCTGTTGCCTCATCCCCAGTGAAGTTAGAAACAATATTGTCCACATAGTTTTTCTCCATAATCACACGATCATCACTAACAACAACATGTCTCTCAAATCCACTAACTGTGGCATGCTCTTCACTGGTAGTACTTGGTGTATTTGTACATGGCAACAAAACAACTCTCTGTTGACACACGCTGTTATCTTTATCTGCGCACACGTTTCTATCATCAAGATCACATCGTCTTTTCTCAGTGAAATCAGCCTCTGAGTTACCATACATATTTGTTTTAAACATATTGTCAGTTTCCCCTCCCGAAAAAGCTTGCCTATCGGAAAAACCCGCTGTATCGGAAATACCGAGGGTATTTTTAGTAAACAACTTGCTGTCACCAGTGCAACCCCTCACCTCCCCACCTGTCCCCCTAGCACGTGCAACGTGACTGCCATCTATCACAGATGAAAAGGTTGACCCCAACAGAAGCCCTGACCTGTCACCCCGTGTGTGTGCATCGTTCGCTGCAGGTGTAGGTTTGGATTTTTCTTCCCCCCTGAAATAAGGAACATCATAAATATGTTTGTGTGTGGGTGTTCGTGCTTCGGTGACTGTTCCGAGGGGCCGGCCGACACGTTATCCAGCTCCCACCAGTCTGTCTTCTGCAGTGAGGTCGAACCGTTTCCCCTCGATGACCAGGTGGTCGTAGACCATGGTGGCTTTCTTTCCCCTGCTCTCTGGCCCTCTTGAGGTGTGGAGTCAGCCTTCTTCTCAGCTCCCTGATTCTTGTGGAGAAATCTTCCCCGATGAAGATGCCTGTGCCTTTCAGCTTCCGCTTTGCTTTCAGAATCTTCTCTCTGTCCTTGAAGAAAGTACATCGGGCGATGATGGGAGATTTTGGACTGGCGTTCACACGGTGCACTCGGTCAAACTGTACAGAATCTGACATTTCCAGTTGGTCAGTGAGCATATCTGTCACCATGCCTTCACATTCTTGCCAAGTTTCTTTTTCTCTTCTAGGCATTCCATAGATGACAATGTTGTTTCGCTTGGATTGGCCTTCTAAGTAGTCTGTCTTTCTCTCCAGGTCTTCAACTCTCGTTTTCAGTGCGCTGTTTTCTTCTTTCAAAAGTTCATTTTCTCTCCTTAAACTGTCGATGGAAATCCCTAGCTCATGAATGTCATCCTTCAGGTCTCGGTTTGACTCTTTCAACTCTGTCATGTCTCTTCTCACGTCGTCAAGTTTGTTATTTATGTCCGCCCTCATATCTGCTAGCATTTCTTTCACTGAAGCGTCTTCCCAGCATTTCTCACCTACTGCCTGCCCACTACTGCTTGTCCGTCGCTGTCCTCCACTTCTCAGAGTTGTCTGCTTCATGGGGTCTGGCTTTGGAGGGCCAGGGTTCAGTTCGATGTCTCCACACTGATGGATCAAATTGCCCATGTAGAGCAGAAAGAGGAGCACACCTGTCATAGCACCGTCACACCGGGTTCGTAATGTCAACACGCGCATAAACATGGCAGCTTTGAACTTTGCCCGTTTCAGCATGAAAGCCTGGTAAACGGGCAAAAACCCACCGCACACTGACCGAAACACTATCGAAGAAACCGGCATAGTGCACCAGGTACCAACAGGCACAGTATCAGTACTAGGCGATGCCTATAAATAGTCCAATTTGACAAAAAATATCAGAGCTCGTGAACACACACCTGTTCTTGACAAGTTCACCTTTGACCCCCCCAGAGAGAGAGAGAGAGAGAGAGAGAAGAGAGAGAGAGAGAGAGAGAGAGAGAGAGAGATCGGAACAATAGTAAAGAGTAGAAAGAACACGGAAAAGAAAGAAAGAAAGAAAAAAAGAAAGAAAAGAAAGAAAGAAAGAAAAGGGGAAAAAAAGTAAGGGAGCCAGTAAGACAGTAAGGGAAGAAGGCAAGCACAAGAAAGAAACGAAAGAAAGAAAAGAAAGAAAGAAAAGAAAGAAAGAACTAAACAAGAAAGGAAAGAACACGATAAAGAATGTTTCAAAGGATGAAAAGATGATACGATGGGAAAAGGGAATAAAAAATAAATAGACAAAAGAAATTAAAAGAAAAGAATAAAATAAAGAAAAGAAAAGAAAGAAAAGCAAAGAAAGATAGACAGAAAACAAGAAAGAAAGAAAATGTGCCACAAAAAGCTGCACTGTAGCAGCTCAGACAATGGAA
>CM060327.1:37997782-38010282 GCA_030674155.1 Stramonita haemastoma | reverse complement strand
CGTCATGTTTGATTGTTTTGTTTACCGCTTAACAATCCATTCTCTCTCTCTCTTCTCTCCTCTCTCTCATCACTCTCTCCTCCCTCCACTCCTCTCACACACACACACACACACACACACACACACACACCACGCACGCACGCCGCACGCACACACACCACGCGCGCCACACACACACACACACACACACACTACACACCATACACATCACATCACATCATCACTCATCTTCGAAAATATAACCCTTCTCCCACTGTGAATTTCTGGGAATATCAAAATGCTATTCTCACAATCTCACTGTTTGACAAACATGCATATCATGCATTGTCTTCTTCCTCTCACTGTGTTAACATTCTATCCATGAATTTTGTTCTGATTTTCAAGGCATATTTTTCATTATATTTTTCATTCTGTATAAAACCAAGCCCCAAATGAAGCAGAATGTGGAAACGCCTGTCCGGCAATGTCCTTAGAGCCACACACGCCCTTTGCCACAATCTGATTAAAGTCCACTTGCTAATGAAGTTGTCAACTCCCCAGCACTGTGCAGAATAACTTGCATTTTCACAACACAGCTAGCTGACCCTGTTTTTTAAAAAAATGTTTGTAACAAGTTCTTGTTTTGTTTTGTTTTGTTTGCGAATTTAATCTATAATTGCTGAAGTTGCTTCGCGTCTGTTCCCCAAACTTTATATTGACCAAAAGCATACAGTTATAAGAATGAAAGAACATCAATAAATCGAATTAAGCTTACCCTGGTATTTTGTGTTTTGTATCTCATATAGCTAACACCATGATCCTTTTCGCTCATTCTCTTCTCTTCTCTCTCTCCTCATCTCTCTCTCTCTCTCTCTCTCTCTCTCTCTCTCTCTCATCTCTTCTCTCTTATCTCTCTCTCTCCCCTCTCTCTCCTCTCCTCTCGTCTCTCTGCTTTGATTTTTTTCAAATTCTTGATTTCGAGAATAAAGAGAGAAGAGAGAAATAGAGTGAGTGAGTGAGTGAGTGAGTGTGTGTGTGTGAGGGGGGGATATTTCTATATAGTACGTGGCGGGCCGGTAAAATGCCTTTTATGAACAGAAATTGCCTTCCCGAGGAACTTATAAACCTCACAACAGTCTCCTGAAGACAGTTTTTCTGTCAAGGCTTCCTTGCCATTATATAACTCTCGTATCATAACATGATAGAGCGCTATTATTACATTTCAATGTCAATTGACACAGCAATTAAACGCAGCAGCAACAGTGAAAAAAAAGTGGATAATACAAGTGATAGTGAATATAACCGCAAAGTAGTATCATAACAAACATAAGGAATATTAACTGAGGAAGCTATCTATATGGCGCGTCCCACAGCGCTTAACACTTTCTCACAACTGGGAGCAGCATCAAAACCAGCAATACTTCAGAGTTCTCTGTTATGAAACCTGTGATCTATCTCTTCATCACACCACATCAGTCTATCGTTTTGTCACTTGAATCCCACACACATCCGATAAATGAGAGAGAGCGTGGAAGAGAAGAGAGGGAGGGAGGGAGGGGGTGGCAGTGTAGGTAGGGAGGGGGTGAGGGTAGAGGGGGTGAAGAAGAAAGAAAGAGAATCGTCTGCAGGGAGAAGCGAGGTGAGAAAAGGCAGGCAATATTCCCCTTGATGTCTTAGCTAGCTAGCTAGCTGTCCTCCAGACAGAGATTTGGTGCCGTATGTTAGCAGTAGAGACACTGTCTCTTCTTCGTCTGCTGGACTGGAGGGTACAGTCTGTTCCTTTATCTCTCTCTCTCTCTGTCTCTGTCTGTCTCTCTGTCTCTGTCTGTCTGTCTGTCTCTCTGTCTCTGTCTCTCTCTCTCATCTCACACACACACACACAAAAACACACACACACACACACACACACACACACACACACACACACACACACACGCCGCACCAGCGCACACACTCACACCCCTCACCCAATGTGACTAAGTTTTAATTCCACGTGTGTATCACTAATACAAAAAACAAAAGTGATATTGTGACAACGACAAGAAACTGGGGAGGTTTAGCCTGGTTTGCTGCAGGCTAATCGTATTTTCCACGGTCACGTGCTAATTGCAAGTGGAGTTGTTCACACTACACTTAAACACACACAGTCTACTAACTCCACCGACACGAGGACAAGTGTGTCCTGGCTCTCAGTTTGTCTCAAGAAGTGACGGTTAATGGACAGGAAGCAGACCTGACGGCACACAGCCTCTGCAGCAGGTGGATCCACCTGACAGTCACTGGCCAACATCTGCCTGCCTGCCTGCCTGTCTGCCTGCCTGCCTGTCTGCCTGCATGCCTGCATGCCTGTCTGTCTGCCTGCCTGCCTGCCTGTCTGCCTGCCTGCTTGCCACACACCTGTCTCTGTCCCTAATCTTCTTCTTAACCCTGGCTTTTAACGTCTCCCTGTTACCTTAAAGCATTGATTGGAGATGTTCTCGAGATCAGAAGAAATAAACAAAAGATTATGTGTTGCAGGTTTTCTCCAAAAGCTTGTGTAAAAATCATGGTGGAGAGCTTGAGGGTATTAGAACCTTACAAGCTTGATTTCTATTTCATTATACAAGTTAAAGTTGCATTGACTATTCCATTGTACATGATGAAGTTCCATTGTATATTCCATTGTACATGTTGAAGTTCCATTGCCAATTCCATGGGACATGTTAAAGTTCTTTTGTATGTTTCATTGTACATGTTAAAGTCCTATTGTATAGTTCATTGTATATGTTAAAGTTCCATTGAATATTCCATTGTACATGTTGAAACTCCATGGTATATTCCATTGTACATGTTAAAGTTCCACTGTATATCCCATGGTATATATAAAAGTTACATTGTATATTCCATTGTACATGTTATAGTTGCACGAGGTATTCCATTGTGCATGTTTAAAAAAAAAGAACGCTTCCACACAGTGTGCAGAATTTTCAGTTTTGCGTTGTCAGTTTTCTGATGTTAGCTCCATCGAGTTGTTACGTTAAGTGTGATATTCCATTCAGGCAACAAACACAACATCTGCCCAAACCTACTCAGTAGATGTCTGACCATCTGCAGGATCCATAAGTTCGTGAAGCTTTGGCTGTATGCTGCACATGTTCAGGTATCTGCCACTTGCTTTAAGCATGATTTATTCCATACAAATACAACATAAGCAACCAATACAGCAGGGGAAAGGTACCAAGCTACAATCTGCCATGTATTAGATGCTTCATGTGAATTTCTCCATCATTAATCTTGTTCATACTTGATATTTTGCATACATACATGCTTGTATACAAAAAGAACAAAAAAAGGCACAGACAGATCAGGGAAAGCGTTAACCCACTGGGAAGATTGTGATTTTTTTAAAAATCCCAGACTATATCAGTGATATTCTGGCGAGGTTCAAACCTGCGACTAGATGTGTACAGTTTTGAAAAAAAACCCAACTCAACCATTCAAAGTTTGAATAAACACGTCCTGATGTCACGTGGACACGCACGCATCTTCCCCCTCACACACACACACATCATACGTTCTCAAATATGTGGGTACTTGTACTAATCAATTAAACGTTCTCACTGTTTTATTTATATACTAACCAGTTGTAAATTCACAGATCCACATAGGAATAAAATGAGCGATAGAGACATCCACCGAGAACGGAAGGGAAAGGGTGCCCATCCATCCAGACAGACAGACAGACAGACAGCCTGACAGACAGACAGCAAGACAGACAGCCAGACAGACAGACAGGGCGCATGGCTGAAAGGTTCAGTGATCTGACAGAACACACCATTGCCTGCATGCACCCTCCTCCTCCTTTCTCCATGTGGGTCATGTGGCCAACATCAGCCAATCGTTTGCCGCCACGTCACCACACTGCTGTGGACTGCATGCAGTCTCCATCACACATTGTGCCTCCTCTCCTCCTTACACCCTCCCCCCCCCCCCTCCTTCACTTTCAGGGCACAGGGCTTAGTCAACTTATTTCATATTCATATATTCATGCTGGAGAGTAAGTTCTCCATGACTCATGAATATTCATCAGTGGACACAGTAAACGATTTTCAGCGGCGCGGTGGGCCATTAACTAGGCAGACTCTGTTTCTACTATGTCCACAGCAAAAACAGATTCCCTGCTGCATCGGTTGGGATATTTTGTCTACGCCTGTTACTGTATTTACAGACTACTTCGCTTACACAACAGTATCGATTTATACTGGGAATTATTCATTCATTTTGCGTAACCTTTCAGAAGCATTTTAAAATTCTTGCTGGGTTCAGTTTTGATAGGGCAGAACAGCTACTTATCACAGAGTCATCTATCTGTGTCTCTTTCTCTTTCTGTCTGTCTCTGTCTGTCTGTCTGTCTGTCTGTCTGTCTGTCTGTCTGTCTGTCTGTCTGTCTGTCTGTCTGTCTGTCTGTCTGTCTCTCTCTCTCTCTCTCTCTCTCTCTCTCTCTCTCTCTCTCTCTCTCTCTCTCTCTCTCTCTCTCTCTCTCTCTCTCTCTCCTCCATCCCATTAAATTTTAACAGAAAGGCTGCCTCACACTCTCTGTACATCAGCGAGTTAAACAATGAGAAATACTGATTTCAGTTGTGATCATTTTGCAAGTTGCAATCCCATGATGAAATATTAAAACAATTCGAAAAAAGGTAATGAAAATGCAAGAAAAAAAGGAAAAGATGTCAAACAAAAGAGAAGATAACAAAAACGAAAAAGAGGAAGAAAGCAGAAAAGGGAAAGAACAACAACAACAACAACAACAAAACTGGAGAGGGAGAAAGAGAGAAAGAAATAAACACAAACATACAAACAGACATAACAAAGCAACAAGCAGACAGACAGACAGACAGACAGAACGAAAGAAAGAAAGAAGCTAATAAGTCTAGCAGGCTTTGACATGAAGTTCCGCTCTCTTGAGGGGGTAGAGGCAAAATGTATTACAGATGAATAAATGAATAAATATTTGGCTGTCCACTGAAAGCACCCTGATCCCCCTTCCTCTCCGGGCAGATCCCCTAATGCACAAGGAGGTAGCAATGAATGCCTGAGCGATGAATGAATGCATAAAGGAAAGAAGAAAGAACTGCCAGAGGAAATGATTAGATAAACGAATAAATGCCTTCGTTATTTTTACAATGGCTCCTCTGATCAGTCGCCCGTCCTTTTTTGTTTATGCAGCTTTTACACACACACATGCACACATGCGTGTAGGTATGTATATATATATATATATATATATATATATATATATATATATATATATATATATATATATATATATATATTCATTTATATACATATCTGTGAGTGTGACATATATATATATATAAAACACCTTTTGAGACTAGATATTATCTATATATATATATATTATTCTCTAGCTTGATGCCTATTCTACATTACATTTTTTCCCTCTTAAAATGCATGTATATGTTTCTATAAGCGAAACAATAATAACTTACAGAATAACAGATGATGACAGCCCAACAAAATTATGACAGCGCATTGTTACAGTCTCCTTTCTGCTATGCAGTATGAAAAACCCCAAATCCATATTTGTTTAAACATAGCTTTAAAAAAAACAACAACAACGGTGGATCGGTGGTCTAGGTGGTCACGCGCCTTGCCTAGAAAGCAAAAATCCGGTCGGAGTGTGCGGGGTTCGTACCCGTTTGGACCCAAAACTTTTTGCCCATCCATTAGACCCTGAGTGGTGGTCTGGCGCTAGTCTTTCGGATGAGACGATAAACGAGGTCCGTGTGTTACACATCACTATTAGCGCACGTAAAAGAACCCACGGCAACAGGAGGTTGTCCTGGCAAAATTCTGTAGAAAGAAGCCACTTGATAGGGAAACAAATACACTGCATGCAGGAAAAGAAAAAAAAATGGTAGGCGCTGCACATGTGGCGACGCGCTCTCCCCGGGAGAGCAGCCCGAATTTCACGCAGAGAAATCTGCGTGACATAAAGTGGTACAAATACAAAATACAAAACAAACAACAAAGACAACAGACCACCAAACAAACAAACAAACAAACAAACAAGCCCAGAGCATTACTGATCACGAAGAGAGGTTTTCCGACAGCTCGCTGTCAGCGGACCGCAGAACTGAACCCAAAGCCACAACGACAGGAGAGGGGCAAAGGTGGCCCGGTGGGCGGGTAGTTAAGGGCGAGGAAGCAGGGTTCAATCCTCTTTGCCTGTCAGCTGCTGTTCCCACGGGGCCAATGACATTCCCTCCCCTTTACCTGTCAGCACAGTCATAACTGCACCACACCACACTGCACGCTTCTCTTCACACGCTTGGTGGGGCCACAGTCAGATTGTTTGTTTGTTTGTTTGTTTGTGTGTGTGTGTGTGTGTGTGTGTGTGTGTGTGTGTGTGTGTGTGTGTGTGTGTGTGTGTGTGTGTGTGTAGGTGTGTGTAGGTGTGTGTGTGTGTGTGTGTGTAGGTGTGTGTGTCTGTGTGTGTCTGTGTGTGTGTGTGTGTGTGTGTGTGTGTGTGTGTGTGTGCAGGCGTGCGCGTGCATGTGTGTGTATGCTGAACAGTTCTACAGGGAAAATGATATACGCAGGGTTAGTTTATTTAAACCTTTGGGCTAAAAAAGCGCATATAATATACAAGTAAGTTCCTACCAGGACACACACACACACACACACACACACACACACACACACACACACACACACACACACACACACACACACATACTCAGAGAGAGAGAGAGAGAGAGAGAGAGAGAGAGAGAGAGAGAGAGAGAGAGAGAGAGAGAGAGAGAGAGAGAGAGAGAGAGAGAGAGAGAGAGAGAGAGAGAGAGAGAGAACACTGAACACTGAACTGATTTAATGTACATTGGCCATGGACCACAATACATTTCATGGGCTTGGGGTTCATTCATATTACTGGCAAACCAAATGCACAAAAGGTTTGATTCATAACTGATCAAAGAAGCAAAACACACGTTATTCTAATCACAAAAATATGATGTCTAGGGAAAATTGTGGAAATCATGCACATCAATTACGTGTCGAATCATAACAGTTTTTCAATATACATCTTGAATTAGCATTGTCTTCCTTTTATTAATAGAGTGAAAAATATATCTTGACAAATTGTGCCTGTACTCATCATTTGTTGCTTTGAACAAATCGGGCAATGGTACGTTGATACACCCACTTAAGAACTTTTCTCTTAAGCCAGTGTATATGCAACATTCCCAAAGAAAGTGGGCTTCATTTTCAACTTTCGTTTTACAAAAAGGACACATTTTTTCTCGATCATTCTCACTATATCTATATATATTATTATTAAGGGGTAAAACATTAAATCTTGCTTGTGTGATTGCTACTCGAAAGCAGTAGACATCAATAGAGTTTATATACTGCTCTTTTACAAAAATACTTTTAAATGATCTGTAATGGTCATACCTATCTTTATCTCTTATAGTCCCATCCCATTCTTGAATGAACATATCTACTAATCTTTGCTTAAACATACCTAAGAAAAGTTTTACATCCCCAACACCTTGTTGCATCCAAACAATGTTAAAACCGGTTTCACACAAAATTTCCCTTATTTTTGAAATCCAGCAGTATTTACCATTTTTATCTAGCTCTAACAGCATGCAGTAAGCATTATATGGTATTCTGTTTTGATCTATTTGCAACAGTTTTAACCAGTACTTAATAGTTCTTGTACATGAATTGACATAAAGTGGATATCTACCTAAATCTCCGTATACCATCTTATTGGGTGTTCTTACAGGTACTCCTAAAAATCTTTTACATGCCATCAAATGAATTTTCTCGATGTGTTCTAGTCTGTTTGTGCCCCATATTTCTGATGAATACAATAAAATTGGCTGAATCTTAGTATCGAAAATCTTGAAGAAGGTACTAGCATTCATCTCTTTATACCTGTGAAAGACTTTATTTAACTGAACCACTGCCTTCCTTCCCTTCGTAACTAAATGTTCTGTACCTAATTTACAGCTAACCTTTGTTGTAAAACTGAACCCTAAATAGCAATACTGATTTACAACTTCTAACCTAATACCATTGTAATACCATTGCTCCTGTTTTGACAGAAATCCACCTTTCCTAAAGACCATCACCTTCGTTTTATTAATGTTAACACTTAACTGTAAATCATTACAGCAGTCTTTTCGAGAGAGAGAGAGAGAGAGAGAGAGAGAGAGAGAGAGAGAGAGAGAGAGAGAGAGAGAGACAGAGACAGAGACAGAGACAGAGACAGAGAGACAGAGAGACAGAGAGAACTCAGAAACGGTTCGATGTACATTGGCCTTTGGCCACATTACTTCTCAAGGGGCAAAAAATGTAGAGATGAAGAAAACGAAATATCGCTCCTCGCAAGCTTTGACAAGACCTTGGCATATACACCCTGGCATGTACCCAAGACTGTTCTTCTGAATATGTATATTTGCAAATCATGAAGAAAGTGCTGACTTAGACAAAAAGCCCCGAGCAAAACACAAATTCAAAAGTCTTAGTTCATTTACCTTGCTCCTGAGAATACTGCACGAATGTAATAGGCCTGGGAACAAAGTTGGTAATAGAGGTATACCCTGAAAGAAAAGAGAGAGAGAGAGAGAGAGAGGAGAGAGAGAGAGAGAGAGAGAGAGAGAGAGAGAGAGAGAGAGAGAGGCAGACAGACAGAGAGACAGAGAGAGAGACAGACAGACAGGGAGACAGAGACATAGAGAAAGAGTCAGAGAGAGACAGAGACAGACAGAGAGAGAGAGAAAGAGATAGAGACAGAGACAGAGAGTGTGAGACAGAGACACATAGAGAAAGAGACAGAGACAGACAGAGCGCTGCAATCTTGTTAATTAAAAAGAGAAAGCTAACCAACCCTAGTACTTAGCTCCGCTCTGTAAGCAGCGGTTAGGATGACATTCATCCTCTAAGCTGATGGAACTTAACACGACAGGTCTAAGTAAAAAAAAAAAAAGAAAGAAAAAAAAAGAAAGAAAAAAAAAGGAAATCCCCTTTCTTCCTCTCTGCTACCATCTCCCCCAGGGCAGCTTCGGCGCTGTGATGTGTCTTGAGATGACATGTCAGCGACATGTCAATCAACATACTGTGCTGTCTTGTCACGAAAAAGAAGCCATGTCAGTGACAAATGCCATACCTCACAGCACACAGCAGATGAAACCATCTGACAGTCACTGGCCACATCTGTCAGCCACACCTTCTCCCCACCCCCCACGATGTCCCGGCTTTTAACACATGGCCGTCAGTCTAAACGGCTGATTGATGACGATTTACTGAGGAGGATGGGTGGAGGCTGGCTACATATACAACACAGCGCTTTTCTGAAACCTAGAGTGGAACATATTGTGGTAGTGTTTGATGATATTCATGCCTACCTTCTGTAACAATTGAATGGTGGTTGACATTCTTTGGTTTCAGCCACCAAGCAGAAGAGTGTTGCTATTTCAGTAAGCAGCCCTTCGGAGAGCGGTTGGCATAATCCTCTGTTTTCTGTTACAGTCATTCAGTCTGTTGCTGTGAAATACGGTACAAGCAGTGGAAGGCGGAAGAAATAGGGGGAGGGGGAGGGGATGGAGCAAGGACAATGACAGAACACGATATCTTTACATTACAGAACCCAGAGTATGGATCTTTGTGAACATCAAGGTCTGTCTTTGATGTTTTTCCATAGTTGTAGTCTTCAAGGTCATACTCATGATCTGATCCATCTTTCCTTTCCTAATACGAATACTTTTATGACACATCTGCAATTCAAAAGTCACCGCTGAGCGAAGGAGCTAAAGGAAATGTTCCCCAAGACCAGCATTCATTCATCCCAACTCTGTCCTTTTGCAGATGTTTAAAAATGAAAGTATTAAATTAACCAAGGTCCCACACTGTGGACGTACGCATACCATTATGCACACACGTTAACAACGCACCCATCTTTTCGCAGAGCAGCACAGCTAGCAGCTAGGATAGCAGGGAAGATGACACCAAGTATTCCCTGCCTGTACCCATGGCTTTGCTACACCATCGGGGGAGGCAGCTGGCGAAGCAGCTATCTCGCTTTGCCGATGTGAGGAGCGATCAGGGAATATTCTATTCGCTGTGACAACTACACTTAAGACAAATGAGCATCATGTCCACAAGGAGAACACAGGTCCTTCGGGTAAGACTATAAACTGAGGTCCCGTATTCAAACGCACGCAGAACATCTTGCACACACGTTAAAACCTGTATCACCTTTCGGAAGAGTATGTTATTGTGTGCTGGTGGGAATGGATGACAAAATAATTCCATTCACATGGGGACTGGATGCAAAAAAAAGACACGAGTGCTTATTACATTATCCTCGAAATAAAATTTTTAAAAGGTTAAATCAGACAGGGATAATAGTATTACACTGAAACACAGCTTTTTCATCTGAAAGTGTCCGCCCGAGTTCTGTCTACAAACAAACTTGTGTCAGCAAGTTCCCTCCCTCCAGCAGAATGCAAGAATACGTCTGTTTAAAACGGAAAGCAACACCGCCTGTACGTACGTGATGAATATGCAAAGTATAAAAACAGCGATAAAAAACCTACACAAGCAGGCAGACGTAACTGCCAGTCTTCCCGGAGACGTTAGATGAAAACAGAATCTGCCCACTTACTGCTGAAAACCCTTTACTCTGTACACTGCTGAATATTCATGGGTCATGGAGAACGGACTCTCCAGCATGAATACATGAATATAAATGTGGTGACCAAGTGAAGGGGGATGGGGCAAAGGGGGGTGGGGGGTGGGAGGAGAGACTAAGTTCAAAGCGGAGCAGTGACGTGGCAGCAAACGATTGGCTCATGCTTGTAACGTGTCTGACACCCAGGAGAATTTTGTATTATAAAATCTTTTTTCTTCACTTCATTGATTTCTTCAGGTTCCTGTTTGTTAAATGACTTGATATTCTGGTAAATAAACTTTTCACTTGAGTAAACGAATGGAGAAATAGTAGATTATATAGAAATAAATAGGTGTGTTTTGCGTGAATTTGGAGAGAGAGAGATTTGATTTGATTTGAGTCCCGGTGTGTATGCAGTTTTGTAAATGTCATCTATTCCCATCAGCACTAGATGACCTACTCTTACGAAAAGCGGACGAAGAGAGAGAGAGAGAGAGAGAGAGAGAGAGAGAGGAGAGAGAGAGAGAGGAGAGAGAGAGAGAAGAGAGAGAGAGAGAGAGAGAGAGAGCAAGCAAGTATATCACTTTTATATTGTTGTTATTGTTTTTCACGGCTGTTTCTTACTTAACAAAAATCAAAAGTTTCTTCCACAAAAATAATTTACACACACACACAAACACACACACACAAACACACACACACAAACACACACACACACACACACACACACACACACACACACACACACACACACACACACACACACACACACACACACACAACACACACACACACACACACACACACACACACACACACACACACACACACACACACACACACACTGCAACAAGCTGATTGAACGAAATAAATTCACCACCACCACCACCACTGCCACCAGCAATCCCGTGACCAGAGGAGGTGTGGGCAGTGCAGTGTTGGTGCGGCAGCTGTCACTGTGATGGAAGCAGGTGTGTCCAGTGGGAACACAGGACTGACAGACAAAGAGGATTGAACCCCGCTTCCCCCGCCCTTAACCACCCACCCACTGAGCCACCTTTGCCCCTCGCCTGTCATCCCGGATTGGGGTTCAGTTCTGATGTTGGGTGACAGTGAGCTACAGAAAACCTCTGCGTGACGGGTAATATGTTTTTTGTGGAGTTTGGAGAAGAAAAAAAACAAACACACGAGTTTATCCATCACTGATATTGATGCGGAATGACACTAGCAATCTCTCTCGATGACTGTGATGGCTGACAGTGAACGGCAGTTGTTTGTTTGTTTGTTTGTTTGTTGTTTTCTTGCTTATTTATTTGTACAGCCATGCATGCATGGGGCAAATGGGGATTGCAAAAAAAACCTCACACTCTTTGGGTTCTAGGTAGACTTGTTTTGACAAATCAACAACAGCTCTCTCTTATTATTAATTAACTAATTAATATCATTCATTCATTCATTCATTCATTCATTTTATCTATTACTTTATTTGAAGGAGGGGAGATGGGCGTTACCCTCAAAATGCTGGCCCCTAAAGAGGTGAGTCTCTCACAGCTCGCTCCCCAACAACTTAACTGCATAGAGCAGGAGACACCTTTTACTGACCTTATCCTTGTCATTGCATTTACAGCCTGGATGACTGCTGAGGGTCACACAAGGAATGACACTGCATTGACTAACACCTTACTCTAAAGCAGCTACTGCACTGGCAAACAACCAGACTGCTTTGAAATTCGTTTCACTCTGAACGTGTTTCTTTTCCACTTTCATACTTTACTGTGGACAAGAAAATTAAGCGATGCATTATTTATATAGAGCTTTGGGTTAAACACTGTACTGTGCA
>CM060327.1:37967782-37977782 GCA_030674155.1 Stramonita haemastoma | reverse complement strand
TTTCAGAATGGCGAAGCAAAAAGATGAATAGAACCTGTCTTTAGGCAAAAGTAACAGTAACAAGACAGAGAGAGAGAGACAGAGAGAGAGAGAAAGAGAGAGAGAGAGAGAGAGGAGAAGAGAGAGAGAGAGAGAGAGAGAGAGAGGAGAGAGAGAGAGAGAGAGAGAGAGAAGAAAGCAGAAGAAAGAGAGAGAAGAAAAAACACACACACACACACACACACACACGCACGCGCGCGCGCGAGCGGAGACAATGAAGACAGAGATGATGTGATATCTTTAGTTTAACGTCTATTCACATTTAGTGATTTTAGACAGGGGAAAACAACTATAAAGAGTAAACAATAAAATGAGAAATATTAGACAACAGTGCTGAATACAAACTAACTTAAACATACTACAAAAACTAAATTATCGGACTTCTTATCAACGCTAATGCAATTTCCAACAGTAACGATAGTTCAGACAAAATCTGATCCTGTGACAAAATAGGCACAGCAGGCAAAAATTTCCTTTTAAAAGTCCACAATTAAAGATAACATGACTATTTGTAATCAGAGATGATGTGTGTGCTTTGAGAGGATATAGTCAGACAGGCAGGAGGACAAACAGGAGGCAGACTAAAGACTGAGAAAGACAGACAGACAGATGTACAGAACAAAACAGAACAGAGAGATGCTACAACTGCGCGTAGAAGACGTATAGTATTATATCTATCTATTCCCCACTCCTGACAGATCAATGTTTATCCCCAACACAGGAGCTAAAAATACAACAGTTGTACGTCACTTACAGCCACACAACAGTATCATATCATCGCCTTCAGCGTTACCCAGAGCCAGAAATGAAAGATCAGCCCACGGCGTCTGTCTGTCAGGGGTACGTGAAGAAGGGCCCGGCATCTCTGGTGAGTACTCACACAGTCTACACATAACATAGCTCTCTGTCTATTTCCATTGCTGTTGGCACGCCAAACGCAGATCTTCTTCCCCATAATGATGAAAACAAGCCACTATTTAAAGAAGGTTGCGTACTGGAACGGTAACCCTTCTTGGATTCCTGACTTTTTCCCTAGAGGCTTGCTCGCTCTTTCTCCGTTCATCCCAATCCCTCCTGTTCCACATGTGTGTGTGTGTGTGTGTGTGTGTGTGTGTGTGTGTGTGTGTGTGTGTGTGTGTGTGTGTGTGTGTGTGTGTGTGTGTGTGAGTTTGTGTTTGTGGTGTGTGGGTGTGTGTGTGCTGTGTGGGTGTGCTTTTCACAAGGTCTCATTGACCTGAAGACTCGGAAAATTTGTATCACGAAATCAGCTAAACACCTGGAGACTACTTCACAGCTACAGAACAAACTGAATATAGGCTGGTGGTGGGGGCCCATCTCACAAAAGAAAAGTAACCTTTTTAAACAAAAAATGTGGTCCTTACACCCTGAATTTTTACATATAACGGTGTCCATTTGCTCCAAAACAGCCCTGTGTTAGTAAAAGTTTTGTTTTAATGGGCCGATTTTTAAAAAATCAAAGTTAACATTTTAGAGGCAGTTTTTTTTCCGGTCAAAATCGTGTTTAGCACAGTAACTAACTTTAAATGGCCGTAACTTTCTATTTTTTTTCTTTCTCTTCCACATCTTATTTAGACATTCAAAAATCGAGTTCTTCTTCTCCTCTCTTGTTTGCTTTAAACCATCAGATGTGTGCGTGAACGCAAGCAGAACATCTAGCGCACACGTTAAATCCTGTTCCGCTTTTCAAAAGAGTAGGCCATTTTGTGCCGGTGGAAACGTGACAAAATTTACAAAACTGCATACACAGGTGACTGCATTTAAAAAAGCACACGAGTGCTTATTCCATTATCCTCGATATAAAAGAATAAATAAAATACGATAAAATAAAATAAATAAATGGGTCTGGGAAATGTAATGACATGTTCTTTCCAGCTCCTCACAGCTTTATTTCATTTTCATTTTACACCTCTTTCATCTTGGTTTTCAGGGTTATCTCCATCAGCCACAAAAATCGAGTTAAGACTGGTTTCATGTTAGACGGCAATAATTATATTATTAAAAAAACAGATTGTCAATGATAGCACACCGTTTTCGAGCCAAACATCGATCACAGGTTACTCTCTCTCTCTCTCTCTCTCTCTCTCTCTCTCTCTCTCTCTCTCTCTCTCTCTCTCTCTCTCTCTCTCTCTCTCTCTCTCCCCTACGTCCTTCCCTCCGTTCCCCTCTATCTCTGGTTACACCTCCCCCCTCCAGTCACTGTCACACCACACAGAAACTTTCAGGCAACGAGCATTGAGGAAGTAAATCCTAGAAGAGCTTTTAACCCTCGAGGTTCTCTTCTGTATGGTATGTATGTTCACTGATGAAGAACTATTTAAAAAAAAAAAGATACCATATAGGGCAGACAACACGAGATGGGAAAGCATGCGTCTAATGTACGCGTGTCCATTCATTCACTTCTCTACTCTCAATATGCTGGTACAAAACACACAACTACAATAAAATGAGGCAAGGTAGACAGACAGACAAACAAAGAATCAAAAGAGAATGACAAAGGAAAGCAGGCAACGCACTAGGACATTGAGACATTGCATACTTGTACTGATACATTACATACAGAACGAGAGAGAGAGAGACAAGGCAAGGCAAGGCAAAGTATTTTATTCGAGGATAATAGATAAGCACTCGTGTGCTTTTTTACATCCAGTCCCCGCCCTTTTCAGGGATACATTAAGATGAAAAGATACTAAACAATAAAATTTTACGCAGTACCAAACAACACACAAGAATAAGGACACTATATATGATAAGGTAATAAAAATGCACTCGATCAGAAGACAAAAATCAGAAGTCACAATAAAAGATTTTGATAATGAAAGAATAGAAAAGTGTTAATAGGTAAAGAGCAAACAAGAGGAGAGAATAAACAACTGAAAACATCAATCCACCACCATCTGTCAAAAATTATACATGTGATACAAATCATACATTTGGATAAAAGGGGGAAATTGTTTATAAAAAAAACACAACTAATATCCTTATTGGAGGGGGGGGGGGAAATACTGCCAATAAAAATATAAATAAAATCAACAATTATAATGATCCAAATACCAAAAGTAAGGAACCATACCAAGTATCAAACAACAGGCAAGAATTAACACAGATACAATATTAAGGTAATGTTATAAAGTCACTGATTCAGAAACGAAAATGAGAAGTAAGAATCAATGATGAGTTTGAGTTGAATAAAGAAAGCAAGAAGAACAAAGAACAAACAAAAACAAAACAAAACAAAGAAAAGGCGCAATAATTAAGAGTAAACATGAAAATATGATGAGGTTAAATGACTGAAAACATCAATCTACCACCATCTAACATCAAATAAGTCCCATAAAACAAGATTTTGGTAAAGGGGAGAAAGAACAACAACAACAAGTAAGGAATACGACAGAGATACAATATTAAGGTAATGTTATAAAAAGGCACTCATTCAGAAACAAAATATGGAGTAAGAATCAATGGTCATTTTGATTTGGATAATAAAACAAAAACAAAACAAACAAAAAACAAATAAACAAACAAAAACAAAACAAAGCACAAAAAAAGAAAAGAAAAAAAAGGGCGCAATGATTAAAGAGCAAACATGAGAATATGATGAGGTTGAATGACTGAAAACATCAATCCACCACCATCTGTCATCAAATAGTCCCATACAACATAAGTTTTGATAAAAGGGGGGAAAGAACAACAACAAGAAGAGAGAAGAGAGAGAGAGAGAGAGAGAGAGAGAGAGAGAGAGAGAGAGAGAGAGAGAGAGAGAGAGAGAGAGAGAGAGAGAGAGAGAGAGAGAGAGAGAGAGAGGGAGAGAGAGAGAGAGAGAGAGAGAGAGAGAGAGAGAGAGAGAGAGAGAGAGACAGACAGACAGACAGACAGACAGACAGACAGTCAGACAGACAAACAGACAAACAGACAGACAGATGGCAGACAGACATATAGACAGACAGCCAAACAGATAAACAACACCACCACCACCACCGCCACCACCAACACCACCACCACCACCACTACTACCACCACCACCACCAACAACAACAACAAACACACACACACACACACACACACACACACACACACACACACACACACACACACACACACACACACACACACACACACACACACAAACACAACACACACACACAGAGCCCCCAGACAGACAAACACAGACTCAAACCCTTACCTTCATCTTGACCAGTCTAAGCGAAGGATCCACAAAACGAAGCCAGCAGCACTCCACAACACCACACACCAGCGCAGCAGACTCCGGCAGTATCCCTGACTCAGACTGACCACTGCACTCCACTCCACACACTCCTCACCATCCACATGGAGCAACAGTAGCAACTGGTGTACACTGGTCACACACACTATCTCTGGTGTACACCTGTCACGTACACTATCTCTCTTGTACACTTGTCACACACACACTATCTCTGCTGTGCTCTGTTCTCACACACACACTATCTTCACTCACAATCTGCAGTCAATCCTGGGGTACCTTGGAAGACAATGGTAATCCACGAAAAAACAACTCCGAAAATTAATATTCACACCCAAGGTAACGTAGCAACAATTCTGTAATCTTCACCACGTGTTTAGATGTGATTCTCATTACCAGCTTGTTTTGATGTCAGTCCATTTAAAGCCGTTTTTTTTTTCTAAGCCCAGGGAAAGATGAACAAGTTCTCTTTGGTTACTCTGTAAACAAGCTATCTTATTTCACACTCTTCTGCCGAAGAAGTTTGAATGATGTGTCAGGTTTGATCCCAGACAGTCATCACTTGAAATGCGTTTCAATGGCGAAAAAGTGACACGTCAAAGTTTGGAGAACTTCACGTCAAAATTTGAATGAACTGTAAGTATATCAAAAGTTGTGACTGACTACAGTAGCTCACAGGATACTCTTCACACTTTTCAACGATAGTGCTCACATCTCATTCTGCTCCCATCTGAAAATGCCACAACACTGCACACGCTAATGGATGATCAATACCAATTCGCACCTCAAAAGGCCGTTTCTCAAACTCAGCGCTTTTCCGGACACTTATTGTGATGATACAATGAAGTCGGTAGTTTCGTCACTGATGTGATAACAGCCCAGCTATTTATCATGCACAACGCTCAACTTGACAGTAACGGCATAAATCAGCCGCAAGGAATGGGCTTGTAGTTTGGCCCAGCAGATCAGAACAGAGATTTGAAGGCAGGCGCCAACTATCTATCACAATGATCGGTGCAGTCCCACTATCGGCCACACAGTATCGATCTGTATCACAGCAGAGATTGCAGAATGATTTATTCACACAACTCCCTTTGATAGCAATGCCTTCAGCGCACGGTTCTGGAACCACAGACTGTGAACACCTTCACAGCCAAGCAACAACAGCCTGAACAGAAATCTACACAAAAATAAAATCACACTTCGAACGCCAACTCCATAAATAATAATTATTTCAATCAAGACATCACCATACTAGTGCTACCTACCAGGATAACACACACAAAACAAAAATCCCAAGAATTTCTGGGTGTTGGCACCAACAAAAACAAACAGTGTGGTGTGTGTATGTGTGTACTTATTCACCCAACCGCTCTGCTTCTACCGATAATACACCGTGACAGATAGCCATCAAACGCTGAAGTTATTCCCGGCAAAACACCACGTGCAGTGCCTCGGCGATTATGGCCCCTTAATGGGGTGCCCCCACGCCACTTCTCACAGGCCCCTGCTCATGCAGAAGCTACCTGCCCCACGCTCGCTCTGCCTCACTGCCCCTTTGTCACGCTTTGTTGACGGCATCAGTGACGTCACAGCAGCAGCAGTACTGCAGCAGGACATGCAGAAGGCTCTAACCCACACACACACGCCTGTTGACCTTGTCCCAAACCACATCACACGGATCACCTCCCTTGCCCAGATTGTTGCTCTTCCGCTGTAGTGCCGGCATGCAGGCTCAACACCACGTTCCTCCTTCTTCCTTCCTTCCTTCCTTCCTTCCTTCCCTCATCAACTGCTCTCTTCCAGCTGATGTACTCTTTTTGTTCAGTCCTTCCCTCTCACAATTTCATTTCAGCGGGTTTTGACTTCAGAAAACCAACCAGGCGGAGTGAATGTATGACAGCGTGGTGTGTGTCCTGTCCTGTCCTGTATGAACAATGCGAAGTGATCTGGAGCGGAGATGGTGTGATGACAGCAGGAAGAACAGAGGGTCCGGTCTGATGCTGACTTCGTTCCAACAGGAGTGTCCACGAACAGTGACCTGAAGATCATGTCCGAAGACGTCCTTGGCTGTCTGTCCACTTGCTTGGTTTTTGTTTAGTTGTTCATCTGCCCGTCATCTGCAGAATCAAAACATACACGGGTCATGTCATGTGTGGGGAAAACATTACAAGAGAAAGAATGATGATACATTCACAAAACAACACTTTTGATGGTAGTGGAAGTAGTACTAAGAAGGGGTACTAACAATGAAGCAGTGGCAGCAGAAGTATTCAGTAGCATTCACCGAAATAGCATCAGCAATAGCAGGGGTAGTGATAGTACAAACAGAAGAAATAAACTATATTTACAATTTAAATTATCTTGTAAATAAACCTCATGTTACATTCCCAACTCTTACATAATTCCACACACACACACACACACACACACACACACACATACACACACACACACACACAACACACACACACACACACACACACACACACACACACACACACACACACACACACACACACACACACACACACTTTTCCTCAACAATATAGCCCACTGTAACCATCCACCCATTCCAGCACTATGTCCAAACTCCAGGACAAAAAAGTCCTCTACCAACCCACATAACAATGGTGCCAAAGACACATCACCATAGTTCTCTCTCTCTCTCTCTCTCTCTCTCTCTCTCTCTCTCTCTCTCTCTCTCTCTCCTCTCTCTCTCTCTCTCTCTCTCACACACACACACACACACACACACACACACACACACACACACACACATACACACACACATACACACACACACACACACACACACACACACACACACACACACACACACAGAGCATCCCAAAGCGGCATACTATATACAGGACAGTAGCAGCAGCAGTAGCGGTACAATCGACAGAGGCAGCAGCAGCAGCAGCATACCAAGTGTTCTCTAGTCAACAGCTGCTCTTTAACTGAAAGACTGAGAGAAGTGAGGGGGGATGGGTGGGTAGGGGATGGGGGAATGATGGGGGTGGGTGGGGTGGGGATGGAGGAGTCAGCGGCGGCAGTTGTGGCTAATAGAGCACGGTTACAACCGGTGGGATGACGCAGCCCTGTTCTGAGCTAATACAACACGCACGACTTGTCAAGGGGGAGGGAGGGGGTGGGGATTCTCCCCCTCTCTCTCCTTTTCATACGTCTCTTTTAAAAGTGTGCGCACACACACACACACACACATCACACGCACACACACACGCACGCACACACACACCACACACATGCACACACACATGTCTGTGCATAGTTCTACAGGGCAATGATCAGATGGTAACAGATATTATGGAGCGCTTGCTTCTTAGGTTTGTGCAATAGGGTATCAATTATACTTTAATATAATGTGTGCATGCTCTATGTGTGTGTGTGTTCGCGCGCGTGTGTATGTGTGCGTGTGCATGCGCGCGCGTGTGTATGGTGTGTGTGCACGTGCTTGTGAGTGCGCACGAATGTGTGCTTGCGTGTATGTGTGTGCAAGTATATCCCACATGCACACACGTAATATCATTTGACACCATAGTCCCCCCTCTCCTGCCAATTCATTTTTGTTAATATACGTATACACATAACATCAACTTGTGACAAATGAAAAGCCCCATTGACTGATCAAACCATACTTCCACAGTTTCAGAGCAAAGAATAGCACAACTGCATGATGTTCACAAGCTATCTGGGTGTCCGCCTTTATGACTTCAGCAAACTCTCATATTCATACCATCTTCACAAACACACAGATAGACTAGACATACCCCAAAACACCCTTCTGATGTCCTGTAACAACCTGATTGTATGATATTCCGTGACAGATCTTTGGGAAGAGATTACCCATTCGACTGGTCTTGAGTGCGAAAACAAGCACAACATCCTGCAAAGACCATCAATGTCCATCCATTTTCTTACAAAAGTAGGACATGGCTGCTGGTATGGATGCTCGCTGTGCCAGCTAGCAGGTAAGAAACAGGTTTTGCCAGGTTCAGCGAGGCAAAAACACACTGCCTGATGCGAATGCACGCAGAACATCTTGCGCATACGTAAAATCCTGTTCCCCTTTTCGTAAGAGTAGGCCATTGTGTGCTGGTGGGAACAGATGACAAGATTTACAAAACTGCATACACACGGGGACTGGATGTAAAAAAAAAAAGAAGCACAGGAGTGTTTATTCCATTATCCTCGATATAAAAGAACAGATAGATAAACAATAAATAAATATTTTTTTTAAAAAATGAATAGATAAATAAAAAGTAAATAAATAAAAACCGTGCTCTGAGCACTGACTCCTTTGGGAATCAGGGTGGAGATGTCACGTCAAGGGTCTAGCCTGGAGGTGTGCGTGCAGAATTAACGAGGCAGGCTCTCAGGGTGACATGCACCCGTTAACGAGCCAAGAGGTGGTAGGGTGGAAATCTCTTAGGACTCATCTCGAAGTCAACAAAATACATGTGGGGAAAAAAGGGTGGAACATGCAGTATCGGTCCTTTTCTCTGTCTGTCTGTCTGTATGTTGTCTGCCTCTGTCTGTCTGTATGTTTGTCTGCCTCTGTCTGTCTGTCTGTCTGTCTGTCTATCTGTCTGTCTGTCTGTCTGTCGTCTGTCTGTCTGTCTGTCTTCTCTCTCTCTCTCTCTCTCTCTCTCTCCTCTCTCTCTCTCTCTACGCACCACACACACACACACACACACACACACACACACACACACACACACACACACACACACACACACACACACCACGCACGCACGCACACAACGACATATAGTAACCCCCTACCTATGGCGACTCGTTCCATTCTCCGGGACAGAGTAGCTCAAATATTGCATCGTTCTGGCTTGTTTTTTTATTGGGCTGCTTTGTGCCGTATACCATTGTGTTCAGTTGCGGTGCGTGGCTTTGTATTGCTTTGCGCTGTATTGTATTGTATTGTGTCGTATTGTATTCCCCCCCCCCAAGTCCTGCGATCACATCTTTGAGCGTGGAGCTTTTTGTGCGCTATATACATTGTAGATTCATTCATCCGTTCACTCATTTCGCAATGAACTGTATTGTATGGTACTTGTAGTCTTGGTTGATCTCTCTCCTACGTGACTCATGGACGTTGGTAGCTCTTTTCGGAAAGATTACGTCGTCACTAGCACAGTGCCATTCCCTTCCTTTCGTCTCTGCCAGTGTATTGAAAATTTATTTTTCTTCTTTACATTATTTTGTAAGGGCTAACAGATTAATCATCTTGGATTTTTCATTTGTGCTTAGTGGGTAGAAGACTTTGATTTATAGTCTCATCCTCAAGAAAAAAAAACCCATCCAGATTACTGAACAAAAATTAACGAAGAGTCTGGCTTCTGTTGGGAATCAAACTTGGAAAACCCACAGCTTTTTCTTAGACATGAAACTAACCGCTGGACCAGGGAGGTGGGGCGGGATTTGGGCGGCAGAGAGAGAGAGAGAAACAGAGTGAGAAGAGAGTTAGGGCAGAGAAAGAGGGGCAGGCAGGCAGGCGAGCAGGCAGGCAGCGTTGATGAGCGCAGTGGCCAGCCACCCACAGATCGATGCTAGGAGCGGGTGAGGTGAGGTGAGGTGAGGTGAGGTGAGGTGAGGGCTGAAGAGCTTAGTCCCTCATGCATACACTTCAGACTTTCTGCTCGGCACCCATCTTGGTACTTACATTCTGCTGGCTTGCCTAGC
>CM060327.1:37947782-37960282 GCA_030674155.1 Stramonita haemastoma | reverse complement strand
ACTTTTGGTGAGATTTCAGAGAGAGAGAGACAGCCAGACAGAGACAGAGACAGACAGACAGACAGACAGACAAACAGACAGAGAGACAGAGACAGACAGACAGACAGAGACAGAGAGACAGAGAGAGACAGATACCTAAACAATTTAATTACTTCGGCCTTAGGTCATTATATATGGTTGGCGTAGGAGACATTGACAATACCACAGCGTGGTTAAAAATCCAAAGAAAATACATAATACCAAGATTAATTTCTATGCAAACAATGATGAATACAATGCACAAATACCTAATAAGACGTGTGAATCAAACGAAATGTACAAGTGTAACTTCTTTATTTCTAAAAGGTAGTTTACATATACCTTCTCAAAATCATATGATAATATATAATGATAACCCTTATCTTCATTTGTGACGAAACGTTCAAAGAGGGGGGGGGGGGGGAGGCTTTGACTAATTTGTTGGCACTGCCTAATGTTGCACTTTGACAGGGGGAGGGGGTAAATATGACTTTCTATTGTAAATACAAATAAAGACCAAAAAAATCACATGATGCAATTAACAAGATGAAAAGAAAAGAGAGCCTAGTCACAAAGGGATACAACTTCACTAAGTCACAAATGGATACGACTTCACTAAGTCACAAATGGATACGACTTCACTAAGTCACAAATGGATACGACTTCATTAAGTCACAAATGGATACGACTTCACTAAGTCACAAATGGATACGACTTCATTAAGTCACAAATGGATACGACTTCACTAAGTCACAAATGGATACGACTTCATTAAGTCACAAATGGATACGACTTCACTAAGTCACAAATGGATACGACTTCACTAAGTCACAAATGGATACGACTTCATTAAGTCACAAATGGATACGACTTCACTAAGTCACAAATGGATACGACTTCATTAAGTCACAAATGGATACGACTTCACTAAGTCACAAATGGATACGACTTCATTAAGTCACAAATGGATACGACTTCACTAAGTCACAAATGGATACGACTTCATTAAGTCACAAATGGATACGACTTCACTAAGTCACAAATGGATACGACTTCATTAAGTCACAAATGGATACGACTTCACTAAGTCACAAATGGATACGACTTCACTAAGTCACAAAGGGATACAACTTCACTAAGTCACAAATGGATACGACTTCATTAAGTCACAAATGGATACGACTTCACTAAGTCACAAATGGATACGACTTTGAGCTTTAGCGTAGATTCAACTACAAACCGAAGACAAAGTATAAACGACAAGAAACGATACACAAATGGAATAACAGGAACATTCTGAAATTCTTTATTCGACCATCCAATCAAATTCAATGTGAAATTTTCAATTAACATTTTTGCTGAAGTTTATAAACTATAACTGTGTCTTACAGTAAGTCACAAAATACTAAACTAAATGGTGATTAGCTGTGTTTGTCGTACTTTCTGTGCTTCAGTAATAAACTATGCAACAAATTTGATCGCAACATCATCATCAGACGATGAGACAGAAAAAAATGGCACGCCTTTGGAAAGCTCCTAAATTAAAAAGACTACAGTTTTCACTTATGGAAGCATAGTAATTATGCTTGACACTCAAACAGGAAATATAATTCATCATCAAGAATATGACAACACATAGATCATGACCATGTCCTCTGTGTGTGTGTGTGTGTGTGTGTGTGTGTGTGTGTGTGTGTGTGTGTGTGTGTGTGTGTGTGTGTGTGTGTGTGTGTGTGACTCTGTGTGTGTGTGTGTGTGTGTGTGTGTGTGTGTGTGTGTGTGTGTGTGTGTGTGTGTGTGTGTGTGTGTGTGACTCTGTGTGTGTGTGAGAGAGAGAGAGAGGGGGGGAGGGAGAGAAAGAGACAGTAACACACACACACACACACACATACACACACACGCGCGCGCGCGCGCGCGTGTAATTGTAGTTGTGTTACTATTCAAAGACTGCTGCCAAAAGACGCCTCTCTCTCTCTCTCTCTCTCTCTCTCTCTCTCTCTCTCTCTCTCTCTCTCTCTCTCTCTCTCTCTCTCTCTCTCTCTCTCTCTCTCTCTCTCTCAGTAACACAATCAACGTGGCACAGGCGCTCTCGGCCTTGGGGAACATTAGGAAACTCTTCGGAGAATATTGAGGCGCCGTCAGTTCTCAACCACGTTACTGGAGGCCATTGGGGGGGGGGGGGATCCAATCAACCAGCCTACACATCCACCAAACCGACTGATCCATCCACCAATGAACTAACTAAGCGACCAACCAAACCTAGTACCTGCCAACCAATCAAACCTGCTAAATCATCGACCAAGCAATGAAGCAAACAGACAACACGCAAACAATCTTTGTAAGACTAATAAGGCCACGATTTGTCAGAGTAAACTGTCTCAGTGTTACGAATATTTTAGAACAGTGACCGCCACAAAATATACACACACATAGAGGAATAATCTAAGAGAGAACCACAGAAAAAGAAAGAAGAAACACACACACACACACACACACACACACACACACACACACACACACACACAGAGGAATGATTTCAAAGAGAACCACAAAAAAGAAAGAAAGAAAGAAACACACACAAACGCACGCACGCACGCACACACACACACACACACACACACAACACACACACACCACACACACACACACACACACACACACACACAAAGGAATAATCTAAAAGAGTAACTACAGACAAAGAAAGAAGAAATAAACGCACACACACACACGTACACACACGTACACGCGCACGCACACACACACACACACACACACACACACACACACACACACACACACACACACACACAGAGGAATAATTTCAAAGAGAACCACAAAAAAGAAAGAAAGAAAGAAACACACACAAACGCACGCACACACACACACACACACACACACGACACACACACACACACACACACACACACACACACACACACACACACACACACAAAGGAATAATCTAAAAGAGTAACCACAGACAAAGAAAGAAGAAATAAACGCACACACACACACGTACACACACGTACACGCGCGCACCACACAAAACACACACACACACACACACACACACACACACACACACACACACACACACACACACACACACACACACACAGATGAATAATCTCAAAGAGAACCACAGAAAAAGACAGAAAAATAGAAAGATAGAAACACACACACACACACACACACACACACACACACACACACACACACACACACACACACACACACACACACACCACACACAGATTAATCTCAAAGAGAACCACAGAAAAAGACAGAAAAATAGAAAGAAAGAAACACACACATACACACACTCACTCACTCACACACACATACACACACGCATATATGTGCGCACACACTCACTCACTCACACACACATACACACACACACACACACACACACACACACACACACACACACACACACCACACACACACACATTTATTTTTGTCGGACACACACACACACACACACACACACACACACACACACACACACACACACACACACACACACACACACCATTTATTTTTGTCGGGAAGACGCGAGTAGTCTCAGAGGGCACATTCAGAAACTTGTGGGCAGAAAATTAATGTCGTCTGCTTTAGAACCCCATTGGCATAATCAGGAGTTATGACCCCTTTTGCTATCATAATAACAGTCTTCAATACTACGATCATACTATGCTGCTGCTGCTGCTGCTGCTGCTGCTGCTGCTGCTGCTGCTGCTGCTGCTGCTGACTGCTGCTGCTCTGCTACTACTACTACTACTACTACTACTACTACTGCTGTACTGCTGCTGCTCTCTCAGCTACTACTTAACTACTACTACTATACTACTACTACATACTACTACTACTACTACTTACTACTTACCTACTACTACTACTACTACTTACTACTACTACTACTACTACTACTACTACTACTACTACTACTACTACTACTACTACTACTACTACTACCAATATATAAATAATAATAATAATAATAATAATAATAATAATAATAATAATAATAATAATAATAATAATAATAATAAATAATAATGCCACCACTATGAATGAAAGTTGTACCCGAGTGTAACACAAGTATCCAGCTTATAACAGTAGTACATTTACATTATTCATAGGATTATTTTATCTTATAAATGAATCTGCTTGAAACAATGATACTGCAATGTCTACAGCTGCTGCTACCATCACCATCTCTATTCTTGTGATAATTTGCCATAATGACGACGATCAAATGATGATAATGATATCATCATCATGACAGTTATCACAAGAACAGAGACGTTGCAGTCACAGTATTCTCGGCTAAAAATAACAATGATGAAAATGATTATTGCATGTTAAAAGGTAGCGAAAAGACCTCAATACAAAGACAAATTATAAAATGATATAGATCATCAGATATTGTGTTCCCACCCCACTCCCCAACTTCTTCTTCCTCCGTGTGTTTCATAAAGTGACATGATTGGGACTGCAGTTGACGTGAATGTGTGAAAAGGAAAAATGGTGTAATGTGGTGTAACTGCATCACCGAATAATTACTATGGCTGACATTTTGTTCTCCGCTAAGTGACTAGCCCCACAAAATAAATGACCTGATCACAAACAGTTCATACAAGTTAAAATTCTTTTGAAAACAAATCATACCCAAACAACAACGGTGATAGGTTTATTTATGCTGGGTCGTTTTGGTCGTGTTCTGTGGTGCCTGTTTCGAGCTCACAAACACAGGACACCACCCACAAATCCCCTACTGATGACAGTTATAGCTTAGTCGCAGAGCCAGACTGAGTGAGACACCCACCTCTGATGGTGACTGCTACAACGTCAGAACATCATGTGCACATAGAGTAGGCCGTTCTGTGCTGGTGGAAACGGATGACAAAATTTACAAAACTGCATACACACAGGGACTGTTTGTAGAAAAAACAAACAAACAAAAAACCACATGTGGGTGCATACTCCATTATCCTCGAAATAAAAGAAAAAAACCAGCCACCAATTGAAAAAAACGAAACAACAAAAACAAGAAGAAAAAAACCATGGCTCCTGTGAGGTCCAAACCAGCGACCTTCTAGCATGACCTCAACGTGGTAACCACTGCGCCAAATGGTAGCTGGTCAACGACTGAGATGTTTGCAATGGCTTTTCGGTTTAGAAGCCCTTGCTGGTGAACATAGTAAGTGACAGTTACACATTTAAAAGATGAAATACTACATTGTCAGCCCACGCAAGAGACTAAGCTTCTATGTATGTCTAGGTATAACATCAGTCCTGCAGAGGCAGGGTTTGTTATAGTAGTAGCGGTGATGAGGGTCTCTGCTCTGTTAATGGCCATACAGCCTTTAAGAACATCAATACAGCCTGCCATTAATGAACATCTCTCTCTCTCTATCACTTCTCTCTTCCCTCTCTACCCCCCCCCCCCCACACACACACACACACATACGCAAACACACACACACACACACACACACACACCCCACACACACACACACACACACACACACACACACACCACGTGAGTGATGAGTGAGTGAGTGAGTAGAGAAAGAGAGAGAAGAGAGAGGAGAGAGAGAGAGAGAGAGAGAGAGAGAGAGAGTGACGTGTGTTTGAGGGAGGGGAAAGAGACAGGGAGGGGAGGCAGCCTCTCAGTAAAGACACACACATACACTCGTAGAGAGAGAGAGAGAGAGAGAGAGAGAGAGAGAGAGAGAGAGAGAGAGAGAGAGAGAGAGAGAGAGAGAGAGAGAGAGAGAGAGAGAGAGAGAGGAAGCAGGAAGGAAGGCAAGGAGGCAAGGCAAGATCTTTACGAGGAGAGAGAGAAGAAGAGAGAGAGAGACAGCAAGGCAAGGCAGCAAGCAAGCAAGCAGGAAATTTTTTTCGGAGACGAGAAGAGAGACAGAGGAGAGAGACAGGAGAGAGAGAGAGAGACGAGAGAGAGAAACAGACAGACAGACAGACAGACAGACAGACAGATAGACAGACAATAACAGACCGAACAGAGACGAGAACAGAGACAGACAGAGAGAGAAAGATAGACAGAGAGAGAGAGACAGAGAGAGAGACGAGACACAGAGACAGAGACAGAGAGGCAGAGATCAATAAAGGACTTAAAGAGGATGGATACTGAACAGTAGCGCGTAGTCCTTGATTATGTGAGGAAGAGAGAAAGGAAGGACACTCCGGTATCTGTTTCTCCCCCCCCCCTCCACCACACCTTTCCCCCTCCCCTCCCCCTCACTCTGCAGGCAGTACACGAGAAAAGACTCTTCTTGTCAATGGTCACCTGCTTATGTCTTCAGTTGCTCTGTGTGTGTGTGTGTGTGGTGTGTGTTGTGTGTGTGTGTGTGTGTGTGTGTGTGTGTGTGTGTGTGTCTTTGTGTGTCTTTGTGTGTCTTTGTGTGTGTGTGTGTGTGTGCGTGTGTGTGTGTGTCTTTGTGTGTGTGTGTGTGTGTGTGTGTGTGTGTGTGTGTTTGTGTGTGTGTGTGTCTTTGTGTGTCTTTGTGTGTGTGTGTGTGTGTATGTGTGTGTGTGGTGCGTGCGTGCGTGCGTGCGTGCTCTTACAGAGGCAAATACACAAAAAAACAATAAAGCATGTTTCATAATCTTTTATGTATGCACACATATATAGACACTCGTGTGTGCCCTCGTAGCAAACAGTCTGTTTGTCTGTCTCACTGGGAGAGAGAGAGAGAGAGAGAGAGAGAGAGAGAGAGAGAGAGAGAGAGAGAGAGAGAGAGAGAGAGAGAGAGAGAGAGAGAGAGAGAGAGAGAGAGAGAGAGAGAGAGACGTGACAGAGACAGAGAGACAGAAAGAACAGAGAACTCGAACTCGAACTCGAACTCGAAAACTTTATTCACAAAAAGGCCATCGGCCCATACATGAAGGGGGTTGCCAAACTGCTTTGGTATTTTGTTGTTGGATTAAGACAACAGTAATAACAACAAAAGGAATTATTATACAGCAGCAACATCAGTTACAAAGACATGACTTACGATAATAAAATATCTCTTATTCTGAAAGCTTTACACAAATATAAAGTGAGGCTGAGCACAACTTCAGGCTGACTTGACGCCATGAGTAAACAGAGTCTAAAAGAATTAGCCTGCCTACTATATTTTACAGGGATGTAACTCTGCCTAACAGCCTCTAACACTGGACAGCATAACACAAAATGTACTTCATCTTCAGGTGCTTGTTTACATAATGGGCATAGTAACCTAGGGTCATCAATATCATATCCTCTGTATCTGAATTTATGAACATTTATATCTGATACACCAAGTCTAAATTTAGACATAATTCTTTTCAAATGAATGTCCATATCAAGCTTGAGATAGGGTTTGATATCATGAGTACTTATAAACTGTCTATACATTTGATATCTTTCACTGGTTTGTATATGGTCATTCCATTGCTGCCATCGGCAGTCAATCAGTCTTTGCCTGAAAGCGTTTATAAATTCTCTACAATTTCCAACACCTTGATTAAGCCAAACAAATCCAAAACCGAGTTCACATAAACAGGTGCGTATTTGTGTAGCCCAGTTGTTTTTCCCTTTGAGGTCTAGATCATAAAGCATCTTGTAAGACTTAAAAGGTAGCCTGTTCTCATCCATATATAGAATCTTAATCCAGTATCTAATACATCTTACAGCAGCATTAACGGAGAGAGGATATCTATTAGTTTCACTATACACAAGATCATTGGGTGTACGTCTATCTAAGCCTAGAAACTGTTTTAAAGCAAAGAGGTGCACTGATTCACAATGTGTTGCAGCTGCATCCAAACCCCAAATTTCTGCACCATATAACACAGTGGGTTGTATTTGGGCATCAAATATCTTAATGAACAAATCAAAGGAGTTATTATTCAATATTCGTAATTTTCTCAAAACCAATAACAAACTTCGTTTACCTCGACTTGCCAGATCTTTACATGCAGTTGTGAAACTAAGCTTTGTAGAAAAACAGATTCCTAAGTATTTATATACATTAATCACAGGCATGACTTTTCCATTGTACAACCATTTTTCATGAGCAGCTAAATGACCACCTTTTCTGAATACAACGATATTGCTCTTATTCAGATTAACCTTAAGATCAAGTGCCACTGCAGCACTGCTCAAGCTATTTAACTGCTTTTGTAAGCCAACAACTGTTTCAGATAGCAGGACAACATCATCAGCAAGTAGAAGAATAGATAATTCTGTGGCATCTTGGGGGAAAGTGGCACCATGTTTACCATTATTGATGACTTCTCTGGCTAACTCGTTAATAAAAACCGAAAACAGTAAAGGGCTACATACATCACCCTGTTTAACACCCGTGGTACAGTATATTATATCAGTCAGTTTAGTACCACATCTTATTCTGCTTCTGACATTCTGATACATGGCTCTCAAACATCGTAATAATTTACCCTTCACACCATTTTTCAGGAGAATAGGCCACAACAAGTTTCTATTAACAGAATCAAATGCCTTTTCAAAATCTATAAATGCCACATAGAGTTTACGGTTAAGAGCAAACTGTTTCTGTACAAACGCAAGCAGAGTAAACATATGATCTATAGTGGAATATCCTCTCTTAAAACCAGCTTGGTGTTCACCTGTAATATCATTTTTCATAACCCATTCCTGTAATCTATTATTAATGATAGTACTATACAACTTACTACTTATATCACTAAGAGAAATTCCCCTGTGGTTATTAGGGTTATCAACATCGCCCTTTTTGTGTAATGTTAGGATTATAGATTCAGTCCAGTTATCTGGGAAAAGGCCATCCTCAAAGATTTTGTTGAATAATTTTAGAAGGAAAAGCACAACGTCTTCACCTCCATTTTTCAGCAATTCTCCAATGATTTGATCAGGACCTGCTGCTTTATCATTCTTTAGTTTTCTAAGTGCCCAATATATTTCACCTTTAGATATTGGACGATCAAAATCTTTCTCACTTTCATCATAGTCAAAATTAGTATTCATGGAGTTGTCTGATGAGTCTTTCTCCAACAGGGTTTTGAAATGTTGAAACCAACTGTCAACTGATATACTATTCTTTGGCTGACTATTTCTAAATGACGCCTTCTTAACACTTTTCCAGAAATGGACTTGAGAAGAGATTGAAGACACCATGTCTGCAAGTAATGTCATATTATACTGTTTCCTTTTCCTTTCTAGCATGTATTTATATTCCCTTCTTAAAACACAGTACAGATTTCTGTCTTCGTTCTTTAACGTTTTCCGGTAAGTCTTTAATAATTTTCTTACCCTGTACTTCATACTTTTACATTCATTATCAAACCATGTTGCATTTGATAAACCTTTTTTTACATGTACCTGTTTCTTCATACATTCAGCACTGGACTTTATACAACTATTGAACAAATCTAGAGCTTCATTAATGTTCTCATCAATCATCTGTAAGGCATTTGAAAAAGTTACACACATGTCTTCCTCACAAAGATTATCTTTATACGCTGAGAGTTTGTTTTCATCCCACACAAACTTTTCCACAACAGATGACTCTTCGGCTGTTACATAAGTTTTATACAATGGATTAATATGTAATTCCACAGGAAGGTGATCTGAATCAGAACGTTCAGCAACAAACAAACGGCATGAGTCAAAAATCTGAGAGAACAAATCATCTGACACTAAAAAATAATCATTAACACTGCATCCTCCATCAGAAATGTACGTATAGCGACCCTGCTGATCACCATTACATACACCATTCAGAATTTGTAAACTAAATGTAGTACACATGTTCAATAATAATTTACCATAATTATTTATAACAGAATCTTCAGAATAACGATTACCACTAAGAGACATGCTTTTGCTTTGGAGCTCTGAAATAAAATCATCTGCTACATGATGGCAAGAAAAGTTTGATGTCCTACTGTTTAAGTCTCCACACAATATTATATCAACTTCATCCAAAGCAACCACACAATCGGCTAAATATTCTTCCATCATAGCAATCCCACTATCATTATCAAACATGTTATAAAAAGGAGAACCTTCAGGTGGGATATACACACATACAAGCAAAACATTTCTTGAGGTACACAATAAAGATTTGTCACAGAGAAAAGTACAAATGTTAGGGTAAGGAACATCTAAATATTTTACAAGTGCAGATAACTCATTCTTAATCAAACAAAACTACTCCCCCTGATCGTCTCCCTTGATGGCTAACTTTAGTTGCCGCCTTACAGAAGGCTTTATAGCCACTAAAAACATCTGGCTGGATATTTTCCAAGAACGTTTCTGTCAGACAAATAAAATCAAAGCTACGCACATAAGATACAAAATCTCCATCGACCAGTTTTGACAATAATCCATTTACGTTCCAGGACAAAAATGAAAAAGTTTTATTTGCTTGATTTGTATTGCCACACTCTAGTTGATGTACTACGTCATCTAAACTCACATTTTCACTACTTCCATTAATATGACAAGACATCAAATTAATGCTATCAACTGTACCAAAATCATTATTTAAAGAGGACTCTTTATTTAAGCATGGTCTAAAGCCAGATGACAAATCATTAGGCCTATGTAGGGTTAGGTCTAGGGCTAGTGTACTGCAGTCTTTGTCTTTGTCTCCTCGCCCGGCAAAGCCAGGTCCCGTCTTGCTGGTTACAGCACAAAGCCCAGTCTTGCTGGTTACAGCACAAAGCCCCTTTACTGAAGTAGGTCTAGGTCTAGTCCTATCTAACTGAGACTTTACGCCCGGTGTATGTTTACTTTTCCTACCCCCCTGTGAAATACCTCTACAGACAGATGTGTGTATGGGCCGGCCAACAAGCTATTTGTTTCTTTCGAGATTATTGAGGGTCATCTTTTCACCATCAATGATCAAATGATCAAAAATCATTCTCACATTCTTTCCTTCTGCTCGGGCACTCTTCAAATACGGGGTCAGTTTGCGTCTAATTTCTCTAACTGCTTGGGAAAAATCTTCGTCTACAAAAATCTTTGAGCCCTTCAGCCGAGTCTTTGCCTTCAGTATGCTAAGCTTATCTTGATAAAAACAACACCTAGCAATAATGGGAGAGCTGGGTTTAGAGTTTATCCTATGCACTCTATCGAATTTCACATCTGCTACATCCATTTTTTCTGAGAGAAGACTTTTTACAATCCTCTCACAGTCAGCTCCAGTCTCATCAGCTCTCCTATCTAAACCATGAAAAATGACGTTGTTTCGTCTGGACCTTCCTTCTAAATCATCGGATTTCTTTTCTAGTTTTTCAACCCTATCCATCAATTTTGTATTTGACTGTTTTAAGTCTTCATTTTCAGTTCTAAGAACGTCCATGTCTTTCTTCAGGCTGCACATTTCTTCTTTCAACGCACCAACACTGTCTGTCAACAATTTGATCTCATTGTTCAAACTGTCAGTTGTTGTTTTCAGCAAGTTTTCCACTTTTTCGATTTTTGCTGTCATGGTGTTGAAGGACAGTTCCTTAGGAGACCCAGTAGAAGAGGAGTCCTGGCCACGGTGTATGGTCGTAGGCGTGTTGGTGTAGGTAGTCACATCAGCCCTCGTTCTGGTTTTCCTGGATGCTGTGCCTGTGATGGTGCTACGACCACCAGCACCATCAACCAAGCTGGTCTGCCTCAGCTTGCGGCCAGTGGATCCAGGGGTGGTGGGTCCAGGGTTGGTCTCCACATCGCCACACCGTAATAAAAGCCCCCCCCAAAATAAGTAGGTGAGGGTCAGTCCTAACAGGACACCGTCTCGCCGGTTTCTCAACGTCAGAATGGCGTTTCTCATAGTTGATTTGAATTCTGCCCGTTTAGACATAAAGGAGGCGAACACTGCGGCAAATGTCCCACACACAGCTCTGTACAACTGCACGGATATGCCCATCCTCCTGATCTATCTATATACAATCAATGAAGATTTAAAGCCACTTAAAAACTAGTTTTTGAATCACAAAAACACCAGCTCGATTTCAATACGTCTTCGTCTTCACATCACGTAATTGGCCCCCCGAAAGACAGAGAGAGACAGAGAGACAAACAGACAGACAGACAGACAGACAGACAGACAGACAGACAGACAGAGACAGAGAGAGAGAGACAGATAGAGAGAGACAGAGACAGAGAGAGAGAGACAGAATCAGAGACACAGAGACAGAGAGAGAGACAGAGAGAGAGACAGAAACAGAGACAGGCAGACAGACAGAGACAGACACAGAGAGAGAGAGATTTCCTGTTGTGACCATACCGAAGTGATTGTGAGTCACAAGCCGGTAAGATAGTTTCGTGGGCCATGACATAACGGGAGATATAAAAAAAAAAGTGACATAGTTTCCTTGAGGCACCGTCGCAGGCTGAAAGTTTTAGTTGCTGTTCATTTGAACCTGCGTCCCCCCCCCCCCCCCCCCCCCCATCCCCCCCTTTTCTTGTGGGAATGCCTGTGAGGCCTGTCAGTATA
>CM060327.1:37920282-37935282 GCA_030674155.1 Stramonita haemastoma | reverse complement strand
TTGCAGCACGCATACAGAAAACCAGATTTTAACTTTTTTTTTATTACGTTACCAGCAGTTTTACATGCTCATCCACGTCAATGACCATTATAATATATGCTTGCTTGGGTATCTGCTCATGTCCATAAGAGATAGACATTTTTTTAAAACAGTCTAATCCAGTAACGAATACACCTGACTGCACTGTTTATGTATAATGGGTAGTGTCCTACTTTTCCATATACAAACGTGTCTGGCACTTCAGTGGTATGTTTAGAAAACGTTTACAAGCAAGGGAGTGTATCCTTTCATGTTATATTATCCAGGCTATGAAGTCCCCACATCTCAGAATCATAAGAGAAGAGAGAGAGAGAGAGAGAGAGAGAGGAGAGAGAGAGAGAGAGAGAGAGAGAGAGAGAGAGAGAGAGAGAGAGAGAGAGAGAGAGAGAGAGAGAGAGGAGCAGGAAAGGGCATGGGATTTTTGACCCATGGAAAACGTTTTATGGGTTTGTTTTTTGCATTGCATACTCTAATCAAATAAAATATAAAAATCAGCTGATATATATATTCTCCTCTGACATATCACAATCCTTTTTCATGAAAATGTGTGCGTGTATGTGTATGTGTGTGTGTGTGTGTTTTATTGTGTGTGTGGTGTGTGTGTATTGTGTGTGTGTGTTGTGTGCGCGCGCGCGAGTGTGTGTGTGTGTGTGTGTGTGTGTGTGTGTGCGTATGCGTGCTCGTGCGTATGTCCATTGTGTGCGTGTGTACCGGCTGTGTGTGAGCGCGCGCGTGTATGTCTGTGTGTGTGATGTGTGTGTGTGTGTGTGTGTGTGTGTGTGTGTGTGTGTGTGTGTGTGTGTGTGTGTGTGTGTGTGTGTGTGTGCAAGCACACACATTAGGACGCACATGCACGCACGTGACTTTGCACTGATATATGACTGGCTGAAGAATCAGAGAGGTTGCTAGCTGTTTGTACTTTTGTCTCTGCTGTAGAGATAATACAGTGTTTAATTATGCAGGAGATTTTACCGAAAATATATGACTGGCTAAAGAATCATAGAGGTTGCTAGCTGTTTGTACTTTTGTCTCTGCTGTAGAGATAATACAGTGTTTATTATGTAGGAGATTTTACCGAAAATATATGACTGGCTAAAGAATCACACAGAGGTTGCTAGCTGTTTGTACTTTTGTCTCTGCTGTAGAGATGATACAGTATTTATTTATGTAGGAGATTTTACCGAAAATATATGGCTGGCTAAAGAATCATAGAGGTTGCTAGCTGTTTGCACCTTTTTGTCTCTGATCTTGAGATAATTCAGTGTTTAATTGTGCAGGAGATTTTACCGTAAACTAACGAATGTTCTTTTTATAAATCTTTAAGATTTTCACGCCCTTTCAAATGTTCGATATGGATTTGTAGACGTAAGTACACACTTCACTTCTTGTTTTCTGCCTTCTCTCAGAGGGAGTAAGGCACAATGGCCTTATCATGCACCATTCCTAAATCAAGACAGTAGAAATCAGGCCTCAATTCGGTTCATAAGTTTCCAAGAAAGTTGTTTTTTCCCCTGCAGTACATTCCACGTACGCCTATACCCTTTCCACCAACCGTCCACTTAGCAGAAAACGTACAAACTCCTTATCCCACTGCGCTGATGAAGCCTAGAGTGCATGCTGGGTATAGTCGTGTTTCGCAATTCACGCAACGCGGTTCTCAATTCTGGGATCTTTAGTGTGCATTATCGATTTTTTTTCTCTCGCAATCTTCGCACACGGAGATTCGGTCTGCATATCGGAACAGCATCTAGCAGGGATGCATGCACCTTGCTTGGACAGGGAAAAATTATCCAAACCTTACAAGATAGGCACCCCTGAGATTTGAATCGATCGGCAGCTGCTCTAAAATAGGCGATTTCTTCTCTTGGTTCGGAAGGCTTCTAAGTAGTTTGATTTGAAAGTGTTTGTAATCTATACAGAGCTGCTTACAGCTCCCCCTCCCCTCCACCCGTTCCATCCTACTGTCTGCTATTGAAGTGGGTTTTTTTGTTTTTGTTTTTTATTGACCTGGCTGATGGACAGATCACTGATTCGTTCCCAGAATGGAAAATCATCATCGCATGAACAGGATCGATACATCTCAAGTATTTTATCTGTTCAATGTGCTATTTCTGAATGCAAAGTGCATTAAATCAGAATGTATGGTTTTCACTCACGCTTGTATTTATCTTTTGTTTATTTATTTGTTTCTTTAGTCTTAATTTCGAGGATAATGGAATAAGCCTCTTGTGCTTTTTTGCTCCAGTCCCCGTGTGTATGCAGTTTTGTACTTTGTCATCCGTTCCACTGGTACATAATGGCCTACCTTATCAAAAGTGGAACAGGTTTTAACGTGTGCGCGAGATGTTCTGCGTGCGTTCGCACACGGGACCTGTTTTTTGTCTCATCCGAAGGACTTCATGCACTTGCCCATTGAAGTACTGTCTCTTTATTTGTCTGTCTGCTGTTCTATTGCTTTTTTTTTCAATCTACCCCCATCCCCGACACATGACTTCTGCCTCCTTTGAAAACATGACCTATTCTTCTCTTTATGCCGGTTTCTTTCGTTCAGTAGTGTTGCCCGTGACTTGACTTCACTTGTTAACTTCTTGAGGAGTCATTGTAGGAACACATGAATTGTTAGACAGTGTGTCGTGAGCAGTTTGAACCTGGCGGAGCCCATCCCTCTCCAAGACGAAGCGTGCATGTTGGGTAAATTCGTGTCATCCACCCCCACCAGTCATAGATGGTCTGCTCTTCTACAAAAGGTGGATCAGGGTTTTAAGTAGGCAGAGATGTTATGCATTGTTTGGCCACACGGACCTCAGTTTAAGTCTCATCTGAAGCACTTTTGACGGAGCAAGGTCAGTCAATTCACTGCTAACTCCAGGAGGAAAAAAAAAGTGTGGATCAGACAAACTTTTTTTCTTCTTCTTCTGTGTTCCCTCATTGGATGCAAGGCGTAGAGCTCGGCTGGTTTTCCCCTGTGTTTGTAACTCTGCAGGGGGTCTGCCCGCTGGCCTCAGCCGACGCATTGCCACTTTAGAGCAGCTCATTAAAAATTCATATAAAAAATTCAGTTTTGCTTAAGAAAAGGGCAGAAGAATCGGCTGAGTCGGCAGAATCGAGTATGAAGATGATGAGAGAGAGAAGAGAGAGAGAGAGAGAGAGGGAGAGGAGAGAGAGAGAGAGAGAGAGAGAGAGAGAGAGGGAGAGAGAGAGGAGGAGGGGGGAGAGAGAGAGAGAGAGAGGGGGGAGAGAGAGAGAGAGAGGAGGGGAGAGAGAGAGAGAGGAGAGAGAGAGAGAGAGAGGGGGGGGAGGGAGAGAGAGAGAGAGACAGAGAGACAGAAGAGAAGAGCACAGACAGAGAGAGACAGAGAGACAGGACAGAGAGAGAGAAGAGACAGAGAGAGAGAGAGAAGAGACAGAGAGAGAGAGAGAGGAGAGACAGAGAGAGAGAGGGGGGGAGAGAGAGAGAGAGAGAGAGAGAGGGAGGAGAGAGAGAGAGAGAGAGAGAGAGAGAGAGAGAGAGGAGAGAGAGAGAGAGAGGGGAGAGGAGGGAGAGAGGGAGAGAGAGAGAGAGAGAGAGAGAGAGAGAGAGAGAGGAGGAGGAGAGAGAGAGAGAGAGAGAGAGAGAGAAGAAGGACAGACAGGAGAGAGAGAGAGACAGACAGAGAGACAGACAGACAGACAGACAGAGACAGAGACAGAGAGCAGACAGACAGACAGAGGACAGAGAGAGAAGTATGCTTTTTCGTCATATTTTCAGAGGGCTGGATGTAAAAAATTTTGTAAAAAAAAGCAATCATTGGTTATTCTATTGCCTTCTTTAGATAACAATTTGTTCGTTCAAACGTTGAGGGGAGACAATCCCATGTCCTGGAGTTACTGTCAGACAGGAGCATGATGTTCAAACCACTCGGCTGTTACCACCTGTTGCAAGCTTGTTACGACATTGGTTCCGTATTATAGATGCGTTAGAGAAATCTTCCATGTCACCTTTCCCTGTGCGATCCTAACCTGAAATGTTTCATTTGTTTCGCAGTGTTGCACGTGCTGTATTAATGATGTAATGAACAGGTGACAGCAGTGATGATGGCGCATGATGATGATGATGATGATGATGATGATGATGATGATGATGATGATGTGATGGTGTGGTGTGGTGTGATGGTGATGGTGATGGTGATGATGATGATGATGATGATGATGATGATGGTGATGATGATGGTGATGATGATGTGTGATGATGATGATGATGGTGATGGTGATGACGATGATGATCCTATTCTCCTGTTGTCTCTGTCAGCATCCCCTGTTCTCACAGTGAAGTGCAGTATCCTTACCAACTCTCCCTGTTACTGTCACACAACCACACGATAATTGCGTGTCCCTCTTTCCTACACTCTTCAATGCTCCCTAGTTTCCACCTATGTTTTACGTACTTCATATGACAGGAATGGGGATAACGATGTATGATAATGGTATTGTATTGTATTGTATTGTATTGTATTGTATTGGACTGTATTGTATCAAATTATACTGTATTGCACTGTACTGTATACCCCCCACAGCATCAAACCTCCCTATGTAAATAAAATTGGGCTGTTGCTTTCAGGAAGAGTGCATCTCAGAGCCCCCACTCCCATCTACTGAAAAAAAGCTATTGGCCACGTTCCCTAGCGGTGTGTGTGTGTGTGTGTGTGTGTGTTGTGTTGTGTGTGTGTGTGTGTGTGTGTGTGTGTGTGTGTGTGTGTGTGTGTGTGTGTGGTGCGGGCAGGAGACTAGTGGACAAGAGGCCCTCTTCAGCGGCAGATGGACGAGAGGTTGAAGGGTGCACTCCTGTTTCTTCCTTCCGTTCCCTCCCTCCCTCCCATGGATAATTCATTCCACTGTTGGAAAAGTTGTAACAAGTTCCTTGCACAAGAGCCTAGCCCCTTGTGTCTACAAGCAGCCTGTTTCTGTGCTCTGTTCTGTTCTGTTCTGTTCTCTTCTGGTCAGCTGGGTCAATCTCTGTCATGTAGAATCTTCTAACCAGCTGTCAGAACTGTCTTCTGCATGCACTGTTCTGATATCTTTCGATTGTTTACTGTCTCTTTGTCTCTACTGTCTCTGTCTGTCATTATTCTGACTATCCTATCTGTCTGCTCTACTTCTCCTCTGTGTGTTGTGTGTGGTGTGTGTGTGTGTGTGGTGTGGTGGTGTGTGGTGGTGTGTGTGTGTGTGTGTGTGTGTGTGTGTGTGTGTGTGTGTGTGTGTGTGTGTGCTAGTGTGTGTTAGTGTGTGTGTGTGGTGTTGTGTGTGTGTGTGTTAGTTTTGTGTGTGTTTGTGAGTGGTGTTTGTGAGTTATGACAGAATTTGTAACAGCTGATTCCACAGACAAACATGAAAGCTGATAAAGAGTCTATGACATCTTCAACACCTAAAGCAGTTCTGTTGGATCACGTCAACCACAAGTCTATACTTCAAACATGCTTTATTTTCCTCATCTACACTACACCATGAGGGGTGGGCTGGATATTAGTCTTTCTGCCGTGACAATAACTGGAGACTTGAATGAACACATTAACCCCCTTACAACTCACCCCTTGGCTTCAGTGTAGCCTGCCGGTCGGCAAAACAGGACGATTTTCATGATCTGACACTACAAACACATAACACTAGACATGACTGACACAGACATGACTGCACCAAATGACTTAACACACTGACTGACACAAGACATGACCTGACATCAGACATGACCGACCAGACATGTCATCGACTGACCTGACAAGACAGACTAAACCAATGACTTAACACAACATGACATGACACAGACATGACTGACAAGACATGACCTGACATCAACAGACTGTACAGACATGACCGTACATCAGACATGACTTGATCCCAACAGAGGTGTTAGTCTTCCAAACAGACGAGACGGCGACATCAGACGACACCATAAAGACACCAGGTGATAAGAGTACCCTGTCTTGTCTGAAAATGACGTATCAGTGACTAATTCTCCATCACCAGAACAGTCAGCTCTCAGCATGGAGAAAAACAGTCAAAACGAGGGAGAGTTGTCAGCAGATGAACGATGTCAGTGAACTGACACCTTGGACACTGGAGCAGTCATCAGCGAAAAGAGTACAAGAGGACCAGGCTGCGTACTCTGTCTGCAAATTAGCTCCCTTAACTTGACAACAGACGAAGAAGTCGTAGAAAGGAGTTCAAATCATCGAAGCCCTCTTTGGAGGGTAGGAATAGCCTTATTTTCATACAACGCTGTTGTACAGTTTTTCATGAACTCGGTGATCGGCAGAAGACAAGTGATACCACGACATTATCAGAGAACAGGTTAGGCAAACTTTGTGTGAGGTAGATTCTTCAGAAAACGAGTTGCCCTTGAGTTTTTTCCAGCACTTTTTCTAGGACTATTTTTAACACCAACACACTGCAGCAAAGATTCTACTGCCGTAAACGTTTTGCTGCTACTTCTCTTTTGGCTATTACTGCTACTTCTACACCCGCCGTGCACACACACACAACACACACGCACACAAAACAAACAAACAACCAACACAACACACACAACACACACACACACACACCACACAAACACAACAACAACAACACAACACACACAACACACACACACAACACACACACACACACACACACCACACACACACACACACACACACACACACACACACACACACACACACACACACACACACAACAACAACAAACACAACACAACACAACACAACACAACACAACACAACACACACAACATACACACACACCACAACACCCACACACACACCCACACACACACACACACACACCCACATCTATCTACAGGCACATCTATTCCAATCCATCACAGCCCAGTTGAGAAGAGGGCCCTAGACAGACTGTTCAGTAAAGGAGAGGAGGGGTAGGCCTAGTAGGAGCAAGACAGTGATGGGCTAGTGAAGAGGATCGCTGTGGGCCACTGGGGCCTACAATACAATACAATACATCACAACACAATACAATACAACACAACACAAGACAACACAATAAATACAATACAATACAATATAATACACTGTTGAGAGAGGACTACACACAGACTATATACAGCCGGTTAGCTGGTTTTTGCCTGCAGGACAACTCGAGGCGGCATTGTCAGTCTCCACAGGACTATGTGAATGGAACCAGCTGCTGTCTTGTGCTGAGTTTGCTCCACTTCACAAGAAACATTATCCTCGCTTAACCTCTCCTCAATGCCCCCCTCGCCATCCTCGCTTAGGTTTCTTTCTGTTTTTGTCAAGCATTTCTGCACACAGTACGCGGGATTTTTGTACTTGGGAACAAGCGACTGGCACAAATGTATTCTCGCTTAGGTTCTTTCTCTTTTTGTCAAGCATTTCTGCACACAGTACGCGGGATTTTGTACTTGGAAGCAAGCAACTGGCACAAATTTATTCCAAGGGGATGCGACAGCTTTGTAGACAGGGCATTGCAGACAGAGAAGACTATAAACCGAGGATCATAATTATGTGTGAACGCATGCAGAACGCCTTGCGCACATAATTACCTGTTTTGTCTTTCAGGAGAGTAGGTCATTTGTGCCAGTCGGAACGAATGACAAAATGTATAAAACCGCATTCATACAGGAACTGGATGAAAAACAAGGCACACAAGTGCTTATTCTTCGAAATAAAAGAATGAATAAAATAGCACACACACAAACACACACGCGCGCGTGCGTGCGCAGTCACATGTGCTGGTCGTCTGTACACAGAGAGAGAGAGAGAGAGAGAGAGAGAGAGAGAGAGGAGAGAGAGAGAGAGAGAGAGAGAGAGAGAGAGAGAGAGAGAGAGAGAGAGAGAGAGAGACAGACAGACAGACAGACAGACAGACAGACAGACAGACAGACAGACAGACAGACAGACAGACAGAGACAGAGAGACAGACAGACAGACAGATAGACGGACAGACAGACAGACAGACAGACAGACAGACCCACCGACCGACCCACCGACTGACCGACCCACCGACAGAGTTGCTTGTATTTTGCAACAGATCCAAGCGATAGGTTGCAGATAATGAAAGTCTGAAGTTTTTTGCTTCAAGAAGGAAACTGATCAGTTTTGTTTTGTCTGACAGTTAAAGGAGGGCTGTTACATTCCAAGGTACTGCTGCATGCTGTGGAATGCAGAGCTCACAGTCCTCAACAAGAAGAACTCCCACAAGTAGCATTGCAGAGTGCCGCAGAGGTCTTCAACAAATCCAATTTGAACACACAATACTGGCAAGTTCGGTTGGAGAGAAAGTTTTTCAGGAGAGAAGTTTTTTGTCTTCTCTCCTCTCGAGAAACTGATTTATCCAGAAAAGTTATCCTGAGTGGCTTTGTTATGGGAATCATTATCAATCACTGTCAATCATTATCGACCCTTTTTATGAAGCAGATCTCAACTGTTCTACAAAAATAATGACTCTACAGCAAAAGTTTAAAAGTCTTGATAAAAGTTTGAAGTCTTGAAGCGGTGTTTTGTTTACAAAACCACATCATATTCCACATTGCTCCCATTCGAATTTATATCAACATGTGAAGTATTAAAGTTGACTTGCAATTGTTCATTGTCTGACCTGTAAAAAAAAAGTTATCTGGGTGCCCTAGGCACATTTTCTTGTTACATTGTCTACAAACATATCAAAACCCCAAAGCCCAAACTACCCAGACACCTTTATCATGCCACATTCTCTCCCATTCAAAAGTAGTTTCTGCCTTTAACGCTCTGTTATAACAGCCTTTTGTTCATCTCATATAGAAGTTTGCGTCAAACGTAGCGGTACTTTTCGATTCGTTCTGCTGAGTTATCTTAAATCTGAAAAGATACTTATATGTTATATTACAAAAGAACTGATATGTAGAGCAACAGAGAGAAGAGAGAGAGAGAGAGAGAGGGGGGGGGGGGAGAGAGAGAGGAGAGAGAGGAGAGAGAGAGAGAGAGAGAGAGAGAGAGAGAGAGAGAGAGAGAGAGAGAGAGAGAGAGAGAGAGAGAGAGAGAGAGAGAGAGAGAGAGAGAGAGAGAGAGACAGAGAGAGAGACAGAGAGAGAGACAGAGAACAGACAGACAGAGACAGAGAGAGAGATCAGGACTGACAGAAAGGACCTTCAGCTATCAGCGTTAACACTTGCTGAAGCAGTCACATGACAGGGGTGATGACAGTGTGGCAGGGCGGTAATTAGATTACTTCCCTTGCGATCGGAACTGCCAATCGCAGCGTCGTGGGTGTAACGTTTGGATCCACACCTGTGAATTGTGCGACGTTCTGTATCGTTGGGGGGTGGTCGAAAGCCATCCTCTGCATGCACTTTGCCCATAGCGGTAAAATGTAGTATTTATGCAGCCTCTTTGAAGAGGCCACATTCCCACTGTCTGACCGTGCTGTCGTCGCCGAGAAGTTGTACAGAGTCGCGGCAGATCAAATATCTGCACTCTGTTACAACAGCAACACTTCACTGACATCGGTGGTCTCTCTTGTAATTACCGCCCTTAACTCCCGGTCACTAAAAAGAAAGCAATTAGTAAGTATCCTACCTAAGACCCCGTTTGTCAGTGTGTGACTGAGGGATGGCAGTTCTGAAAGCTGGACTCAGCAGCTAACGGTGACAGAAAGACGGACTGAGGAAAGGAGCACGGGCATCAAAGCCATCATGGCAGCAGAAGGAAGAGAGAGAAGAAGAAATTGTGGTGGACATTTTCACGACTGTAGTTGTTCAGTTTCGTTCTGCGTTTGTTGTTTACCCTTCTTCTTCCGTAGCTATCACCATAACATCCAAAGCCAGTATCTCAACTGTTTTTTGTTTTTTTTTTTCACTTTATTCTTTTATATCGAGCATAATGGACTCACGTGCTTTTTTCATCTAGTCCCCGTGTCTATGCAGTTTTGTAAATCTTATCATCTGTTCCCACCGGCACACAATGGCCTACCCTTACGAAAAGCGGAACAGGATTTAACGTGTGCGCAAGATGTTCTGCGTGAGTTCGTACACGGGGCCTTGGTTCACAGTTTCATCCGAAAGACTTTTGGAGAGAGTGGAGTCAGCACTGATGTTAACTCCAGGGGGAAAAGCCCCTCGACGGGAATCGAACCCGGGTCGTCAAATTGCGAGCGCAATGTTCTGACCATTATGCTATCCCGTCCCGTCCCTGTTACATACAATATACTGTGTTCTGCTACTGTTATCCTTTTTACTATAGTTTCTATTGCCATTTTTTTCCCAATGACTAAAGATCAATTCTGTTAAAGAATGAATACTGCTGAATTCTTCTGCAACTCTGGCTGTTTCTGCTGCTACTGTGTAGACATATCGTGTTGTACAGCATACTATTGGCACCACTGGTTATTGAATTAAAGGACTGAGAGCAAACTGAATTTGGTATTGACAAAGACGATATTAGTATTAGAGAGTACCTGGGAAAGGTTCTTACTAAAAGAAACTTTGTTAGACACAAACTACCACACCGAAGTTAGAAAAACTGAATCATTTAAAGTTTGGTGGGAATTGATCAGATTACTTAATCCTCAAATTTGAGTCAAAATATGATAGACTAGATATATCAGCAGAAACACTGATGTTACATCAACATCAGCTAGGTAAACCAAGCAGTATGCTACCAAATCTTTTGGTTTCATGATGTAGAGGTGTGGTTCATTAGAATACTTTCAATGAATTAACGACAAAAAGTAAGAAAATGTTTTTTAAAAAAAGCAGTTTTCTTTTTCACACACACACGTACACGTACACATACACACACACACACACGCACACACACACACATACACACACACACACGCACACACACACAAACACACACACACACACACACACACACCACACACACACACACACACACACACACACACACACACACACTTCTAACAGACGCCTAATCACATCAAAAAAGGGGGTTGGGGGATAGCAGTGAAGACAGTTCCAACATCTGTCAGACAATGGCATTGACAGCACTGTACCCTGTCCCCTGTCTCTAACCTACAGAAAGGGGGGGGGGGGCTGGAGGGGGGGGGGCGCTGGAAGGGGGGGGGGCGCTGGAGGGGGGGGGGGGGAGTGGGCGTTAAGAAACTGAACTGTTTTTTGGAAGAAAGTGAATTACATGGTGTGATATTTGAGAATAAAGTTTGTGTGATGACTTTACTTACATCGTGTGTGTGTTCGTGTGTGTGTTTGTGTGTGTGTGGTGTGTGTGTGTGTGTGTGTGTGTGTGTGTGTGTGTGTGTGTGTGTGTGTGTGTGTGTGTGTGTGTGTGTTCGATTCATTTTACGTCTTTTCACAAAATGTGATATTAGACATTTTTTTAAAAAGTGTGTGTGTGTGTGTGTGTGTGTGCGTGCGTGCGTGCGTGCGTGCGGTGTGTGTGTGTGTGTGCGTGTGTTTGTATGTGGGGAGGGGGCAGGGGTAGGAGGAGGAGTTTTAGAAGTGGGGAAGTGGGTTAATTCACTAAATCTACACAGAACAGTTAAGAAAAAATAAAATAAAATAAACACAACTGTACGTAATTCTTGAATACAGAATAGTAAAAATTCCAAATTCTAAACAGAATCTAAAGCATGAACAATAAAACTATTTATAACCATAGCCAACAAGAGAAAAATCTAATCAACAGAAGGAAATGTCTTTAAAGTCCATAATAATCATAACAAAGAACCAATAGGACAGTGCAGCAATGATTTGAAAAATGTATACCTCAGTAATGGATCACGTGTGTTGTGTGTGTGTGTGTGTGTGTGTGTGTGTGTGTGTGTGTGTGTGTGTGTGTGTGTGTGTGTGTGTGTGTTTTGTGTGTGCGTGTGAATGAGAGAGACAGACAGACAGAGAGAGAGACAGAGACAGAGGGAGAAAGACAAAGAGGGAGAGAGAGGGGGGGGGGGCAGAAACGGGGGAGCTAATTTCTATGTATGTTTGGAGATTTTTTCCTTGAAATAAACTCTCCCTGGATTGTTGATTGAGGAGAGAGAGAGAGAGAGAGAGAGAGAGAGAGAGAGAGAGAGGAGAGAGAGAGAGAGAGAGAGAGAGAGAGAGAGAGAGAGAGAGAGAGAGAATATAGTCTATGACTCTCTGTGTTTACCTCAGTGTAAGACGACCCTTGAATCAAGCAATGAACGGTTAATGCTTTATGGATAAACGAATGTCATGTTATAATTAAGTCTGTTGATGCCATTTTGTTCCTTTTTTACTGTAAAAAAATGAAACCAATTTCAGTGGAGTGGACCCATTCATGATGTACACATGTTTGCTGGGTTTCACAAACTTCATTTCATTCCATGTTCTTGTGCCGTGCAACAGATCTGATACAAAAGCTCTTCTCTACAGCAATGATTTATTTTTCTACCGATGTCCATTTTTTGCGGGTTTTCTTATTCCGATTCTTGGCTACAGCTTCAAGGTTCACCAACGGTGGAATTTTTGCGTATGCGACCATTTTTGCCCCACCCTCAAGATAGCCGCATTCCGACTTAAGGGATGTCTGAACACGACACCGGAATGCATGCAGTTTGTTTTTTAATCCTTGTCATTCAAAAGGTACAATGGGTTTTAAGGCATGCGCAAGATGCTCTGGGTTGATTTGATTGATTTGATTGATTTATTCTTTTATATCGAGGATAATGGATTAAGCACTCTTGTGCTTTTTTACATCCAGTCCCCGTGTGTATGCAGTTTTGTAAATGTCATCTGTTCCCACCGGCACACGATGGCCTACTCTTACGAAAAGCGTTCGCACACGGGGCCTCGATTCATAGTCTCATAGGAAGTACTTTCGGGACGGTTGAGTCAGTACTTAATGGCAACCCCAGGGCAAAATTCCCCTTGAACGGGTGTCTCGGTGGTGTCTCGAGCCCATGTCCAGTTGATTAAATAATGATGTTGCTATATGTTTGAAAAGATCAATATTTTGCCCTGCTTTGTAGAAACCGCACAGAATGTTTTTTTCCACAAAACATTTTATTTCATCCTACCTTTTCGTTACCGATTTTCTTCGGTTCTTCTAACTGTTGCAGACAGCAAAGCCTATCTAACATCCTACGCTAATTCGTTCTTACATTCCTTTCATTTCAGTTGACAGACGGCTTATATTTTGTTGTATTATATATTTTATTTAGTTTCATCAATGTTGGATTTTGAAAATAAACAAATTTGTTCGAAAAGTCTGTATACTTCATTATGCTCTATAAGTATAGCTGCCACATCAAAACTGAATATTAAAAAAAAATTATATGTAGTTTCCTTAATGGTGTTTACTTTATATTTATCAAGTTGTGTCATGTTTATGAGTTTTCTTTTTTTTTGAAAGGAATGTATTTCATCTAACTATATTGTTTTTTCTTGGTGGGCTTAACAAATATTGAAATCCTCACCATAACATGTTTTCTGTCAGTTACTCAGATCATGTTCTCAAGGCAATGTTAAATCCTTACATTTAAACAAAACTTCCAAAAGGAAATTCAATCAACTCTCTTTCTTTTATCTTTCCTTTAATCGAATTACTTTGCTCATCTTAATCCATTGTACTTGTTTTATCTTAGTTTTGTATTAAGATATTTGCTTTGTTCTTTGTATTTTGTCTCTTTCGCTCTATCTGTTTTTCCTGACCACTGATTTGTTGAATGCTGTTTTGCTTTACTTGTTCCTGCTTGTTTCTTCCCGATATCGTTTATGCAGTGTGTGTGTGTGTGTGTGTGTGTGTGTGTGTGTGTGTGTGTGTGTGTGTGTGTGTGTGTGTGCGCGCGCGCGCGCGTGCGTGCGTGCGTGAGTGTACGTACGCGTGTGTGCGTGCGTGCGCGCGCGCGTGTGTGTGTTGTATATGCATGAGTGTTCTCTGTACCAAACATACTAACACCTGTGCACACATATGCATGCATGTGCGAGCTTACACACACACTAACACACACACACACACACACACACACACACACACACACACACACACACACACACACACACACACACACACACACACACACACACGAACACACACACACACACACACACACACACACACACGAAACACACACACACACACACACACACGAACACGAACACACACACACACACCACACACACACACACACACACACACACACACACACACACACACCACACACACACAACACCCTCACGCACGCACACACACACACACACACCTCTTTTTATCCGTTCTCTCGGCAAGTGAAGCGGAAGGAAGACAGACAGTCACCCTAGGAGAGAGGAGAAAGGAGAGAGAGGAGAAAAGAGGTATTGATTGGTGAGTGATGAAGAGAACTAACTGCCTTGGGGCCATCTTATCATATTGTGAAGGACACCGACACAGCCCTCTGATCTGGTCACATCACATCACGTCACATCACACCACATTACATCACATTACACCACATCACATCACATCACATTCCATTACATTACGTCACATCACACCATATCACATCACACCTCACCACATAACACCACATCAGACCACATTAAATCACATCACACGACACCACATTACGTCACAGCACTCCACATCACATCACATCATAGCACTCCACATCACACCGCATCACACCACACCACATTACATCACGTCACTACACACCACACCACATTACATCATGTCACGTCACATAACACTACATCACATCACACCACACCAAACAACATTACACATCATATCACATCACACCATGTCACATTACACCACATCACATCACGCCACATGACATGATATGATATGACATGATACAACATCACATCACGTCACTAGTCTTGACTGAGATAGTACAGTACACAGCCGCCTCACTGAGCACGCTACATAGACACGCTGGACTGGTCTTTTTTGCTTGTGTGTATATGGACACTTTTGTGTTATGTGTTGTTACTGTTATGTCAGAAGTGATGGGGGCTTATGTATTGTTGTTATGCTTGAAGTGAGATGT
>CM060327.1:37907782-37912782 GCA_030674155.1 Stramonita haemastoma | reverse complement strand
AGTGGAGGGATGTGTATGGTCGTTGTCTTTGGTGTTATCACAGCTGTCTTCATCACAAGCCTTTTGCTCCAATGTGGAGATGTCGAACCAAACCCAGGGCCAACTGTAGGAGGAAAGGCAGAAGCAGGAGGACTCTCCCACCAGTTCAAGTCACGAAAGAGCAAAGCAGGACTTTGATTCCCCTATGTCCCTCCTTCACGATGAGATAGCTGGGGTGAACGAGGCTGTGATCAGAATGGGAAAAGTGAACCAACGCCAAGGGGAGTTAATCCATGAGACGCTGATCACAGTTGAAGACAAGATTGACCACCGACTGCAACGGATAGAAGAAACCCAGAGTCAACTGGTTGGCAATGTGCGCGACATACAAAAGCAGTGTCAGGAGTTGCGGAATGAAAATCTGGAACTGAAGGGTTCAGTACGTCACCTCCAGAATAAATGCGACTATTTAGAGAACCAAAGTCGGCGAAACAACCTCATCTTCTTCGGTCTCCCACACGAAACATCATGGGAAATATGCGAAATGTTGGTGAAAAATGTCATAGAGGAGGGGTTGGGTATTGACCAGGAAATCTTTGTGGAGCATGCCCACAGCACTGGGAAGGCCATTGTGGCAAAATTTCTGTCCTTCAAGCAAAGGTCTCTTGTCCTGTCCCAAGCACATAAACTGAAGAAATCCAAAGCATATGGCAAAGTCTTCATCAAGGAGGATGTATCAGCAGTTGTCCAACAGAAGCAGAGGACGTTACGTACCGTTCAGCGGGATCTTCAAGAAAAGGGACAAGCTGCAAAACTGCGCTTTGACAAACTCATCACAGACGATGCAGTGTATGAGTTTGATGTTGACACCCAGCAAGTGGTGACTACAGAGAAAAGTGGAAAAGAAAAAGCAGGAAAGAACAAATCAGGACAGCGCAGCAACTTACTGCAGGGTGGAGACAGACCAGCAGATTTTCTGCTTCCTGTGGATGACTTCCCTCCCCTAGTTCCATCAAGAGGCACGCCACACAACACTGCCAGAACGCAAAATCAAACTGGCAAGGACCGGCAGACCCAGAGACCGGACAGAGGAGGCGGGACCAGTGACTGCAGGCAGCAACAGCCAGGGTCAGCTGATGTGCCACCTGCTCAGGGAGGCACTGGCACTGGCTACAGCAACAGGGCGAGCCGGCCACACCGCAAGTACAACCTGCGCACACGAGGGCTGGCAGATGACGGGGAGGCATCCAGGCATCACAACACCCAGGCAGAGGCAGACTCCTCCAAGCAGCTGGGGAAGAAGAACACCCCTTCCCGTTCCAGCTCCAGTACTCCCCGAGGCCGTGGAAGAGGACGAGGCAGGACACCCCCAGCCCAGACCCGAATCGAACGCAATGTTCCGTCTTCCTCAGCCTGCCCCTGCTGCAGTGACAGGTGCCGATCATCATCCAGAGGTGACAGGTCAGGCAGAGGATGCCTGTCTCTCAGCTTCAGACGCCGATGACGAGGAGGTCTATGAAGATACCAGCTAGGAGACTGGCCGGCCCCAGGCAGCACCCCATGTACCCCATGTATCCTTTTTGGTTTACAATATAGCTGGGCTGATAAATAAGCTGAGTGAAAATGACTGGGTCAATTATATTAATAGATTTCATGTTGTAACATTAACGGAAACTTTTATTGATGAAAATTTTGATTTGTCTAATGTATTTACTGGATTCATAAAGTTTGTATGTCCAGCAGTAAAGTTGTCGCAGCAGGGAAGACGTTCAGGTGGAATTCTGGTCATGGTTAAAAAGTCCTTAGAAAAATTTGTGCATGATATCAAAATTGACTGCAAAAATATCCTTGTATTAAAATTATCAAAAGATCTGTTTTGCTGTAATAGAGATGTTCTGTATCTATCCACTTATGTACCTCCACCTGGTAGTCCCTTCTATAACGAGACCCAGGGCAGTTGTCATATTGAAGAGGTGGACAGATGTCTGTATGACTTGATGGACAGATACCGTGATGTACATGTCATATGCAGTTTGGGGACTTCAACGCACGGACTGCAAACTACCAAGTCAACATGGACTTTCCTGTGTCCAGTGATGAAGAACCAGACCATTTCCATAATGTTCCCTTGTGGGAATTAAGCAGGAAGTCCCAAGACAAAGAATTAATAATTTTGGTTGGAAAACTGTTGGAGCTGTGTATTTGTCATGAGCTTGTAATGATGAATGGTTTTGTGGCAGGTGACGAGGAGGGGAAATTTACTTATCTGTCAGATCATGGGTATAGCGTGGTGGATTATTTTCTAACTGATGTTGATTTTGCTGTTTTGATTGACAGTGTGATTGTGGGGGATAGAATAGAGTCTGACCACATGCCAGTGGAGATGTGCTGTAAAGGCCAGATATACAATGGAGCAGATACAAATCCATGCAAACAAACAATTGAAAAATTTGTGTGGCAAACAAACAAAGCAGACATTTTTAGAAATACGATTGTGTCACAAACATTTAAAGATGAAATTTCGCATGCATGTAGTCTTGTAGATGTAGATATAGATGACTCACTTAAAGTATTTAACACTGCTCTCCAGGAGGCTGCTGACTGTATGAAGAAATCTTTTGTTATTAATACAACAGCTAGCAGCCGGAAGTCAGTATGGTTTGATAAAGAATGTTATCTGAAAAAAAAAGACGTTTAGGAGGTACTTGAGACGATTCAATAGAACTAAAAAGAAAGAAGACTTTAATACATATTCATTGTTGAGGAAAGAGTAAAAAGACTATGATAGAGAGCAAGAAAAGAGAATATAGAAAAACGTCAGTGACAGCACTGCTGCAGTCTGTCAATGATTCCAAAGAATTTGGAAAGAGATTAAGAAACCAGGAGGAAATAGAATGATTGTTAATAACATAAGTGAAAATGAAGGGGTTTTCACTTTAATAAGGTGCTAAATGAAAATTTTTAATCTTCATCAGGAAGCTATTGACATAGAGAGCGAGGCTGACGATGTTAGCAATAACATGAACTCAGAAATTAGTGAATCAGAGATAAGAAAAGCTATCAAACAACTAAAGAATAAAAAAGCGGCAGGGCCTGACTGTATCCTGAGTGAAATGCTTAAAGCTCTGAGCTGAAATTAATTAATTATTTAAAACTCTATTTCAATAAGCTATTTTCTGATGGGGTATTTCCTGACGAATGGACGAGATCAATTATTGTGCCATTGCACAAAAAAGGTGATATAAGCAACCCCGACAACTACAGAGGCATATCATTATTAGCGTTTTAAGTAAAGATTCACAAAAGTCATAAATAAGGTTGTATGTCTGGGCTGAGGAAAATTTTCTGTTTTAAACGATGCACAGGCAGGCTTCCGAAAAGGCCGGTCAAACAATTGACCACATTTTCACCCTGCATGCTGGCATTGAAAAACACTTTTCTAGAAACTCAAAATTGTATGTCGCCTTTATTGATTTTAGAAAAGCATTATGATACAGTTAATAGGCAGATTTTACTAGCTGTATTAAAGAAATCTGGAATTAGTGGAAGATTGCTAAAGATGATTCAAGCTATTTACAAAACAGTCCAGTCATGTGTAATGAGCAAACACGGACTATCTGAATACTTTAGTTGTGTACAAGGTTTAAAGCAAGGATGCATTATGAGTCCTATCCTTTTTTTCCCTTTTGTAAACGAGCTGGCAAATGATATGACCATTAAGGGAAGGCATTGGTGTGTCTTTTGGCTCCTCAGAGACTGATATATTTTTGTTAATGTTTGCTGATGATCTCACTCTTTTGTCAACAACAGTGATAGGGTTACAGAATCAATTAAACATTCTTCAAGAATCAGCACATAAGCTAGGTTTAACCGTTAACATGGAAAAATCCAAGGTGGTAGTGTTTAGGAAGGGTGGGTTTCTAGGTCCAAGGGAAAGATGGGAACTAAATGGAAAACCGTTAGAAATCGTCAATTCATATAAATATTTGGGGCTGATTTTCTTTCCCCCAGACTTAGTTTTACATTTAGCAATGGAAGACATCACAGTTAGAGCTAAGAAAAAATACTATAGAAAATTTTAAAAACCTTAACTAGAATTAACTGTAATTCAGCAGACATATTTTTTAAACTGTTTGATACTCAGGTAGTTCCAGCTTTATTATATGGGGCAGAAATTTGGGGGTTTCAAAAATTTGAGCAAGTAGAACGAATCCACCTTTATGCTTGCAAACGTTTACTTCATGTAACTGATAAAACTCCTAACGACATGATCTATGGTGAGCTCGGCAGATACCCTTTGTGGATTAATTCTGTTTCAAAAATGGGGTCAATACTGGTTCAGATTATTGAAACAACCTGAACATTTCTTTTCAAAGAAAGCGTACACAATGTTGTTACGGCTTCATGAACGAGGAACTGTTACTTGGGTAACCAGGCTGCACACTTTCTTATGTGAGAATGGGTTTGAGCAAGTGTGGCTGTTTGGATGTGGGGGAGAACGATTGTTTTTCAGAGAACTTAGAGAAAGATGCAGAGTTTCATTCTGTTTTAGGGGCTCGACCATGTAGAAAACAGCATTAGGTTTTCAGTATATAGACAGTATAAGACCTGTTTTGGAAAAGAAAAAAGTACATAGATATTTTGTGGATGAACATGTACGGAATGCATTTGCTCAGTTTCGGATGGGTGTGTCACAGATTAATGTTCATAAATATCGGTACTCTAAGAATGAAGAACATTTGGAATGTCCATTCTGCAGTAAGACTTTGGAAACAGAGACTCACTTTATTTTTGAATGTCCAAAGTACAAAGATGTAAGAGCCAAATATCTATAAATGCTTTTAAACCCCGGAAATCATAATCCTTTCATGGAACTCCAAGAAAAACACATTTTTGATTGTGCTAGATTTTTATTCCATGCTTTCAAACTTCGATCCAATGCTTTAAATAAAACTAAGGAATACTTATCGAATGAGAGCGTTTGTGAGCTTGTGTGATCATTAGAAACATAATTTGGGTTT
>CM060327.1:37905060-37907682 GCA_030674155.1 Stramonita haemastoma | reverse complement strand
GCCCTGCTTTGTAGAAACCGCACAGAATTTTTTTTTTCCACAAAACATTTTATTTCACCCTATCTTTTTGTTCCCTATTTTCTTCGGTTCTTCAAAACTGTTGCAGACAGCAAAGCCTATTAACCCTATGCTAATTCGTTTTATCTGTGTGTTCATAAAAGTTCTGTATACTTCATTATACTCCATATGTATAGCTGCCACATCAAAATTAACTATTTTAAAAATTTGTTTTACATGTAGTTTTTTCAGGGGATTTTTACTTTATACTTATTGAATTGTGTGTGTTTATGAGTTTTCTTTTTTTTTTTAAAAAGAAAATTTATTTATTTTAATTTATTTTTTTCTTGGGGGGCTTTAAAAAATTATTGAAACCTCACCATAGCTTTGTTTTCTGTCAGTTACCAGATCTGTTCTAAAGGGAAAAATGTTAAACCCCTTACATTTAAAAAAAACTTCCAAAAGGAAATTCATCAACTCTCTTCCTTTTATCTTTCCTTTAATCGAATTTTACTTTGCTCATTTTAATCCATTGTACTTGTTTTATCTTAGTTTTGTATAAAGATTTTTACTTTGTTCTTTGTATTTTGTTCTTTCGCCATCTGTTTTTCTGACCACTGATTTGTTGAATGCTGTTTTTCTTTACTTTTTCCTGCTTGTTTCTTCCCGATATCGTTTTATGCAGTGTGTGTGGGTGTGTGTGTGTGTGTGGCGGTTTGAGTGGGGCGTGGTGAGTGTACGTACGCGTGGGTGCGTCGGCGCGCGCGCGCGCGGGTGTGTTGTATTGCTGGTGTTTCCGTACCAAACTTATTAACACCTGTGCACCAAGTTTGAAGTGCGAGTTTACACCACACACACACACACCCACACACACACACACACCACACACAACGAAACCACACACAAAACACACACAAACCACACCACACACACACAACACACGAAACACGAACACACACACACACACAAAACACAAACACACACACACACACACCCACACCACACACAACACCCCTCACGCACGCACCCCACACACAACACCTCTTTTTATTCCGTTTCTCGGCAAGTGAAGCGGAAGGAAGACAGACAGCACCCTAGGAGAGAGGAGAAAGGGGGGAGAGAGAGGGAGAGAAGAGGTATTGTTTGGTGAGTGTGAAGGGAACTAACTGCCTTGGGGCCTTTATCATATTGTGAAGGACCCGAACAGCCCTCGATTGGTTCAATCACATCACGTCACATCACACACATTAATTCACATTACACCCTCCTTCCATTCCATTACATTACGTCACATCACACCCATCCACCTCACCACATAACACCCCCACAGACCACATTAGATCAATCACACGACACCACTTTACGTCAAAGCACTCACATCACATTAAAATCACATCATAGCACCCCACATCACACGCATCACACCACACCACCTCAGACCAATTACATCACATCACGTCACTACAACCACACACATTACATCATGTCACGTAAAACTAACACTACATCACATCACACCATATCAAACAACTTTTCTCATATCACACCATGACATTACCCCACTCACATCACGCAAATGACATGATTGATATGACTGACACAAATCCATCACGTCACTAGTCTTGATAGATAGTACAGTACACAGCCGCCTCAATGAGCACGCTACATAGACACGCTGGAGGGGTCTTTTTTGCTTGTGTGTATTGGACATTTTGTGCTATGTGTTTTACTGTTATGTCAGAAGGGATGGGGGCTTATGTATTGTTGTTTATGCTTGAAGTGAGATGTCCTCTACGGAAATTCAGGTGTGCTCTTTCTCCTGGGAAAGCGCGTCGCCACAAGAGCGGGGACCCTAATCATTTATCTTAGTATTTATTTTGTTTCCCTATAAAAGTGGTTCTTAAAGAATTGTTTCCCCGGGACAACTCCCTTGTTGCCGTGGGTTCTTTTACGTGTGTTGAATGCGTGTTGCACACAATACCCCGGTTTTTCGTCTCGTCCGAAAAAAAATAGCACCAGACCGCCACTCACGGTCTAGTGGATAGGGGAAAGTTTCTGGCAAAAACGGGGGATCGAACCCGGATTTTTTAGCTGGATTTTCCACATTACTTGCTTCAGTTTACACGTAACGCACTGCATCAAAAACCCTTCACTTGAAAATAAAACCAGGAGCCATCACTTCAAACATAACAACAAATACATCGTCATTTTTGACATAATACAAGGTTGTCCGAATGAGTCAACGCAAAGGCGGGAACATTTTTATTATGAGAATGCAAAAAACAAGCTCGCTACTGCATACAAGGTTTTAACTTCCCTGTTGGGTTTAAAACCCGAGACTGACACAAAACATGTAACAATGATGATAAGAAATGATAGTGATAACACCACTACAAAAAACAACGGAGGGGGACGGGTAGCCTGGGGTCAGAGTTATGCGCTCGTGATATCTGCTGACCCGGGTGAATCTCGCTAGAGAAGATTTTTCCTTTGAAGTTTACATCACCGACCCACTCCCCTAAAAGTCCTTTGGATGAGACTATAAACCGAGGGTCAATGTACGAACGCAGCAGAACATCTTCCGCACACGTTAAAAACCCGTTCCGCTTTTTGGAAGAGTGAGCC
>CM060327.1:37887560-37892560 GCA_030674155.1 Stramonita haemastoma | reverse complement strand
GTTTTAAAGTAGGATATCTAAATATATGCCACCTATTAAACAAAATATCTGACATGCACCCCATTATTACTAACGAAAATGATTGCTTTCATGTTTTTGGTTTTTCTGAAACTAGATTGTCAGAAAAAGTATCAAATAATGTTGTATCAATTCCTGGATACAATATCATTAGAAGAGATGCCAAAGCCACTCTTGAAACAGGACTAGTAGTATATGTACACCAATCAGTTAGTTATAAACAGATCAGCCATTTTGACAAATATGGTATTGAATGTATATGGATTCAGATTAATTTAAAAGGGACTAAACCAATGTTAATTGGTTTCTTTTACAGAAACCCAGACGAACGAGTTGAATGGTTTGATCGTTTTGAACTCCTGATGGATGACGTATCAAGCCATTCAACAGAACTAATTTTACTTGGTGACTTTAATATTGATTTACATAAACCCCACAACAAATGGAAAAGCCTTTATGAATCATATAGTCTATCACAATTAATTAACACCTCAACAAGAAAAGTGTCATCTTCTGAAACATTGATTGATCACATTTATGCAACTAATCCATCTAATATAATAGAAACATCTGTGCCTATATTTGGGCTCAGTGATCACTTTCCGATTTGTTTAACTTGGTCAAAAAAGGGATCTAAAATTCCCATTTGTAGGCACAAATGCATTTCTTTCCGAAGTTACAAATCGTTTGATACAGACAAATTTCTGTTTGATTTATGTATGGCCAATTTTTTAAAAGTTTATCAGTATAATGACCCTAAAGAGGCTCTTGATGTGTGGTACAAAACTTTTCTCTCTGTTTATAACAAGCATGCACCACTCAAAACAAAACGGGTCAAATTCAAAGAAAAGCCTCCATGGCTTTCTGATGAAATTAAAACAGCCATAGCTAAACGTGATTTCCTATTGAAAACAACAGGTAAGGATGACACCTTCAAAAAACAACGGAACAAGGTAACAGTATTAAAAAGAGCAGCAAAAAAGAAATATTTCAGTGAGCTCATTTCATCAAAAAAGGATGTTAAATCACTTTGGAAAGCCATAAACCAGTTATCTGGTAAACCTTTAATATCTATAGCCCCGTTATCAAACAACTTATCAGTTGAAGAAATGAATAAACATTTCTCTACTGTAGGAGAAAAAATTATTCCAGATGATTATACTAATTGTAACAATTTACTTCTGTTGCAGGATTTTTGCAATTCCAAAAAATGTCAATCAAAGCTGAAATTTGGATTCATTGGTGTTCATGAGGTGTACAAGGAGCTGTGTTCATCAAAACAGTCAAAATCGCGGGGCTTGGATGACATTGACAGCAAAATTTTGAAAATTTCTGCACCCATAATATCTGAACACATTGCTTATATTTATAACCTTTGTATAGAAAAATTAAGCTTTCCTCAAGCGTTTAAAGACGCTAAAGTGCTACCACTTTATAAATCTGGTGATCCAAATGAACCCTCAAACTATAGACCAATTTCAATCCTGTCAACGTTATCTAAGCCACTCGAAAAACATCTTAAACACCACCTCTTATCCCATTTTACTAATTTTAACTTGTTTCATGCAAATCAAAGTGGATTCAGAAAAGATCATTCATGCCATACTTTACTCACGAATCTTATAGAACAGTGGCATGAAAACATCAATAATGATATGTTTACTGGGACCATATTTGTTGATTTTGCTAAGGCTTTCGATACAATTGATCATGCTCTCTTATTAAGAAAATTACACATGTATGGTTTACACCCAGAATCAGTTGAACTTATATCCTCTTTCCTTATAAATAGAAGACAAGTAGGTTACCAGGACCGTCTCACATCCACTTTTATGCCAATTACCTATGGTGTTCCACAGGGATTTGTCCTAGGTCCCATTCTCTTTTCAATTTATGTAAATGACTTGCCTTTAAGTGTATCAAATAAGTGTGAATTGTTTGCTGATGACACCACAGTTCATAATAAAGCTAAAGATGCCAGTGTTGTATGTACTGAATTACAAAAAGATATTGATAACGTTATTAGATGGTCTGAAATTAATCACATGGCTCTCCACCCTGAAAAGTCAAAATTCATACTAGTTACAACAAGGCAAAAAAGACAAAATATAAAATCTCAACTACCAGATATTAAAGTATCACAAAAGTTTAGAAGAAGTGGATTCTCATAAATTGCTTGGTTTAAATATTGATAATCATCTGTCTTGGTCAAGTCATGCTTCTATTCTGTCTAAGAAGCTAGCCCAAAAAAATTTTCAGCTAAACAGAATAAAACATTTGCTAGATCAACATACTCGGAAGTTATTTTTTCATGCTTACATACAACCAGATATAGATTACGCCTCTACCTGTTGGGACTTAGCTAGTAAAAATTGCCTTAAGCGACTAGAGAGTTTATATAGACGTTCATTAAAAATTGTACTCCTTAAATCAACATCTTTGGAAGATACAGATTACAAAGAACTTAACATTTTTCCTTTCAAATTACGATGTCGCTTTAACAAAGGTGTTTTTATGTACAAAATTATAAATAATCTTGCTCCAGAATATCTTTCTGAAAGATTTTTGAAGAGAAATATTCGGGGCAAGAGTACTTTTTGTATCCCCCGTCCAAGAACGGATCTTTTCAAGACATCCCTCATCTATTCAGGTAGCAAAGAATGGGATGAAATTCCAGATAAAATAAAACAGAAATCTAGTCTGTCTTCATTCAAAAAAGCTTATCATAAATATTAATTGAAATGTTCTGAATGAAATATGATCTTGTCTTTCGTAAAGACCAAAGCATATATTCATATACTTATTTTGTTCATTGCCGGTTGTATTTCCAACTGTCTGGCCTTTATTGTGCTTTGTTTGTGTCGTGTTGTGTGTGTGTGTGTGTGTGTGTGTGTGTGTGTGTGTGTGTGTGTGTGTGTGTGTGTGTGTGTGTGTGTGTGTGTGTGTGTGTGTGTGTGACATTTTGATTTTTTTGTACTTCCACTTCTTACTATTATATCATTGAAAGGTTGCATTGTGTTATGTATGTAGAATTATTGTATTGCATAGATAAGGTCTTGGATTTTTTTGGTTTTTTTGTTTGTTTTTTGTTTATTCATTTGTATATTCATGTTATTGTATGTGTGCGTGTGTGTGTGTGTGCGCGTGTGCTTGTGTGTGTGCGTGTGCGCGCGTGTATGTGTGTGCATTGAAAAAAATAATTATCTTGAACTATTTTTTCCTTAATGCTATTAAATGGTGTATAGGGTGCGTGTTGTTCTGTTGGAGCAAAATTATTTGAATTTGTGATTACAATGTCGTCTTGGATGGTATGTTTATTCCTATAGGCAGTCATATAAATTGTATTATTTTATGAGTGTGATGAGAGAGAGAGAGAGAGAGAGAGAGAGAGAGAGAAGAGAGAGAGAGAGAGAGAGAGAGAGAGAGAGAGAGAGAGAGAGAGAGAGAGAGAGGGGGGGGGGGGGAGAGGGAGAGGGGAGAGGGAGAGAGAGAGAGAGAGGAGAGAGAGAGAGAGAGAGAGAGAGAGAGAGAGAGAGAGAGAGAGAGAGAGAGAGAGAGAGAGATGGAAAATCTGATTGTTTTGAACTTAGTTTCTCGCTTTCGTGTCATTGAAATAGTGTAGTTTGTGTTTTGTCTTGTTAGAGTAGAATAATTTGAATTTGTAATTTAGAGTGTGAAGTTGGATAAGACTAATACTAAGGGTTGTGACTTGGAATAGTGTATATTGAGATTTTGCTCGTGCCTGTAATTGTGAGTGTAGTTGGATAGTTGGTTATATAAATAACTAAGTAATTAAGCTTATCATTTGCTTTACTATATTTATATGTTATATAATTCTTATGATTGTTTGCCAGTGGGTTTTGTTGTTGGTGGGTTTTTTTGGGGTATTTTGTTTGTTTGTTTTTTGTTTTTTTATGAGGACCTGGTGTAAAGAAGCCTCTGGCTTATCCATATTTCCTCAATAAAACATTCGAGTTCGAGTTCTCTCTCTCTCTCTCTCTCTCTCTCTCTCTCTCTCTCTCTCTCTCTCTCTCTCTCTCTCTCTCTCTCTCTCTCTCTCTCTCTCTCAAAAGGAGCAAAAAAAACCACCTCAAACGGCCATCTCGGTGGTGATTCGAACCTGTGCTGACAGATCGCGAGTTCCAAGCTCTAACCACTGGACTATCCTGCACCGCCAGCCACCTTTATTTTTATTCCTTTCTTCTTCCTTACTTTTCGTCCTGTACATAGTTTTTCCTTCAGTATGATGTATAGCAGTGCAGAACATAATAAACTTCAATAAAAAGTGTGAGCAACAAGAAGTAGAAGAAACCACATCTAGGCATGCGGGTCAACCTATAACACAAAAAGCTCTCTGCAGCCAGCATGTGCACAGACCACTGGGCCACAGCCATCCCCAGACAAAGCCAGACAGGACAGAGAAAGAAAATTTATTATAGATATACGCCACGTTACACAGCAGGACTGGAGAAAAATCTATCATATACGCAACATGACACACAATAAGAAAGAACGTCTCGCATTCATCTTGGTTCACAAACAGGATTAACAACAGACTTGGATCAATAGGAGTTTTAGCCTCTGTTCAGCCCTGTCTGTCTGTCTGTCTATCTGTCTGTCTGTCTGTCTGTCTGTCTGTCTCTGTATTAATATATATTATATATATTTATATATATATAATATATATATATACATACATATTATATATATATACTCTCTCTCTCTCCACACACCACCACGCACGCACCCACACACACACACACACACCACACACGCACGCACACACGCACCACGCACGCACACACATACACTATCTTGGTTTTACATACCATCTTTGATATCATGATTTAATCCTTAAAATAACGGCGGGGCTGGATGCAGAAAAACACAAAGCACATCGTATCTTATCTATGATCCTCAGAATAAAGAACTATATCTTCATTTGCCTATTCTCACTGTCATCTGTTTCTTCTTTTTTTTAA
>CM060327.1:37875060-37880060 GCA_030674155.1 Stramonita haemastoma | reverse complement strand
TACTGTTAACCATACCACAGTAAACCCTATTTACAGCTAAGCATTTTTGACATACATATCGACTCTTACATAGAGAAGATCATTATTTATAGTAAAACACTACAGATAGTAAAACTATTGTTTCATATAAAAGCATTATTCAAAGTTAAACATTATTAACATTAAGCTATTTTTTACTCATGCGCCCCTTCTTTTCAGCCTTCTGCTTTTTACTTAACATCATGTACCAAGAAGCTTTAAATTTGGTGCGGATGCGTGGATGCGCGCATGTATGAGTGCGTGCGTTGTGTGCGCGCATGCACACGTGTGTACGTGCGCACTGGCATCTCTGTTGAGAAAGAACGGTAGAATCACGGACAAACAAATAGGGTACTACCAAATCGTGGTTGTTTTTTTGTTGTTTTCTTCTTTCTTCTTCTTTCTTCTTCTCCTCCTTCTTCTTCTTCGAATGCTCAAACAGCAATACTTTTGTTTGTCATAATGAGCAAAAAGGCGTTGCGCTGCCGTTAAGCGCCTAACAAGTCAGGCCAAGTGCATCCCACATCGGCGTGGGAGAGAATTGGTTGTTCTTTTTTTTTTTTTTTTTTTTTTTTTTTTTTTTTTTTTTTACTGTATGACATCTTCACTTCACACTATCAATACTGTAAGACATCTTTACTAAGGGAGAGAATTGTTATCTTTGAAGTCTTTCTGGAAGAAAAAAGAGGCAGGAGAATGGACCAAGAAGGCAGAAAATAGACAAGATGAAGGCAACAAGAAGTAAAGGTACAAGGCAGAAACAAAGAGAGGGATAGAAAACTGGGAATTCCCAGCACAGAACTTCCTGAAAGTGGGGACGCTGTTTATACTGACAGATCCCCCCCCCCCCCTTCTCAGACATCTGTATAGGAGGATCTTTTTTGATATGACGGTAGCTGAGCTATACCGAACGAACGTGTGTGCTTCAAGTATACGCAAGAAAAAAAAAACCCAGCTACAACCAATAATTACATACACCACGGAACGGAATAAAGACACAACCACAAAAGATAGACATTATTATAGCAACGTACACAGAGAATTTATCATGGTCAAGTGTCCAACTTGACGTGTGAATGGATCCTTATTTTTCCATCCACAGTTTTATCACCCAACGAAAAGGGCAATACCCCCTGTAAGTTCAGTCTACAGCGTTGGGTGAGAGGTAAGACCGTTGTAAGGAATCTTCTTTCCAGTTTATATTGTACTTTTCTGGAATGTACTGCTGTGTTTTGGCATTGGATGGCTCTGTCATCTAGTGCAGGGCACTGTGCTTAAGCCTTAGTTTCTGTACTGAAGAGATCTCTATGCGTACACAGAACACAACCCTTTCTGTTTTACAGCACTCTTTATTTATCATAGTGTACAAACTCTACCATAATACACAGTGTCTTTTGGCAGTGTGCTGTCATTTCTTCTGTTTACTGTAATGCATCTACTAAAATATCTGACACCTTTCTGCAGCCTATGTTTCGTAAAAAAAAACTGGCTTTGACAAAGACGGTTCCTTTTTTACTGAAGCGCAGTTTGTACGAGACATTTCTGACATGTTCATGTGTAGCAGTAATAGACTTAGCGAATAAAAACAGGAATCCATTTCCATACAACATAGGTGTCTTGTAGATCATCCTGACAGAGGAAGACCAACATAAACCCTTCCTATCTCATACTGATTCTGCAGTCTATTTCTCTCACTCCCTTAGAGGTCACTGTGGCACTGCAGTAAGCCTGTATGCAGGCAGTTCAGAGTTTCTGGGACATGGAAACCCTGCAGTTCATCCCTTTCCATGGGGCTGCCTGCATGCTAGGTATGTTTGTTTGACACATGCCACAGGCCATAGCTGGCCTACTCTTCTGCGATATCAGACTGCTGCTGCTTCTGCCACTACTATTACTGCTGCTGCTACTTCTGCTGCTGCTACTTCTGCTGCTGCTGCTGCTGCTGCTGCTTCTACTACTGCTGCTGCTGCTGCTGCTACTACTACTACTATTATTGCTGCTGTTGCTGCTGCTGCTACTACTACTGCTGCTGCTGCTGCTGCTGCTGCTGCTGCTACTACTACTGCTGCTAGTGCTATTTCTGCTGCTGCTGCTACTACTCTGCTGCTGCTGCTGCTCCTGCTACTTTTGCTGCTGCTACTTCTGATGCTTCTACTACTTCTGCTGCTGCTGCCACTACTGCTGCTGCTGCTGCTGCTCCTGCTACTTTTGCTGCTGCTACTTCTGATGCTCTACTTACTTCTGCTGCTGCTGCCACTACTGCTGCTGCTGCTGCTACTGCTACTTCTGCTACTACTTCTGCTGCTGCTGCTGCTGCTACTGCTACTTCTGCTGCTGCTCTACTGCTGCTGCGTTACTACTACTACTGCTACTACTACTGCTGCTGATACTGCTGCTGCTGCTGCTACACTTCTGCTTCTCCTACTCCTGCTGCTACTACTACTACTGCTGCTGCTGCTACTACTACTGCTACTACTACTGTTGCTGCTACTACTGCTGCTGCTACTACTACTGCTGCTGCTACACTTCTGCTATTCCTGCTGCTACTACTACTGCTGCTCTGCTACTACTACTTCTGCTTCTGCTACTACTACTGCTGCTGATACTGCTGCTGCTGACCAGCTCTATGTAAAGTTTCTTTCTTCCAACATAAACATAGTCCTGTTCTTACCCTGTATCAACAAAGATAATACTGGATTTCTATTTTCTATGTTGGTTTTACAAGTAAACCATGATTATACAAAAAAGCACAAAAAGCAGACTATGTACGAGAAACATGTATACTTTTTTGTTCAGCAAAACAAATATATGTCCATCTTTGTCAAGGACACAAGGTGATGTACAGGTCTATTACCACCATCCTCACTCCCTTCTCCACCACCAGTCCCACCCCCACCTTCCCTCAGTTTCTCCCTGTGATGTGGTGTTGTCATGTCTTGATGGTGCGGTTAGGGCTGTTTTATAAGCGGATTTACTTACTCCTCCACAATAAACTCGGGACTGACAGAGAGAGAGAGAGAGAGAGAGAGAGAGAGAGAGAGAGAGAGAGAGAGAGAGAGAGAGAGAGAGAGAGAGAGAGAGAGAGAAGAGACAGACAGACAGACAGACAGACAGACAGACAGACAGACAGACAGACAGACAGGCGGGACAGCAGGCAGGCAGGCAGATGGACACAGACAGAGACAGACAGAAAGACAAGACAGAGACAGCGACAGACCCCACAGTGTGTGCACACGTGTATGGTGTCGCTAAATGGATTATTAGTCGTTCACTGGATTTAGACAGTTCAACTGCGTGAACCCGGTCAAAAGGTAACTTCAAATTACATTTAAACTGACCGGCACACTGTTTTCCATCAACGCACCAGGAAACACGACCCAAAACAATGCCAATAGATAATATATTATATAATAAACAATCAGTTGAGACTATGAACGTGAACGGAGTATTCTGTAACTTTCCCAGGACAATTGTTTGTTATACCGATTCGCACACTCACAGAGACATTAGGAATTGTCAGATTTGATCTCGTTTGTTTTGCAAAACAAGTGCGCGTGCGCGTGTGTGTAAATTGTGTGTGTGTACGTGTGTGTGCTGTGTGCAAGTATGCATATTAGTGTGTCCGTGTGTGCCTGCGTGCGTGTGTGAGCGCATACAGACTTGCTGGCAGGCAGGAGCAGGTGCGCGCATTTTGTTGTATCATGTCAAATCTCTTCTTCCGGGTGAAAGTATATCATTGGCCAGTGTCTGGCTCCACAATTTGTTTTTTCTTTCTCTGTGCACACTTGTCTGTCTGTAAGATTAGTTTTTATCACAAAAATTGGCCAGACACAATTCGCTCGTACGTTGCCCTGAGTTTTTTACGTGCGAAAAATGTGTCTTGCACTTAGACCTGGATTAATCATCTGGGGGACAGGATAGCCTAGTGGTTAGAGCATTGAGCTTGTGATCTGAGGGCCTGGGTTTGAGCCACGAACGAGACATCCATTAATTTTGAGGATATTTTTTTCCATGGAGTTAACATCAGTACCGACTCCACACCCAAGAAAGTCCTTCAGATGAGACTATAAACCGGTATTCCTTGTGCAGATGGAAACAGGATGCCTTGCACGCACGTTATAACCTGTTCGGCCTTTCGGAAGAATAGGCCTTTTCGAAGGGTAGGCCATTATGTGCCGGAAAGAACGTATGACAATTTTTATATAAAAAAATATGCACACTAGTACCGTATTTCGATATCATCCACGAAGTCGGAATGCCGCTACCTCACCGGTGGACAAAAAGGTCGCAAACGCAAAAACTTCACCATTTATGAACCTCGGAGCTCTCGGAGGAACGGGGTGGGGGTGGGGGGAAGAATCACTTCATCTAAAATACAATATATCCCTTTGAATGTTCCTGGCCTAGTGGATTCCGGCAAAAAAGTTGTTTAGGTGAGATTCTTTCTTTTCTTGTTCTTGTTCTTGTTCTGTTTTCTTTCTTCTTCTTCTCTCCTTCCTCTTCTCTTCTCTTCTTCTCCTTATCTTCATCTTTTTTACGTTCCCTAGTGAGCAATATAGGGATGTGTAGTGCCTGGTCCTCTCATGTGCCTGTGACTCTGGGAGACATACATTGTGACATCTGGGAGACATTTTATCAGAAAAAAATAAAATAAAATAGTGAGCAATATATGGATGTGTAGTGCCTGGTCTTCTCCTGTGCCTGTGACTCTGCAGGAGGTCTGCCCACTGGTTTCAGCCGACTCTATTCCGACTTCAGCGCAGCTCATGACCAGTCTAGGCCTGCCTAGTGTGTGTGCGCGCGTGTGTGTGTGTTTAGTAAACCTGAAAAATGCCCTAACACCACAAACCTTACAAGTTCACTTCTCGTGTCTCTCTTCAATTCTGCCGTTAGCAGGTTTCCTCCCCTGGAGAGAGGAAGACTACGTCACTCTTGGCCATCACTTCCGGTTTCTACGTCATTTCCTGTTGTAATGAACAACT
>CM060327.1:37870060-37872560 GCA_030674155.1 Stramonita haemastoma | reverse complement strand
AAGCAACAACAACAACAACAACAAAACCAAATCCAGAGCCAGGCGGGCATGAAAGTGAACTGATTACTCTGAGTGCACACACTTTGGTGATTGACTTCTGTGTTTTAGGCTCTCTTCAACCGAGCATATAGTACTATCAGTCTGTTTTTGGCTTGATGAAGAAAGAAAGCACATCCCTTCTTGGTTCATCTGTAAGCGTTTGGACTGTCCACAGTCTGAATACATCCATTCTGCACACTAGAAAATCAGTCTTTTTTTCTGCTTCAGAACCTATTAACGTAATATTTTTGCCGACAGCACAGTCAATGGCTATTGTGGATTAAAAATAGCTGTTTTTTGCCGTAGGCATCTTTGGTCAGTAGGATGAAAGAGGTTCTGGTTTTCATACACACATGGGAGTTCGGCCTATAAAGGTTTTCTTTTCGTGATTGTTCATGGGTAGCTTACAGATTGCACATATCGAGTCAGAGCTGAAGAAACAAATCAAGAGAAAAACCTTCAATATTGAGAACAAACGAAAAATGCATGGGTGTTACGAGAGAGAAACAGAGACAGAGACCCAGAGAGCCAGAGAGAGAGAGAGAAGAGAGAGAGAGAGAGAGAGAGAGAGAGAGAGAGAGAGAGAGAGAGAGAGAGAGAGAGAGAGAGAGAGAGAGAGAGAGAGAGAGGAGGTGAGGGGTTGGGATTGACATGAAAGATACTTCAATATCAAATTCTTTTATTTTGAGGATACTGAATGCATGGGGTTTTTTTCACATTCAGTTAACACCTGCATGCGGCTTTTCTATATTTTGTCATCTGTTCCCACCGGCACAGAATTGTGTATTCTTCCGAAACGCGGAACAGGTTTTTACGTTGGCGGAAGATACCTTGTGTACATTATAGGGATGGAGGGAAAACAAACTCACAGACAGGTAGACAGAACAAGACACTGACAGAAAAAAGAAGGCGGGAAAAGGTAAGGGTAGAAAATATTATGAGGTGGAATTGGGGCGGAGAGAGTGAGAGAGAGAGAGAGAGAGAGAGAGAGAGAGAGAGAGAGAGAGAGAGGAGAGAGAGAGAGAGAGAGGAGAGAGAGAGAGGGAGAGGAGAGAGAGAGAGAGAGAGAGAGAGAGAGAGAGAGAGGGAGAGAAGGAGAGAGAGAGAGGAGAGAGAGAGAGAGAGAGAGAGAGAGAGAGAGAGAGAGAGAGAGAGAGAGAGAGAGATGATGATGATGATGATGCAAAAAAGAGCGTTTCACAAACAACTAGTAAAAAGAGGATATTAAAAGCCTCACACTGTTTATTTTTTAGCAGAGAAGATCAAAGCAGAGAGAAGAGATGGTTTATTGCTCTCCTACTTTCTATGCTCACGACCACATTATCGCTAAAAACAGAACAGCTTTGCGATGAGAAGAAGAAGAAGAAGAAGAAGAAGAAGAAGAAGAAGAAGAAGAAGAAGAAGAAGAAGAAGAAGAAGAAGAAGAAGAAGAAGAAGAAGAAGACGCAGGAGGAGGAGGAGGAGGAGGTCGAGGAGGAGGAGGAGGAAGAAGAAGAAGAAGAAGAAGAAGAAGAAGAAGAAGAAGAAGAAGAAGAAGAAGAAGAAGAAGAAGAAGAACAACAACAACAACAACAACAACAACAACAACAACAACAACAACAACAACAACAACAACAACAAGAGCAAGAAGACAGATGACTCTTCCCTGACCGGGAAAATAAGCCCTTTGACGATGCTAACAACAGTAGCAGGAGGCAGTATGACATGGTGTCATCTTCCATCTCCACAAACACACAGGCAACACAGATAAACTGCCTGAAAATAATAATAATAGCATGTCCTCTTCTTGCGCAGCAGTTCAGAAAAAACAGTCACACCCAATGTCCTGTTGTTTCAACAGCAAAACAGGAAAACAGAAGCTACACCCAACGCCCTGCTGTTTCGTTTCCTGCGCAGAAACACGCTTTCACATTCAATGCCATGTTGCTTCATTTGAAGTGCAGAAACACGTTTTCACACCCAATTCCTGGTTGATTAATTTGCAGTGCAGAATCACATTCACACACAGTGCCCTGTTGATTCATTTGCAGTGCAGAAACACATTCACACGCAGTGCCCTAAACAGTCACACCCTGTGCCTTGAATAGTCACATCTAGTGCTCTAGACAGTCACATCCAGTGCCCTAAACAGTCACACACAGTGCCCCAAGTAATCACACCCGGTGCCCTAAACACTGACATCCAGTGCCCTAAACCGTCACATTCAGTGCCCCGTTGTTTCAACAGCAGTGCCCATCTCCTGCTCCAGGCCTGACAATCACGGTAACATCTGCATGCATCAGGGCTTGCGTATGATGATGCCTGATTGCCCTGACGTCATGATCCCCCACTGATGACGCCTTATTGTCTGACGTCATGATCCTCCACTGATGACGCCTGATTGCCCTGACGTCATGACCCTCCCACTGATGACGCCTGATTTCCCTGACGTCATGATCCCCCCCACTGATGACGCCTAATT
>CM060327.1:37860060-37862560 GCA_030674155.1 Stramonita haemastoma | reverse complement strand
AGGATGTCATTGAGTGTAAAAATTTAATACCCCATGGTCACACAGCGTCCTCACGAGTGACATAGTTCATACAGATATAGATAACCTTGTCAGAAGAACGGTCCATACATGACTATGCTAGGTCTGCTAAGCCGTGGAAAAACATAAAGATGGGGATAATGGATAGCCTGAAAAGAATCCATCAAAGGTCTGACTTGAGGTGGATTAATGTGGTATGAATCCTTGAACAAGACAGAACAATGAAGCGTGTTTAGAAACAGACTGACGATAATTTTACAGGGAATTTTCTGGGAGCGGTTGAGAATGGCTTGTTTTCCTGAATATGAGCAGCAAGCAGTCGCTGTCATCATCACTGGCCTGTGTTGTCTTTGTTCTTGTTTTATACACAGCAGACAAAGACATTCTACATTGCTTCAAAGTTACTAAAGAGTGAGATTTTTTTTCCATTTCAAAACACAAACAGAACAAACACATGGAAAAAGATGGAGACCTTGAGGACAAGAAGAAGAAAAAGAAGAAGAAGAAGAAGAAGAAGAAGAAGAAGAAGAAGAAGAAGAAGAAGAAGAAGAAGAAGAAGAAGAAAACAACAACAACAACAACAACAACAACAACAACAACAACAACAACAACAACAAGAAATACAGTGACAAGAAAATAACAATGATATAATTTGCATTGTTAGTGCTCTTTTATTTACAGCCTTACTTGATATTATTTGTCGAATAATTATCACTTTATGGATACATCCACGCACATAAATGTGTGTGCAGTGTGTGTGTGTGTGTGCATGCGAGTGTGTGCATGCGCGCGTGTGTGTGGTGTTTGTGTGTGTGCGCGTGCGTGCGTGCGCGCGCGTGTGTGTATGTCTATGTGCGCGTATGCGGGCGCACATGTGCGTGCATTCTTGTATCGCTGTGCACGCGTTCTTCAACATATTCGGATAGTCAGAAGAATCAGCGTTTCTTGGCATTTTCTGCACAGAATGTTGAATCCAAAGTCAGCATAAAGCAGCAGCGTTATTTAAGCCAAGGACAGCTAGCTCCGTAGTAATGGACGGCTTGTTAGACAGTGTAATGGGGCAATAAAGAGGGGATGATGAGAATGGAGGGGCAAGGACACTGCTGATTAAAGGGGCAGGGGTGCGGTGGGGAGGGGGAGGTAGTACAACTGTTAGTTCCACTGTGAAGGTAACCATGGTAGTTTTTGATGGCTGAGCCATGGAAGGCAACAGTGTGTGTGTGTGTGTGTGTGTTGTGTGTGTGTGTGTGTGTGTGTGTGTGTGTGTGTGTGTGTGTGTGTGTGTGTGTGTGTTTAGAATGATGCAAGAAGTATACACAACAGAGTTAAAACAGCAGCACATTTTGCACCATAAGCACTTAAATCTTCAATAGAACTGCTTCAAATAAAATACACAAACTAAGTATAAAAAAAAAAACACAAACAACCAAAAATTCATGATGGCCTGTCCAAATGGCCTGAAATGCCCTTAAGAAAGCTACACTGTTACAAAAAAACCCAAATTATCAGCGTTATTACGAAGACATAAACATCAACATTTTATCAGTAGCTAACCCCCTTCTATTCACATCAAAGGTAACATAGGATAAAGTCAGTTGTTACGTTTCTCCGGAGTTACTTATTACAGTCCTGTTGATCATAGGAAAGAAAATATAAAACCCATCTACTCAAATTTTGATGTTCTATCAACTATCTAGAGTTATGAAGCTCTTGAGCCGTCAAAAACTACAGCTGCTTTAAAGTTCTTTTCCTTCTTCGTCGTCAAATGCTCAAACAGTAAATCACTGTTGTCTGTCACATGAGCGAAAATACGTTGCGCCGCCGTTAAGCGCCTGACAAGTCAGGCCCGGCGCACACATTCGGCATGGCTTTTAAGTTGATTGCAGGTGTGACCCTATCCTCTCATCTTTGCCCCGCCATTCCAGACTGGATGCCTGCTCACTCTGCTAATCTCTTGAGATTTCCAACAACAGTTTGTCAGTTAAAAAAAAAAAGAAATTAAAGGTTGATAAGGGGCGACCTATATTTTGCCATTTTCTTACAAACGCAAATTTTTAGATTATTTTTTTTGTCTGTGGTGTGTGTGTATGTGTGGTTCTGTGTGTGTGTGTGTGTGTGTGTGTGTGTGTGTGTGTGTGTGTGTGTGTGTGTGTGTGTGTGTGTGTGTGTGTGTGTGTGTGTGTGTGTGTGTTGTGGGCGGGAGGAGGGGGGAGTGTGTGTGTGCGTGCGTGTGTGTGTGTGTGTCTGTATGTGTGGTTCTATGTGTGTGTGTGTGTGTATTGAGTGTTGTGTGTGTGTGGGTGTGTCTGTGTGTTTGTGTGCGCACGCGCGTGCTGCGTGTTGTTGTGGCTTTCTTGTTACAGACCATCATTGTTGACCCCGTCTACTCGCTTCAAGTTAATAAATCCTGCCGGGGTGGGGGGGGGGGAGAGGGGGATGACGAGCATTGCTCAAAGTGTGCTGACACAACAGGACTGGGACA
>CM060327.1:37852560-37855060 GCA_030674155.1 Stramonita haemastoma | reverse complement strand
TGTTCTCTGACCCCTTTATTCTCTGCTTTCATCACAGGATCTTTACCATGTACCGGTCATCTTCTGCAATGCATGTACACGCTAAAGAGCTAAAAACGCTGGAAACTGTGCATATAACCTGGCACGGAATAGAGTCAACATTCTCTTCACAACGACAGGCCTTGCCAAGATTTGAACAAGACATTTCAGGTTGTTTCAGAAATACAAGACACAAGGTTTCTTGTCCACTTACTTAATTATGGAAAATGTCTCAAATACAGATCAGATCATGTACCCTATCCACCTCCATCTCTACCTGTATCTCGATCATCAACCGCTACGTATCAACAGAGGTCTGCACCACTGTAGGCTACTCTTCAAGACAATCCGCAAAACCCACAGAGCCACATCCTTCGGATGAGACTTTAAACCGAGGCCCCGTGTACGAACGCACGCAGAACATCTTGCGCACACGTTAAATCCTGTTCTTCTTTTCGTAAGAGTAGGCCATCGTGTGCCAGTGGGAACAGATGACAATATTCACAAAACTGCATACACACGGGGACCGGGTGGAAAAAAGCACATGATTGCTTATTCTGTTATCCTCGACATAAAAGAATAAAAGAAAAGAAAGAGAACAGCAATTTATCAAAGTACTTGGGACTTCTTGTCAAAGTGTTTGGGATACAGTTAAAAAATAGTTAAAACAAAAATATTCAACAACAATGATTCCTTTAGAGAGAAACACAATCTGGCAGGTGATGTGTACAAGGAAGGAGAGAGAGGGGGGTATGGACATGACAGACAGACAGACAGACAGCCCCATAGGCCCCGTTCAAGAGGATTTTTCCTCTGGAATTAACATCAGTGCCGACTCCACTCTCCTCAAAAATCCTTCAGATGATACTAGAAACCGAGGCTCCGTGTACGAACGCACGCAGAACATCTTGCGCACACGTTAAATTCTGTTCTGCTTTTCGTAAGAGTAATCCATCGTAAGCCGGTGGTGGGAGCAGATGACAAGACTTACAAACTGCATACACACGGGGACTGGATGTGAAAAAAGCACATGAATGCTTATCCCATTATCCTCGATATAAAAGAATAAATAAATAAAATAAATAAATAAAGGCCGAATAAGGAGATGGGGGTCAGCAGACAGGTTTTGTCCTGTGATGTCCATGGTGTACAGACGAGGGAGGGTTGTGAGCAGGGAATGGAAGACGAACAGAGTGATTTGTGATATCAGCACACAGCACCAGTCTGCTGGTCACAGACCGCGCCACGGTGTTCCTAACTGACAAAATGGTAAGGAGGGAAAGAGGGAAAGAAAGGTGAAGAGGGCAAAATCAGAAAATCAATGATGCTGGTTTGGGCTCATTGGCTGTGGTTGTTGTTTCAGAGGGTTTAAAATCTAAGAAGATTTCTGGCCACATAATTGTCAGCATTAGGCATTTTAAGACTGTGTCTTTAAACACTGGTTCCATGAAATTTAATATAACCAATTAACCGTCTCTCTTATTCTCTGTCTGTCTGTCTGTCTCTGTCTCTGTCTCTCTCCCTCACACACACACTATTTCACAGACAGACAGACAGACAGACAACACACACACACAGACACATCCACGTGCCCGCGTGTTTTTTTTTATACCAAAGGATCTTTATGAAGGCTTCTATTCCCTGACTCTACTGAAAAAGAGAATGTCAAAATTGGCCGTGACGAAATGTACTGTACGCAAGACACGGCAGGACCAGTACGATAGATAATAATAAGGGCAATACAGAGAGCAATAAGGACAATACAGAGGACAATGAGGACAACATAGAGAGCAATAAGGACAATACAGAGAGCAATAAGGGCAATACAGGGAACAATAAGGGCAATACATGGAGCAATAAGGACAATACAGAGAGCAATAAGGACAATACAGAGGACAATGAGGACAATCAGTTTACAGTGATAGTCTGGGTGTTCTCTTTATCAAAGATGATTGGTGATAAACGTACGTACACTCCAGCTTGTGCAGACACAGTTTGTAGCCTTGCGTGTCCTATATTACCTAGACCTTAAATTTCAGGATATACATCTTCCATAGATTTCTATGGCAAAAATGTTCAGCTGACGACTATGCCAACAACAGATGGAGAGGTCTCTCAGTGCAGTGTGTAGGATTTCTGACAGGAACCCCCCCCTCCCCCCCCCCCCAAAAAAAAAAAAAAATCCACAAATAATTCAAAGAAAATTCACATAACATTTTTTCTACATTTTAAAGAAGAAAAACAAAGAAGGAAATAAAAATTCAGCCGTAGAGGCAAGACGACCAAAAATAATGCCAAAAAGATCTACTGAAACGCTTCTTTGAAAAAAAAACAAAAAAAAACGGGGGGGGGGGGAGGAAAACAATCTAAATAACAATATGTGAGGGAGAAAGAAGACTACTGAAACGTTTCTTTGGAAAAAACAAACAAACTGGGAGGGGGAAAAAAGGAAAACAATCTAAGCAACAATATGTAAGGGAGT
>CM060327.1:37835060-37847560 GCA_030674155.1 Stramonita haemastoma | reverse complement strand
TTAATACAAAACAGATTAAAACTACCCCACAACAAAATCAATAGATGATATAAGTGACTGTCCATTAATTCAAAAAATAATTCAACACAGGGAAAACAAAACACGAGACAACTCGCTCAAATCATACTGGAAATCAACTGAATCTTCACTTTAAAATGACAGCAAAAATCAGAGCCTTACAGAAATCCTGATACAACAAACCGCTGTTAAATCAGTGACACAAACAGTACAAAGAAGAAACCCCGAACAAACAAACAAAGATGCATATCATCTCAAAGAATCAATGCACTTCAATCCCCACAAACGTGGCTTTATGACATAAGCCTGGCTCACTGACCAGCATCAAACCAGCCATCACATCCAGCGGGATGACCAGTGTCCATCTGACCGAAAACAGGCAGAAAATATTCTTTGAACTACGTCACCATAGCGACGACAATAATCTCGTCATACACTCCGGTCAACCGAACATAATAGATATCTCCTTTTTCTCTCTGAGTTGACGTCAGAAATCTCGTAATGATGATCCGATTTATTGCCAATAGCTGAATGGTATCGTCGGAAAAAATGGTGTGATGGTCTGAGAGTCTATGTGATCTCCTTATTTATAAGCCACGCGACGTCGTTGGCAACACCGCAGAGTTCTATTGTGATGAAAGAAGCTTTATATGCATAGAGAAGTGGTCTCCGCAGAATCGATTCACAGACTCAGTTTAAAAAAGTACTTGCTAAGACAATGACTGTGTTGTATGCGTTACACGGTCACCAATAGGAGATAGGATGATTGCTTTGTGTGGAGTAAACTATCAGTAGTATTGATAGTATAAAGTGGTATAAAATGAATATGATTTTTTTTAATCCAGCATGGTACAAAACAATTCCACAGCATCAAGAGACTGAAATGAGCTCTGCCAGCTTTACCCTTCCCCGGGCCCCAAGACGCTCTCTCCCTCAAGGTCTGCATGCAGAAGCTTCATGACTCTTCACAGAGGTCAAAGTCAAAGTTCTTTCTCCTGATCCACTCTGTCCCCTTACATGTGTGTGTATTTACTGTCCATTCTCCCCTTTTCCCTCCTCTCTGATCATCATCAGAGATCACTAGACAACTGACGAACGACGCCATTCTCTCTGATAATCAGCAGAGGTCACAGGACAACTGACGAACGACGCCATTCTCTCTGATAATCAGCAGAGGTCACAGGACAACTGATCACGATGTCTTCTATCTGATAATCAGCAGAGGTCACAGGACAACTGATGATGATGTTTTCTCTTTGATAATCAGCATAGCTCACAGGACAACTGATGATGCTGGCTTCTCTGATAATCAACAAAAGTGACAGGAAAACAGACTGAAGGTGCTCTTCTGCCCTCCTCTGTGATATTTAGCGGTTGCAGCCTGACACACTCTACCAGACAACTATCCCCCTTCTCCCCCATTAAGACCATTACCCCGCCTGTCTCTGTCTCTTCTACAGCAGGTTTACCTACTTAATAATGTGATTTGGCTTTTGCAATTGTTGCAGAGAAAGAGAGAGAGAGAGAGAGAGAGAGAGAGAGAGAGAGAGAGAGAAGAGAGAGAGAGAGAGAGAGAGAGAGAGAGAGAGAGAGAGAGAGAGAGAGAGACAGACAGACAGACAGACAGACAGACAGACAGACAGACAGACAGAACACACACACACACACAAACAAACAGACAGACAGACAGGCAGGCTGACAGACAGACAGACAAACAAGCAAAGCAAGATAGATGCAGACAGCGGGAGAAAGGTTAAAATTATAAAGAAAAAGTTTGACTTGAGAGAGAGACAGAGAGACAGAGAGACAGAGAGAGGTGGGGTTAAAAGGGAAGGAGAGAGAAAGTAAAGATGAAAAAAAAGAGAGAACAGCCACAAAGACAATGCTGTCAAACACAACACATGAAAAGTTCCGTTCAACCAACCAAGAACAAAATCAATCGATCAGACGAAATTGAAGTGTCAAGCGGAATGACTTTAATCCGATCTAACACAAAATAAACTCCAGACAAATAAAATAAGATCTGAAACAAACTAAATGTCCGTTTTGAGATAACGGTAACACGACAGACGTTTGCAGAAAACTTCATGAAACAAACTGCTGTTAAACGCAATATGGATGCCACACCAAATGTAAAGAAAGGCAAACATGAATATTTTTTACAGAGATAAATGCATTTCAATCCCAGCAAACATGGCTTTTATGACATAAGCCTGGCTCACTGACCAGCATCAAACCAGCCATCACATTCCGCAGGATGGCTATAGCCCGGTGTCCATCTGACCGAAAACAGACAGAAAATGATCTTTGAACTACGTCACCAAAGTGACGACAATAATCTCGTCATACACTCTGGCTACTGGAGCGCGATATGTTTCTAGTTCTCCTTTCCTGTGCACGTTGACGTCAGATATATCGTATTGATGACCCACTTTATTTGGGAAGGAATAGCAACACTGGGAAAAGAGTGGGTGGAATACATAACATGGTCGATCGACCGACTGACTGACTGACTGAATGATTGATTGATCAACGGATGGATTGGTTCCTAGATTGACTGATATGATTTCCTATATGAATATAGGCTAAGTGATTTTGTTGGCAACATCATGGCATTACCATGCGATGTAAGAAATGCTTTGTTGAACGTCTTTTTATAACTATAACCTTAGGGGGGCGGGGGTCCCCATACAATATAACAGACACATGGTCCCACAAACTATATAATACGTATTACATAAATCCACCGATAGAAGACAAGGTAAATATTCGTAAACTATCAAAATTATTGAATGTTGTGCCCCAATCACTCCTCACAGATTAAAGGAGGAGCCACCTGAAGTCATTCAGTCACTGTTCTCCACATTGTCTCCGAACTTATACCTCTCTCTCTCTGTCTCTGTCTCTGTCTCTCCTTCCGTCCCTTCCTCCCTCCCTCCCTCCCTCTCTGTCTCTCTCTCTCTCTCTCTGTCTCTCTCTCTCTCTCTCTCTCTCTCTCTCTCTCTCTCTCTCTCTCTCTCTCTCTCTCTCTCTCTTAAGTAATGCTTACTTACTCTGTTACCCTTGAAAAATAAAGATTATTCATTCTCTCTCTCTCTCTCTCTCTCATCTCTCTCTCTCTCTTCTCTTCTCCTCTCTCTCTCTCTCTCTCTCTCTCTCTCTCTCACACACACACACACACACACACACACACACACACACACACACACACACTACTTTTCCTACAAAGGTTATCAGGTCTAAGTTACCTGTTTTCAACGATATTCAAGACGAATCCCTAAAAAAATAACAATATATTATCCACACTCTCCATGTTTTCTCAATAGATTATTATGTCTGGATTTTTTGCAAAAGAAACAAATCTGCGCATCACTAATACTAATAACGAAGTAAAAGGAATCACTCTACGTCAGAGCGGAAAATACTATCACAAAAAAGTTTAGTTCAAGCTCAGTGTTTTTGTTCCTTAGCAATATGTACTTTAACTGAGACTGTACCCTTGTTTCCATACTTTGCATACTGCACGTAGAAGCTTGCAGTAACAGCGCACCTACACACACATGACAAACATCGATAGTGAAACACAAGACAGGTGAGGAAAAGTGCATAGATCAATGCTGTCAATAAAACGTGAAGGTGTTGATGATCAAGGTGTGTGTGCGTGTGTGTGTGTGTGTGTGTGTGTGTGTGTGTGTGTGTGTGTGTGTGTGTGTGTGTGTGTATGTGTGTGTGTGTGTGTGTGCCCGTGTGTGTGTGTGTGTGTGTGTGTGTGTGTGTGTGTGTGTGTGTGTGTGTGTGTGTGTGTGTGTGTGTGTGTGTGCCCGTGTGTGTGTGTGTGTGTGCCCGTGTGTGTGTGTGTGTGTGTGTGTGTGTGTGTGTGTGTGTGTGTGTGTGTGTGTGTGTGTGTGTGTGTGTGTTGTGTGTGCCCGTGTGTGTGTGTGTGTGTGTGTGTGTGTGTGTGTGTGTGTGTGTGTGTGTGTGTGTGTGCCCGTGTGTGTGTGTGTGTGTGTGTGTGTGTGTGTGTGTGTGTGTGTGTGTGTGTGTGTGTGTGTGTGGTGTGTGTGTGTGTATGCCCGTATGTGTGTGTGTGTGTGTGTGTGTGTGTGTACGAGTTGTGTGTGTGTGTGTGTGTGTGTGTGTGTGTGTGTGTGTGTGTGTGTGTGTGTGTGAGAGAGAGAGAGAGAGAGAGGGAGAGAGAGAGGGGGGGGGGGGAGGGGGGCAGATTAACACAGAGAGAGGGGTGACAGAAACGGAGAAAGAGGCAGAGAGAAGGGGGAGGGAGGAATGGGGGAACAGACAGACAGGCAGACAGACAGACAGACAGACAGGCAGAGAGAAAGATTGATGAGGAAGCAGTAATTCAACGCCGTCACGACAGAGGACAAAAACATTCTCAGCTTCCCCAACTTTTCTTCCCCGGCTCCTTTTCTGATGGGACACCAGCCTCCTCTGGTCACGCATCTATGTCAGACAGAGAGAGAGAGAGAGACAGAGACAGAGACAAAGACAGAGAAAAGCAGACAGAGAGACACAGAGAGAGACACAGAGAGAGACAGACAGACATTCAGAGAGAGACAGACAGACAGAGACAAACAGAGAGACAGAGTGTGTGTGTGTGTGCATGCGCACGCGCGCGTGCGTGCGTGTGTGTGTGTGTGTGTGTGCGTGTTCGTGTGCGTGCGTGCGTGTACGTCTGCTTGCATGTGTATGAGTTAATATATCAAGCATGTGTGTATGTGTGTGTGCATGTACGCACGCTTGCTTGCACTTTTATGTGCGTGTGTATATGTGTTAGATTTTGTAAAAAGATCACTTTGTATAGGAATCAAGTAAGCCTACGATTCACCTCTGAAAAAAACAACAACATAAAACACAGAGAGACACAGTACTACAGGGCAAGAGGAAGACTGCAGACAGCAATGCAGCCAAGCCGCCAGAAGCGATACGATGGAAGACACGGGAAAGAGCACCCCACCACACAGTCATGTCTCCACTGGGATGACATGTAGCATCGTCATCATTATTATCATCCCCTCTTCGGATCACCTACCTCCTCACATCCCTATTAATCCCCTACTGGAGTGCGAACGCACGCAGAACATCTTGCGCACAGGTTAAATCCTGTTCCGCTTTTCGTAAGAGTAGGCCATCGTGTGCCGGTGGGAATAGATGACAAGATTTACAAAACTGCATACACACGGGGACTGAATGTAAAAAAGCACAGAAATGCTTATTCCATTATTTTCGATATAAAGGAATAATCAAATAAATAAATAAATAAATAAATAACCACCACTGCAAACCTTCTGAAACTTCAGACTGCTCGGCATAGTTCCTTCTTTCATCCCTTACGAGAATGCAGGTATGACTTACAGTATCTTTACCGTGCGTAAAGGCTTGAAGAGGAATGAGGCAGTGGCAGGTCTGCACGTAAATTTACTTGGAGCCCGCCTGTAATGAAACAGGCGCCACCGAAATTCAAACCTGAACCCACTGACTTCAGGACCAGAAGAAGCAGAAGCCCATCGCTGTCTTCAGCTGTATAGTGCACATACAAGCATGTCTTCTTACTGTCACTGCTACTTCCATTCTTAAACCTGTACCCTCTCAATTTCAAATTTCCATCGTGTTCATCGTCTGTGTGTAACTATACTTTACCTTTGTGCTAGAGAATACGGCTGCACATTCAAACCACGCACACACATACACACAAACAAGCAAGCGCGCACGCACACACATACCCACACACTCACTCACTCACTCACTCACACATACACACACACACACACACAACACACACACACACACACACACACACACACACACACACACACACACACACACACACACAGGAGAGAGAGAGAGAGAGAGAGAGAGAGAGAGAGAGAGAGAGAGAGAGAGAGAGAGAGAGAGAGAGAGAGAGAGAGAGACAGACAGACAGACAGACAGACAGACAGACAGACAGGCAGACAGACAGACAGACAGACAGACAGACAGAAAGAGAGAGAGAGGGGAGGTCAAGGAAAAAAGTAGGCCATGTGATCAATGACGATTGCCTTTCCCCGGGGAAGGAGAGAGAGAGAAAATCCATCGCCGTCAACTGACTCCTTTCTCCTACAGTGCACCTCTTCTCCTGCAGGCCCTTCTCCTGCTGCCACAGACGGAACGCATCCACTTGTTTTCTCCTTGTTGTTGTTGTTGTTCTGGTTGTTGTTGTTGTTGTTGTTGCCAGAGATGGAATGCATCCACTTGTTTTCTCCTTGTTGTTATTGTTGTTGTTGTTGTTGTTGCTGTTGCCTTTTGAAAGTTAACAAGCATCTGAGCTAGTGAACGCAAGAGCAAGAAAGCCTAAGGGACACACACACACACACACACACACACACACACACACACACACACACACACACACACACACACACACACACACACACATACACAGAGGGAGAGAGAGACGGGCAGACAGAGAGACAGACACAGAAAGAGGGGTAGGTGAAAGAGAGACAGAGGCATAGACAGAGAGACAGACAGAGACAGAGACATAGATTTTTTTTTAAAAAAACAGAGAGACAGTGAGACAGTGAGAGGGACTGAGAGGGTAAGGAAAACGAGAGGGGGTAAACATACGCGATATGGGGGAAAAACAGACAGAAGACAGTCAGTCAGACAGACAGACAGACAGACAGACAGACAGACAGACAGACAGACAGACAGACAGACAGACAAAGCACGAAATGATACACTGAAAGAATGTGAAAAAGCAGGGATAGGCTGCAAAGTGCAGGCCGAAGTCTGGCCCTCAATTACCGAACGATGCTCTGTGCAATCCTACCGGCTTTAAAACATCTAATGAGGCGGACAAGTCAGAGGCAGAGCCACATCCGAGACGTCTTTATATTATTATCAGATTAACATTTCTGAAATAAATGATAAGAACAGCCAGATGAGAGAGAGAGAGAGGGGAGGGGGAGGGGCGGGGCAGAAAGAAAGAGAGAGAAGGGGGGGGGGGGGGCTATAGAGAGATAGACAGATAGACAGGCAGACAGACAGACAGGGCTAGCGAGAAACAGAGAGAGAGAGAAGAGAGAGAGAGAGAGAGAGAGAGAGAGAGAGAGAGAGAGAGAGAGAGAGAGAGAGAGAAGAGAGAGAGAGAGAGAGACAGACAGACAGACAGACAGACAGACAGACAGACAGACAGACAGAGACACAGAGACAGAGACATAGAGACAGACATAGAGACAGATGATGATGATGATGATGATGATGATGATGATGATGATGATGATGATGATGATGATGATGATGATGATGATGATGAAGAAATCGAAAGAGAACAGGAGGAGCAGGAACAGATAAAACAGAAGAAGGAGGAGAGCAAGAAGACAAAGAAAAAGGATGAAGATGCTAAAGGAAGAGGAGGCGGAAGAAAAAGAATGAAAAAATAGGAGGAGGAGGAGGAGGAGGAGGAGGAGGAGGAGGAGGAGGAGGAGGAGAAGAAGAAGAAGAAGAAGAAGAAGAAGAAGAAGAAGAAGAAGAAGAAGAAGAAGAAGAAGAAGAAGAAGAAGAAGAAGAAGAAGGAGGAGGAGGAGGAGGAGGACGAGGAAGAGGACGAAGACGAGGAGGAGGAGGAGGAGGAAGAGGAGGAGGAAGAGAAGAAAAAGAAGAAAAAGGAGAAGAAGAAGAAGAAGAAGAAGAAGAAGAAGAAGAAGAAGAAGAAGAAGAAGAAGAAGAAGAAGAAGAAGAAGATAAGCAGAAAGAAGAAGTAAAACAAGGTGTCAGTACTCCACAGCTTCTAAATCTTCATTAGAAAAGGTTCAGCATGACAGAGGCAAGGCTTAAGAACGTGGGGGGGAGAGAGAGAGAGAGAGAGAGAGAGAGAGAGAGAGAGAGAGAGAGAGAGAGAGAGAGAGAGAGAGAGAGAGAGAGAGAGAGAGAGAGAGAGAGAGAGCTTTAGAACACACACACACACACACCACACACACACACACACACACACACACACACACACACACACACACACACACACACACACACACGCGCGCGCGCGCGCGCGCGGTAAAAAAAGAGAGACAGACAAACAGAGACAGAGACAGACAGATAGAGAGAGGGAGAGAGAGAGAATTTTGGGAAAATATCTTAAGGGAAAACATTGCACATAAAAGGAAAAGTGCATGTAAAGTATGTGCATGCAAGCGAGATTGAAAAGAATTGTCTATGTGTGCATGCGTGTGTGCGTGCGTGCGCGTTTGTATGTATGAACATGTGTGCGCCTGTTTGTGCGCGCATGCCTGTAGATATGTGCGCACATGCCCATATGTGTGGCTATGTCGCATGCCTGAGTATGCACATTTAAGTAGGTACTTTTGTGTGTTTGTGCAAGTCTGCAGACGGGTTCGCATGAATGCGCATGTGTATGCATATCATCGTATATGTCTGCACTTTGTATGTATATGTGCATGTGTGTGTGTGTGTATGTGTGTGTGCTTATATATATATATATATATGTGTGTGTATGCGTGTGTGTGCGCGTGTGCGTACGCGTGCATGTGCATTAACGACCGCCCGCTACTACAGCTAACAAAAAGTGGAACAAGAGAACTTCACAGTACAGCAGAAATTTAGAGCTACCAGAAAATCAATTACCAGCGATCTCGCCCCTCCCACCCTCCCCCCCTCTTTTTTTTTCTTTTAGCGGAGACTCGGAAGGATAAATGGAAGGGGGTAGAATCTGCATTCTGCAGAGTTAGCTCCCTTGTACATCTTGGGCAAGGTAAGAAGGGAGATAAGTGGTAGGAATGCAGCCCCCTGCCCGCATTGATGAAACTGCTGACGACTGCACAAGTTTGGGAGAAACTTTAAACACTCACTGTACACAATACAGCAAAAGACTAACCGAGCTACGTGAAAACGTACTGTAGCAAGATGGATATGAAGACCTTCATGGAAGCATCAACATCGAATCAATGAAGCCACTTTAGTGAAGAACTGAGTGTTTTGCTGACAGGGCCAGGCGAATAAGGACTGTAGTGATGGGGTCACATGGCCAGCAAAACTGGATATTATGCTGTTATTTTAGGAGATGATATGTTCTTGCCCAACGAAGACACCAATTTGACTGACGTCATCTTTGTTCCTGCAAGGGGAAAACAGTCTGAAGGGCATGGCACCACACTGAGAAGTACAAGTCAATCTGCCTAGGCAATATGAAGCATAGCGGAGCACATCAATTCAATTCAATTCAATCCAATCACTTTATTATCTCAGATACAAATTCAAGGACTGAAGTGATGGTCTCACATGGCCGGCAATACCTCGCTATTAACAATCTAATACAAATTCTACATCTTGTAAGTCCAGTATGATCAGTCCAATGCGTATAATAGATCATACATGGCGGTCAGGATGATTTACTGTTTTACATCGCACTGGAAGTAAAATTGGCTCTCACCTCTGTGGCACTGGACAAAAAGACTGACATAGTGAGGAAATGACACCCCACCCCCACCCCCAAACTGCTACTAGAGTGTGGGAAGTATCTAGCTGAATTATTGAATTATTTTGCTGTTTAATGCCTTTATGCAAAGACAATGAAACTATCTGGCAGCACAATGTCGTAACAACAGACTTTTTTCAGTTAGAGAAACCATGGAGCACACCAAAGTTAACAATGAAATCAGTTTGCAGCATTGGTGTAAATGGAGGAAGCTTGTAAGCACGATGTAAAAAACAATATAATTACTTCAGATACATATCAATCACCGGAATGACCATGTAGCATAAGATTCAGGTTACAATTTTTCTTCCAGTATAACGTTCAGACTATAAAAACAAGGCGAACGCTATGAAAAAGGAATTGGTCATCAGCAATTTGAAGTCAACTGGCATAGTTTACAAAGAAAATTGGTCAGTGCCAGAGCCTGAAATGAACTTGAAGCTGCGTAAAAAAATAATGTAGTGGATTGTGAACACAGTCAGCCATGATCAGACAGCATCATGGAAAAAAGAAACAGCATGCAGCACATACTGACAAAGTACCAAGTCAGTGAACAGCACAGTCTAAGCTCCGTAGGCACTAACAGGCCCACTTCAGCTCTCTCCACAGCTACCTAGGAAACAGCCAATAACACACCCCCCCCCCCCCCAAAAAAAAAAAAATCTCCCTCTTCCTGCTCAAGACTTAGAAACGCTGCACTGGAAAAGAGACAGTGACACTGCAGTGAGTTAAACCCTTTGCAGATCTTCAAGAAAAAAGAAGAAGGGAGAGGGAAGGAGACAAAAGCCTGTGCTCTCAAATCTCTTTATCCCGGGATGCAGTTAGCTTACCTCCAGGAGATTTTCATCCATTATCACCCAGATTACTTGCATGAGGATGTTAAAATACACACCGGTATGCTCACACGCCAGCGTGCACAATAGTTGTGTGTGTGTGTACGTGCATGCGCGTGAAAAGACACAAGTGTGTGTGCGCGCACACACACACACACACACACACACACACACACACACACACACACACACACACACACACACACACTGTAATTGTTCTTATATAGATGGCTTGAGAGAGAGAGAGAGAGAGAGAGAGAGAGAGAGAGAGAGAGAGAGAGAGAGAGAGAGAGAGAGAGAGAGAGAGAGAGAGAGAGAGAGACAGACAGACAGACAGACAGACAGACAGACAGACAGACAGACAGACAGACAGACAGACAGACAGAGGTCAACACATACATACACACACACAAACACACACACACACACACACACACACACACACACACACACACACACACACACACACACACACACACACACACACACACACACACACACGCTGCTATTCCTCCCTGTCTGATATGACTTGTTAGAGGAAAGATAATGATTCACTTGAAGAGCTAGGGAGTCAAGCGGCAGACAGAGGGATCGATAAATCCCCGGGGAAAAAAAGAAGGGGAAATCAGAGAAGGCCAATAATTATTAAAGGCAGGAATCATCTTTTAAGTGTAAGGCAGCTGATTTCGTGTCTACACAGCGTACAGCCAAGATGTCGGATCTTCTCTGGCCAGTAGCATATTTTTTTAATTCTATTTTATTTATTCTTTTATATCGAGGATAATGAAATAAGCACTCATGTGCTTTTTGACATCCAGCCCCCGTGTGTATGCAAGTTTTGTAAATCTTGTCATCTGTTTCCACCGGCACACAATGGCCTACTCTTACGAAAAGCTGAACGGGATTTAACAAGTGCGCAAGATTTAACCAGTGCGCAAGATGTTCTGCGTGTGTCCGCACACGGGGCCTAGGTTTATAGCATACACGACATGATACACTATTGTTGTTAACAATGCGTACATGTTATTTCTTTATTTCTTTCCTCAGCTTAGAGCCTCGAAGTGAGATTTTGTGTATGCGACCGTTTTTGCCCACCATGAAGGTAGCTGCATCCCGACTTCGGAGATATAAATGTAATCATTTAAAAGTGTTAATGGTGGAAAAGGAGAGAGATACAGAAGAGCAAGAAACGAAAATAAAGCACTGTACAAAATACACAAAAACAATACACAAAACAACTCAAATCAAACAAAAGCTAAAACAGGCGCAATTTACATTGTCTGTCAGTCTTTATGGAAACGGTGGACTGGATAAGAGTGTTTGACTCCATTCACGCAGGCTCATGAAATGGTTGGGTCGAGACTCGGAGAGGGCATCTAGTGAATTACGGGTGGGAACGGCTTCTACGGCACCGTCTCTCGGGTCAACTGAAAGCGCAGGCAGACCTTCCAGTGTCTAATTCACGTCGTTTATATACGCATGCAGAAGGCCAAATTCGCATGTCAAAGATCTCTTCATTCGTGTTAGCGTTCTAGAGGTTACGGAAACACGTACATACCCAGCATGCACCCTGTATCTGGAAAGGGATGAGCTCCACTTCACTAGGTTCAGGTAGTCCAAGAGACAGGGCCTGAACACTTCAGCGCAGTGCTCTAGCCTCTTCTCAGAAAGTTATGGGGAAAAAAGAAAAAGGCACCATGACAAAAACCAAGAAAGCATCAAATGCAGGGGGAAGGGGGTAGGAGGCATATGCAGATAATTAAGGACTCGGTTGGAAAGAGTCAGACAGAAGACAGGCAGGCACAAAGAAACAGATGGAGACACAGACTGACAGACAGGGAGAGACAGAAGGACTGATTAACTGACCGACAAACAAGACAAACAGGCATGCATTCAAACAGAAACCTCCAAGTGGACTGAGAGAGAGAGAGAGAGACAGAGACAAAGAGACAGAGTGAGACAGAGATACAGAGAGAGAGAGAGAGACGGACAGACGTTCATACAGACAGACAGACAGACAGTCAGAGACAGAGACAGAGACAAAGAGACAGAGTGAGACAGAGATACAGAGAGAGAGAGACGGACAGACGTTCATACAGACAGACAGACTGACAGGCAGACAGGCAGACAGAGAGTGAGAGAGTCAGACAGAGAGACAG
>CM060327.1:37827560-37832560 GCA_030674155.1 Stramonita haemastoma | reverse complement strand
GGGCTGTCTGTGCTGTGGTCAACCAGAGCTGAAATACACCTTCATTCCACTGGGGAATGCTGTAAGGTGAGAAACACAAGGCTAGCTGTTCATAGCATATAGCGTGTTGAGGACCAGAAAGAGACGGCTGTTCATAATTATCATACACGAGGACCAGGAAAACAGGGCTGTTCATGTCATACATGAGGACCAGAAAGACACGGCTGTTCATATCATACATGAGGACCAGGGAAACACGACTGTTCATATCATACATGAGGACCAGGGAAACACGACTGTTCATATCATACATGAGGACCAGAAAGACACGGCTGTTCATATCATACATGAGGACCAGGAAGACACGGCTGTTCATATCATACATGAGGACCAGGGAAACACGACTGTTCATATCATACATGAGGACCAGGAAGATACGGCTGTTCATATCATACATGAGGACCAGGAAGACACGACTGTTCATATCATACATGAGGACCAGGAAGACACGACTGTTCATATCATACATGAGGACCAGGAAGACACGGCTGTTCATATCATACATGAGGACCAGGGAAACACGGCTGTTCATATCATACATGAGGACCAGGGAAACCAGTTATGAGAGCTGTGCGGCCCAAAGTGAAGACTGGCCAGCAGGGGACAGTCCAGAAGGCAGGGAATGCATACACTGAAAGGCTTATGTGTATCAGTGTTTTGCAGGTGATGAACCTGGTGGTGGATCGGTGGTCTAGAGGTAACGCACCTGTCTAGAAAGCGAAAAGTCTGGGTCGGAGTGTGCGGTGGTTCGAACTCCGTTTGGGCCCTAAATTTCCCCCCCCCTCCCCCCCCCCCCCCCCCCCCCCATCCTTCTCTCTTCTTCTCTTCTTTTTCTTTTTCTTCTTCTTCTTCTTCTTCTTCTTCTTCTTCTTCTTCTTCTATCCCATAGTCTGTTTAGACCGTAGGGGCGCCACGGTAGACCTCGCAACCAGCTCTCTCCATTTCCCTCTGTCCTCGACCTTTCTCAGGCTGTCACTCAGCCTGAGGCCCGTCCACTCTCGGATGTTGTCCTCCCACCTCTTTCTCTGCCTGCCTCTCCTTCTCCCGCCTTGCACAGTTCCTTGCAGAATCGTCTTGGCAAACCCTGTTGATCTTGCGACGTGCCCATACCACTTCAGTGTGCATTTTTTGACTGTGGTCAGGAGATCTTCAAAGGGCCCGATGGCTTGACCGATTCCGATTCTCACTTCCTCGTTTAGTGATGTGGTCTTTGTAAGAGATGCCAAGGAGTCTGCGAAAGCATCTTATCTCTGTGGCCTGTATTCTCCTCTCCAGATCTGCTGTGAGGGTCCATGACTCACAAGCATACAGGAATATTGAGATGACCAGAGTGCGCATCAGCCTGATCTTTGAGCTGAGCGAGATGTTCCTGTTCTTCCAAATGGTCTTCAATAATTTTGTCAGTGCTGTAACTGTACCCCCCCCCCCCCCATCCATTAGACCATAAATGGAGGTGTGGGCGCTAGTCTTTCGAATGAGACGATAAACCGAGGTCCCATATGTTACACATCATTATTTAGCGCACGTAAAATAACCCACTGCAACAAGAAGGTTGTCCCTGACAAAACTCTGTAGAGAAAAGCCACTCTGGTAGGGAAACAAATACAGTTGCACACAGGAAAAAGAAAAAAAATAATGGGTGGCGCTGCACTTGTGGCGACGCGCTCTCCTCGGGGAGAGCAGCCCGAATTTTACGCAGAGAAATCTGCTGTGAAATAAAGTGGTAATAAAATAAATAAACATTCTGCCTTCAAAGCCAGAAGCGTGGTTTTGATCCTCATTTAGGCCTAAACTTCTGCTCTCCCTCCTTCCATCTATTATACCTTGGTCCGAGTGCTAGCCTTTCGGACGGGACGATAAACCGAGGTCCCGAGTACAACACGCATTTAGCGCACGTAAAAGAGCCCACTGCAACAAGATATTTGCCCCTGGCAATATTACGTGAAGAAGAAACGCTAGTCTGACAGGAAACAAATGCACATGCAGACAGAAATGAAAACAAAAATAAGATTGTGTGGCGATGATCTTGTGGTGACGCAATTTCACCTGAGGAGAGCAGCCCGAATTTAACGCAGAGAAGTCTGTAGTGATTTAAAGTGGTATATAATTCAATTTTTAGCCTCAAGCTGGTGGAAATGATAGAGCATACACAACACACACGACCAGGAAGCAGCAACTACAAAGGCTTGGTCAGAGGCCAAAAGAAAAGCTAAGAGAGACATGATAATACTATACAGCTAAGCACAGAAATAACAGCACAAAAACAACAACAATAACAACAACAGCGAAATCAAAACGGAGATAAACAGATGACATTTCACAACCCGTTTTAAAAGACGTGTGGTAGAATGTTAACGACAGACATTGGAAAAGCAATATAATAGGTTGGGCAGTTAAAAGGCAAACAACGTTCTTCGTACGGGTTGTTTCTGGCTGTAGCGACACAAAGCAGTTTTACACACATTAAAGGACACACATCCGTTTTGATGAACGAAAAAGCATGAAAAGCACAGATGCGTTGCAGGATAGTAGTAGACACACGCAAGCAAACAGTGAACAATTTCCTAAGCAAACACAACAGAATCCTCTTTCCCACTCCACCCATCCATTATATCCCCCCCCCCACCCCACAAGTGTTTGGGTAAAAAAGCTGTCAACATGATCTTCTGGACACGAGGGTGTTCGATCACCGATAAATCGATATTGCAATTTCAACATGTCCTCTAATCCCGCCGTTTTTTTCCCCTCTCATCCTCGTTGACACAGAAGTGTTTGCGCTTTTAACACGGATCTCTTTTTTTGTTTTTTCCTGTTCCTCTCCCTGACTGAATGTGTCGTGACTGCTCACATCATCACCACATCCTGACAACGTCCATTTCCATTTTCTGACACCACGAGAACCAAAAACACAAGACTAGACAGGTGGTTTTTTAAGGGCTGTGATGGCGGATGTCATTATAAACAGGACAGCCATTCTGATTATTTTGATGCAACAGTGTGGAGAAATCTCTGCCATCAGCACTTTTTTTAAAAAACCAAAATGAGCAATGGTTAGCTTTAATAGGACAATGGCTAAAACAACAAAAACCATGACAGTGGTTATTACATTTTACGTGGCTATGTCAGGCGTATTTCTGGAATATTAAAAATAATTCCTTTTCAGAAAAAGACGTCATCGCTATAGAATCATGTTTATGACTGTGCAGGTGGAACATACGACGAATATGTTTTAAGTGCTGAACTGTCTTTTATATGAAAATGCTTTTTTGAAAGAGAGTTGCGAAATGTGTTATTTTGTAATTTGTAAACATCCTGTTGATATGGTCATCAAATTGTTATGAAAGTTTGTTCAAAATTAAACCAGACGAAAATCTCACTGAACGTTATCTTTTAAATTCTGTATTATATTACCCCCTACGTCCCTTGAAAATTCAGTCAGATCTCTCTCTCACTCTCTCGTAACACACACGCACAGAGAGACAAGAAAAAAGAACGAAAGAAAAAAAGAAAGAAAGAAAAAGAAGAGAGAGAGAGAGAGAGAGAGAGAGAGAGAGAGAGAGAGAGAGAGAGAGAGAGAGAGAGAGAGAGAGAGAGAGAGAGAGAGAGAGAGAGAGAGAGAGTGAGAGAGAGAGAGAATGAGATAGTTGCTAGTTTTTGCTATGTCATTGTAGATTGCACTTTATGATATATGCCCCTCAGTAAGATTTTACGTCTTTTTTTACAAATTGCATAACTATGTCTTTTTCACACTGTTTTTATATTCTAAAATGCACTTTGTATGATTGCCATGGATAGCACAGCAAACAGAAGGATGAAGAAACAAGCAAAAGGGCAGCAAACAAAATATACCATTTGCACTTCATTTTTTTCCCCTCTTGATTTGTCAGTCTTCTCATTTCGGCCGTCTTTTGTCGTCAGTGCACGAGCTCCTGTCAGATTAGATGTGTATCTTCATGCTAAATGTTCACAAAGACGCGATTAAAAAAAATAATAATCAATGTTGAAACACAGCTCATCGATTTGAATTTTTCTTTAAAACGTTAACCTGAATATCACTGGGATGCAAACACCAATCAAAAAATGCCTCTCTCTCTCTCTCTCTCTCTCTTCCCTCCTCTCTCTCCTCCTCCTCTCTCTCTCATCTCTCCTCTCTCTCTCCTCCGCCTCCCTCCCTCCCCTTTCACACAACACTCGCACTAAACACTCCCCATCCCACACAACACCCTCACACCCCACACCACACTCCCCCAATCACACAACACCACAAACTCTAACATCACACACACATACACAGACTAACATCTACACACACTACACTCTCTCTCCTCTCTCTCTCTCTCTCTTCTCCTCCTCCTCTCTCACTCACTCCCTCATCTCCCATCCTCCTCTCTCTCTCTCTCTCTCTCTCTTCTCTCTGTCCTCTCTGCCTCTCTCTGTCTCTGTCCTCTGTCCTCTGTCTCTCTGTGTGTGTGTGTGTGTGTGTGTGTGTGTGTGTGTGTGTGTGTGTGTGTGTGTGTGTGTGTGTGTGTGTGTGTGTGTGTGTGTGTGTGTGTGTTGCTCAGCAAATTACAAGAGTTTGGGGAAGAACGGGCATCTGTGGACAATGGCTTACAAGCCTGGAGGCAGACTGCTCTGAAATTGTCCGCTTAAAAAAAAAAGAATGAAGAAATAAGGCAAAGGAAGGGAGGAGATGAAAGATAAGAAGGGGGTGTGTGGTGTGACTTTAGGAAAATGGGAGGAAGAAAAAAAAAAGAGAAGAAGAAAAGAAAGAATGGCCGAAGAAAGAGGAATGAGTGACGTGTTCCAGCATGCGATGTGTCCTAAAGCAAGATGCCAACAAACATAATCACACATGCTCTTTCCCTGTTTGTGACTTGTAGAAAATACATACAAACAAATCTTTAGGAAAGCGAGAAAAGAAACAGAGAAGAAAGAACACGGTCTCCGAAGGAAAGATGGTT
>CM060327.1:37810060-37812560 GCA_030674155.1 Stramonita haemastoma | reverse complement strand
AATGCAAGTATGGCACAGCACGGATCAGTGCAGCACAGTGCAGATCAACACAGTAAAGTGCAGTGCAGTGTAGTACATTGCAGTTCAATGCATTATTGTGCAGTGTAGTACAGTGCAGTCTAATGCAGTGCAGTGTAGTGCAATGCAACGCAATGAAGTTCAGTGCAGTGCAGTACAGAGCAGTTCAATGCAGTACAAAGCAACAAACAAAAAAGATACACAGAGTCAAGAAAACGTATCTCAATCCATTCTAAATCATTTCCTTTTTTTCCCTATTTTGGAAGATACCAGAAACCGGTGTGTTTCAGTCCATTTGATCTTACTATCAGTCCAAGTATCCTTGCTGGAAGACATTACAAGTCTACCTCAGTTCAGTCCATTTTACCACAGTGCAAACCCGTTTTTTCTTTTTGGCAGACGGGCTGTCAGAAATGGAAGAAATCAGATGCGCTGGACCTTACGTGCCAGGCGCTTAACAACGGTGCAGCACCTTTTCCGCTCATGTGATAGCAATAGTTACTGTTTGATCGTTCGATGAAGAAGAAGAAGAAGAAGAAGAAGAAGAAGAAGAAGAAGAAGAAGAAGAAGAAGAAGAAGAAGAAGAAGACAATGATCATGATCATGATCATGACGACGACGACGACGACAACGAGGAGGAGGAGGAGGAGGATGACGACGACGATGACGATGACGATGATGAGGATAACTGAGGGGGTCCTGTGGCTTTGTCCCTTAGTGTAGGTGTGTTCGTGTCTTCGTTTTAACGTCTATCCACTAAAATGTTATGTTAGACAGATTAGTTTAGGTGTCATTGGTATAATGTAGTCGTTGTTACGATCCCAGGGTAGGTCTCTCTGTGGATGCAGAACGATGCCTGGATAATGGCATGGGCACTTTGGACGTAACTAGCTTGTAGAACTTTCAGTCCTCTATTGCTGTTGACGATGGCTTCCTCTGCACTGGAACCGTTGGCTTACTCCAGAACTGCTTCAGTGTGCGCAAACTGCCCATTTCTGTGTAAACTGGATTCTGAAGCTATTTTCTCCACGACAATTTCATCCCGGAAATGCCTTTTCCTCCCTGACAAGCTTTGTCCATGAATTTCTGGTGTTAGGTTTAGGTTTTTTCCGTCATCGGTTTAGGTTTTTATGTGTGTTCGCGTTTATTTTACTCCAACAATCGCAATTCAACGGTTGAGATCCTGCTTTGTTTTTTAGGTGGGTTTTTTTTTTTTGCATACATCGAATTTGGTTGAGAAAACATCTGAAGTTTTGTCACATCTGCGAATGTAACTTTCTCTTTTTTTCTATAGTGATGATTTTCTAAAGAAAATTTCCACTTTTTTACAGGCAAAGACAGGAAAAACACTTTTTTTTATATTTCTATGGACGCTCCCCAAGAACTTATTAGTATATTGAAAGTGAGAGACTGTGCAAGAAGTATCAACACTAAAATATGAAGTGTCGGTACTAATACTGCTTGACACTCCAAGGAAAAATGGTAGGGATAACTTGACTGCAGACTGTCTCCAGACAAGTGCTTTCCTTCTTCTTCCTTCAGGTAAGTACACGACATGAATCTATGGGTAGGTATGGGATGAAAAAAAGGCGCTTCTGTCAAACTGTCAGCAAATAGTACAAGTAGAAGACTCCACTGCAGAGTTTAGTTTTAAAATCGTACTTATTTCAAGACCTCTTATTCAGTGACTTTATTCTACTGTCAAAAATACTGTCAAAATAATATCCTCGTTCAATATCGAACGGTTCAAAATAAGAGACAGGCGATATCTTCAAATCTGACATGCCTGTGTTCAGTTTTACATCTTCAAGACTTAAGAAGAAACTGAATTGACTTTGAGTATATATATATATATTCACAACTCGTCTGTTGAAGAAGAAAGGGAAGAGGAAGAAAAGGAATCTACCGAAACCTCCACTGTCTGGGAACACATTGTGCCGCTGCTTCTGAAGACAGTATGTTGACATCAAACACCAGTACCACTGCCTTATTGTCCCCGTTTTTCCCTATTCACTCCAGGACCCAACAATAGTTGTGTTTGGTATTTTCCTCACTTTCAGTCGAATTTGCGCTTTTATGCCTGACCACTTCTCTTGTCTTTACTCTGCTACATCCTAAACAATCTCACTGTATTTCTTATTTTCACAAAATGTCTGCCAAAATACTGACACAAAATATGAGCATTTTTCTGTCAGTTCCTGTCGCAAGATCCACAGACTGTCTGTTCAGTAGCACTGCCATTAAACTATATCTAGTTGTCAACTTAACTTCTCGTAGCTTAATAACAATGTCAGACAACAGCTTTGCTTTCTCGAAAAAATAAATTATGAAGAATTCCCTGTTCAATGTAGAAATAAGCACTTGCTTTGGTGTAGTGCCTGGCAAACGCAAAACAGACAATGTCTGAACAACACTCCATCACCCTCCCAACTATTTCTCGCTCACTTCTTCAGCAGCGGTAAGCCCTGGGATTTTCCAAGAT
>CM060327.1:37795060-37800060 GCA_030674155.1 Stramonita haemastoma | reverse complement strand
ACCATCGTGGCACAGTCTAAGGAGAAATGGTGATAGGTCACATCAAACGACCTCAGCCATTGCAAAGCCTCATTAATGCTCAGGGACTGGAGTTCTCATTCAAGGAGAATGAAAGTTGTCTCTAACACAAGTCGATTTTGACCATGTTAATACAGAACTCCATGCCAGCCAAACAGTTAACAGAGAAGTGAACAGACTAACAGCCAGAAATTCCTCCATGCCAATCCACCCCCCCCCCCCCCCCAAACACCCTCCACACCCGGCTCAGGAGAGGAACCAGCTACAAAGGCAATATGGGAGACAGAGAGGAAAGAGAGGCGCCAAGATGTTGCCTCAACAAGGGGGAATCAATAAACCCCACATCCCCACTGGCCCCTTCGAGGCCACCGATAATGTCAGCGGTGATTTCAGTTTAGAGAGATTCCGGTTGAGACACTGCATAATTAAAAGGAGAAAAAAAAAACTTCTTTACGCTGAGGTTGCATGCACATACGTGCATGCATGCACACACGCGACTTGCTCTCTCGCTGTGTCTCTCTGTCTCTGTCTGTCTTTGTCTGTCTGTCTGTCTGTCTGTCTCTGTCTGTCTGTCTGTCTGTCTGTCTGTCTGTCTGTCTGTCTGTCTGTCTCTCTCTCTCTCTCTCTCTCTCTCTCTCTCTCTCTCTCTCTCTCTCTCTCTCTCTCTCTCTCTCTCGTGTGTGTGTGTGTGTGTGTGGTGCGTGCGTGCGTGCGTGTTTGTGTGTGTGTGTGTGTGCGGGTGCGCATGCACGCGTATGTGTGTGCAATAAAAAGAGAGAGAGAGAGAGAGAGAGAGAGAGAGAGAGAGAGAGAGAGAGAGAGAAGAGCTGTGTGTGTGCATTAGAGAATGAGAGAAAGACAAACACAAAGAGACACAGACAGACAGACAGACAGAGACAAAGAGAGACAGAGAGAAACAGAGAGACAGACAGACAGACAGAGAGGACTAACACAAACAAACAGGCGGATCCAGATGCCCTGAATGCTAAACACAGCCAATTTGCAGGAAGAAGTTAGTAAAAATGGAAATGACACGATATCACCCATCATTAGCAATATCACCTCCAGCCACATGGAATGTTTTCTCAGCCTCTAAAAGCGTTGTTTCAATATGACTTGATGAGCACACCAACCCTGGCTTTGGGGCAAAAGGCAACTGACTTTTTAAAACGATGTGTGGCCGGGTGGTTAGATTATCGCACTCTTGATCTGACAGAAGTCTAAAGCGCAGGTTCGAATCACCAGTGAGGTGACCATGAGGGATGTTTACCTTGGAGTTTTCATCAATGCTGATGCGGTTTCCCTGCAAGTCCTCTGGGAGAGATCTCAACAGAGGTCTCGTGTGCAAACAGACAGTGAAAATTTTGCACTCGTGTTTGCTGCTGTTGTTGTTGCGAGTTCCTCAGCCCAAGACCCCGGAGGTCATCTACAATACGCACTCTGACTCACTCGTCACAGTTGGGAGTCACAGTGAGACTAACAGTTCACAATGGGTGTGAAGTTTGCCTGCATGACTCTTTTCAATTGCCTCGCCATATAGGCAGACATTATCCGACTTCAGACGATTTTTGTTTTCATCAAAGGAGAGCACAAATTCACCGAAGAGCTTGTCACAACTAAAACCGATATCAAGATGATATTTCACAACATAACAACGTTGTAATGTGAGCTTTGGTACTGAACCTACATCAATAACTTACACAGCTTTTGGCCTGGGCCGAACACTGATGTTTAAAAAGTCCGTCCACATTTTCGAAAAGAGCAGGACAGCTATGGCTGATGGCACGGATGACGACAGGAACAGTTCTACATGTTGTCTGTGACTAGGAGAGGGAAGGGCTTCGCCAGGTTCTACTTTCCCATGACACACTGCATCAGTGTCAGTGCAGTGCCCCAGTGACTGATCAAGAAGTGCAGGGAGTGGTCGCTGAAGTGAAGTCTTTGTGTCGCTCATGACAGGTGTGAACAACACATGTATTTCAGACCGTGTAGGAGTGAGGAAACATTGGTTTAATCAATGGCATTGTTTAGATCAATAATGATGTCGTACTCATTTTCATACTCATATAACTGGGTGAAGAAGTGTCAATACACCATCTCTCTCTCTCTCTCTCTCTCTCTCCTCTCTCTCTCTCTCTCTCTCTCCTCTCTCTCTCTCTCTCTCTCTCTCTCTCTCTCTCCTAGTCAGGACAAGGGCCGGATGGAAAAAAATATGTGAATGCTTATCGGTCACCCTTGAAAAAAAAGATTACTCATTCATTCATTCATTCATTCATTCATTCATTCATTCATTCATTCATTCATTCTCTCTCTCTCTCTCTCTCTCTCTCTCTCTCTCTCTCTCCTCTCTCTCTCTCTCTACTCTCTCTCTCTCTCTCTCTCTCCTCTCTCTCTCTCGTACTTGTACACACGTTTCCATATTGTTATGTATATGCATGAGAGTTGAGAGAGAGTTTCTCGGCGGTATAACGCCCACACACTCGACTGATTTTAAATCAGGATCGAAAACAGGAAAGAAAACCCATACAGTCAGTAATGATAAAAACCCAAAGAAAACTTTTAAAAATTCAATTATAATGGAAACATCTCAGCATCCAGTTTCACAACTTCTCACCACTGTTTTTACAGTTCCATCCCCCCCCCCTCCCCTTCCTCACTACCCTCTTCCTTCCTAACGTTGCAAACAATGATGGAGGAACGAAAAAATGTGAACATTGCAGCTGTCTTCCATCCACAAGAAATTGGTAGGAGAACAAGATAATGATGGTGCTGTATCGACCACTGGCTATAGATTGCTAAGAAGCTTTCTCTAGGTGGTTTTAAGTACGGGTGACACATGACAGGGATTGGAAAGTCTAGTGGTTAGACTGTGGAATTTGTAATCTGCGGGTGTTTGGTTTCTGCTCAAGCATCCACTCTAGGGGATTTCCCTTGCAGTTAGCAATGGTATTGATTCCGTTCCCTTAATAGTACTTATAATACTAAGACAGAAGTTCTGTTAGCAAATGCACGTAGAACATATTACACTTATGTAAAGTCAAGCCAAGGGAAAAAAGGACTAAACGTGTAGTAACAGGCTATTCTGGAGAGATGGAAGATCATTTACAGTAATCAGTTTGGAGACGTACAGGACTATCTATTGTTATGGAACATTTTTCAGAGACATTTTTTTCTGAAAAAAGCCTATATTCGTAGTAAGGTAAAGGTAAAGGTGTCCCATAACATGTTGTTGTAGGGGTGTGAGGCGTCGGAGACCTCAGCTTTTCTTCGGGGCCAACATATTGAGGGTGGCGCCCATCTGCTCTCCCTTGCTGTTTTACCTTCCCCTGACCCTAAAGAGGCAGGTACCCATTTACAACAGGGTGAACTGGGACACTGTACTGAATCGAAAGCGCGCAAACAGTCACCCATCCACTTGGTAACCACGGTCGATGCTGCTTACCATTGGCTTGGGGGAAAGCGAGTGCTCTGACCACTGAGCTATCCCGTCTCCATATTCGTAGTATCAAATTATAAAGAACTTTTTAAAATAAAATACTCAGTCCACGAAATAAGGGGCTATTCATACAACTGTGGAATCAATTAGAAGAGAAGTGTGACTATTTATAAGAACGGGTTATTTTGGAGAAGCAAAAGAATCTATGTAGAAACAAACGCCCCTCAGACTGAAATCAAAGCTGTTAAAAATAGTCCTGCATATTGAAATACCACTTACTCAGACTGATCAAGTCGCCCACACTCCTATTCACGAGGGAGGGGGGAAAAGAACGAAAAATGAAACTCAATCCGCATAAAAAGTGGCGAAATCAATGTGAGGAGAAAAATGCAATAAGACCGACAGATGAATGAAACAGAAAAAAAAATCAAAGAAAAAGAAAACATCCAAGAAGAAGCTACACAGAAAACGAAAGAAGAAAAAAAGACACTGGTAAAGCAAAAAGCAGCGCATTCAGCCAAAAATGCCACCGGCCATCTCAAGATCTGACAGGGTAGGTTTTCTCCTCTTCCCCACAACAGACACGCACGCACACAGACGCATAGACTGATGCGCACACACGCAAACTACCACACTGATAAACAGACACTCTCTCAGACAACGGAGAGCAAGATGCACTATAAAACAGAAGATAAAAAGTATAATGACACGACATCAGCAGCTTTCATCCTCCACAACTTCACCTTGCCCTAGCTAACCTAACTAACCCAATGTTCTCTCTCTGTCAAATGGAAAGTGGGCCACTCCTTCACTTCGCTTCCTTGTCCTGCCAAACAAGGCTGCTCCTTTAAGGCCTTCAGGTCATCACAGCCTCGTGTTTAATGCCCTACAGGAGATGGCCAGCACAAGTTGTCTTCATCATGATGACATCGTAAACAACAAAATGGCGAGACTGTCTTCTGTATCAAACAGGGCATGGTGACTCCACGCTGCTCTTCTAGTAATGCTTAGCAACTACAACAAAAGTTAAAATTAGCAGTGCATGATTATGTGAAGAAGCAATTTGCAAAGGAAAATGCGTTTTCTCATTTCCCTTATTATGAAAAAAAATCTTACGACTGAGATTTAAATAGGAAACGTCTCTTTCACATAAACACAATGTGTTTGGAAATGTGAATGATTTGTATAAAATCTTCTCTGACATATGGAAATATCGTGAATTTCAAAGTTTTACTATTGTCTACCTTCAGATCTAACGATATGGATGCATCACTAAAAGATTTCAAGTTATTTTTCTAGGTAACATCACTTCGCAATTGTATAAGGCAGTCATCCATCACACCAGAACGGCATACTGAGTAAATCTACACAGTGCTATACGATATCAGTCCAGGGAGAAAGGACAGATGACAGACAGAGGGGGCAAAGAGGGCAGACAGAGGGACAGAGTGGAAGACAGGACGGGGAAAGGAAGAGATAAAAAAAAAAAAGAACAGTGAAGTGCAAATGGGAGGCTGACCCTTTCTTCTCATTTCCCGAAAAGCAA
>CM060327.1:37785060-37792560 GCA_030674155.1 Stramonita haemastoma | reverse complement strand
CCAAAAGGCGAAACAGATTTTAACGTGTGTGCAAGACGTTCTGCATGCGTTCGCACACAGGACTTCGGTTCATAGTTTCATCCAAAAGGACCAGGCAGATACGATAAGAAACTAACTAGATGTACACTTAGAGATGCAGTGACAAATAGATAGACACAGATTCCTGTATGCTTATGATATTCTGCTTATGATATTCATTCATCTGTCTAGACTAGCTTGAAGATAAGCCTATTTCTGTCTTTACAGTCCTGTTTACTGCCGAAGTCCGAGGTGACTGTCCGGAACGATTAGCACTCAGAAGAAAATACCTTCCTCTTTTAGAACTGATCACTTGTCTTCAGGTAGGTATAGCAATAAAAAGAAAAAAAGAAAAGAAAAAAAGGTATAGCAATAATGCAACAGTGGTGTCCATACTGATTGCCTTGCCAAATATACTTACTGCCTTTGCTGCCAGATTATAAAACAGTAAAATCTATTCTCGCTGGCTCCAAAGTAGGTTCACTTTTGCTTGTAAAGCTTCACTATTGCTAAAGAATAATAGCTTTAATAGCTCATACTGATACTGATTCAACATTCACAAAGTCCTTATGATTTAAAGGGTTTTCTGTGTCTTTCCTGTGATTTTTTATCTCTCTTTCTCTCTCTCTGTCTCTCTCTCTGTCTCTCTGTCTCTCTCTCTCTTTCTTTCTTTCTTTCTTTCTTTCTCTCTTCCTTACACACATACCTTTTTGTTTCTTTCACTCTATTTTTTTCTCTCCCTCTCAGACTCACTTTCAAGCACACACACACACACACACACACACACACACACACACACACACACACACACACACACACACACACACACACACACAGGAGAGAGAGAGAGTGAGAGAGAGAGAGACAGAGACAGAGAGAGAGACAGAGAGAGAGAGACAGAGACAGAGGGGATAAAAGGCCCTTTATGTCTGTCAGAGCAAGATGTTGAACACAGTCCACAAGGCAGTTCAACGGGCTTCCTTGTGGAGTCCCAAACACTCCACAGAACACGACAGCACGTGCACACCGCTCTGTCAGCATTGTAAGGATACGGATTGTCTCTTGCTGCCACTGGGGCTTTCTCAGTGAGGCTGTGCCGTGTAGGGAACATTCCTTACATGATACACTCTATGTTGTAGTAGAAAATCCTTGAAAAAATCAGCTATAAAGATTCTTCTTGTGTTAACGTACAAGATATTTGGTATTTGAGTGCTATAGTGCACTGGTTAAGCTATTTGTTGTTCTTTGTAGAATTGAGAGAGAGTGTGTGTGCGTGTGTGTGCGTGTGTGTGTGTGTGTGTGTGTGTGTGTGTGTGTGTGTGTGTGTGTGTGTGTGTGTGTGTGTGTGTGTGTGTGTGTGTGTGTGTGTAAATGCTCATAGATCTTCCAGTTTATGGCTTCTCTCCTTTTTTCTTTGTTACAGGCAGTGTTTACTTCTCTCTCTCTCTCTCTCTCTCTCTCTCTCTCTCTCTCTCTCTCTCTCTCTCTCCTCTCTCTCTCTCTCTCTCTCTGTGTGTGTGTGTGTGTGTGTCACTCACACACACACACACACACACACACACACACACACACACACATATATATATATATTTTTTTTTTTTTTTTTTTTTTTTTTTACTTAGGCAATTGAATCAAAATTGAATGAAATAAATGGAATTTTTTAACGATAAAAACCAGCAAAATCAATTCTGTCCGAGTCAACCCCCTCTTTTTCTGTACTCTACATTTGTTTATATATTGTTATTTTTTCTTCATATCTCAGATCTCAAACATCATTTGACACAGCGTGTTGTTCATTCCACACTCCAACAAAACAACATCCTAACAAAGCGAGAATGGAAAAAAAGCAAGCAAACCAACCACAACAACACAGCAACAATAACAACAGCAACAACAACAGCAACAGCAACAAGATTGATAATAAAGTTTCTCCTGTGGCACGTGCATCATTCTTGGTAAATTCCTCGTTACTGTCAGTGGCTGCTTGTCGCGGACAGGGCAGTATTGGTTATCCAGAAATCGGCGTAGGCAATGAGGCAGACCCGAGGCGCTGAGGTGCATGGATCAATGATCAGCATCAAATCAACAGCGATTGATAGTTTGGGATCAAATCAACAGTAATCGATCCGTATTTTGTTCGCCCAGGGTCAACAGTAATGATTTTGAGAATGAGAGAGAAGGAGGGGGGATGGATCGATTAAAGTGATTTGGTAAACTAGTTGTTTGTGTATGTCTTTTCTCTGAGTGTGTGTGAGTGTGTGTGTGTGTGTGAGTGTGAGTGTGTGTGTGTGTGTGTGTGTGTGTGTGTGTGTGTATGTGTGTGTGTGTGTGTGTGCATGTGTGTGTGCATGTTTGTGTTACTGTGTCTCTCTCTTCTCTATCATTTTGTCTGCTGACTGTCTGTCTGTCTGTCTGCCCCATCTGCCTCCCCCCTCTCTTTCTCTCTCTCTGAAAATGAATATCACTCGCACGCACACACACACACACACACACACACGTGCACACACGCGCACGCACACACGCACTAGCGTGCACGCACGCACACACACACGCACACACACATACACACACACATTGTTGGAAAAAGCAAATGCTTTGTTTATTCAATTTGACTTTGACTTTGATACATACACATACACACACCCTGTTAAACCCCGATACACATCCAAGTCACTACTGACATCAAGGCTACACTGTAGCCCTATTGCTAAACGATAATTCTCCATTGGTGCCAAAACCTTCCATCTTTCCACCATCTCTCATCAGTAGAAGAAGAAAAAAGCCCATCATCTTTCTGCCATCTCTCTCTCAACCTTTCCACCATTTTTATCCACAGTTAATTAAACTATCCTGCCCACAAAATTGCTCATCTCAGGACAGTATGTGTATTCCATTTCTCCTCGCCGTCTTCATCCGTCTTACATCTTTTGCCTCCTTCACCATAGTGCACCGTTCACATGATGAACTTGTACGGTAGGGAGGGGGGGGGGTATGGTTTAGTGTGGTGTACGTGTACGTGTGGTGTGGTGTGGAGTGGTGTGGTGTATGGAGTGGTGTATGGTGTGGTGTGGTGTGGTGTGGTGGTGTATGGTGTGGTGTAGTGTGTGGTGTAGTTTGGTGTGGTTTGGTGTGGTGTGGTGTGCTGTACTGTAATGTGGTTGTGGTGATGTGTGGTGTGGTGTGTGGTGTGGTTTTGTATAGTGAGGTGTGGTGTGGTGGTGTGCATGTTGTGTGGTGTGGTGTATGGTGTGGTGTGGTGGGGTGGGGTGGGGTGTGGCCTGGTGTGTGTCTTCGTTTTAACGTCTATCCACTAACAAGAGATTTTAGACTGAACTACGTGTGGTGTGGTGTGGTGTGGTGTGGTGTGGTGTGGTGTGGTGTGGTGTGGTGTATGGTGTGGTGGGGTTGGGTGGGGTGGGGTGGGGTGAAGTGTGGTATGGTGTGGTGTGGTGTGGTGTGGTGTGGTGTGGTGTGGTGTGGTGAGGTGTGGTGTGGTGTGGTGTGGTGTGGTGTGCTGTACTGTGGTGTGCTGTACTGTGGTGTGAGGGTAGCGGTTTAGGCTTGGTAGCCTTACTCACTTTTCACAGCTTGTTGGCCTGCTTCCTTATAAACTATTCTACAGTGCATTGTGCGTGTGTGTGTGTGTGGGGGGGGGTGGCGCTATGAAATTGACGATGTAACAGATTTCTCTTTTTATCTAATAAGATTCTTTCTTTTAAAGGTGATGAATAGGCACTGATGCGTTTTTTGTACATCTTGTCCCTGAGTGCATACGGTTTTGTAAATGCTGCCGTCCATTCAACCTGGGTGTGGGATGAGATAACAATGAAGAACATGCAGAATCAGTAGTATACCACAGACAATTGCAATGAAGCATACATTCCATCTGTGCTGATGACACTCTCCAACAGCGGCGCTACGATTTTTTCTTAATTGAAAAGAGAAAACAACCTCCCAGAGAAGAAAGTGAGCTTGTTGCTGTCTCTTTCAACTCCCATCTTTCACCCCATCAGCATTGAATTACGCTGCCTAAAAAGCAAACACAACTGGCCTTCCCTCCCTCCCTCTCTTTGGCTGGTGTGTCTCTTCAATTCCTGCTGACCATCTGTCTTCATTTTAGCTTCTGCTCCCTCAGCTCAGCAAGTTGGATCGGGGCGGTGGGGTAGTGTAGGGTAGTGTGGAGTGGAGTGGAATGGTGTGGGGTGGAGTGGAATGATGATTCAAGGTGGTGTGGAGTGGTGTGGAGTGGTGTGGAGTGATGAGGAGTGATGTGGAGTGATGAGGGATCGTGTGGAGTGGTGTGGAGTGGTGTGGAATTGTGTGGAAGAATGTGGAATGGTGGTAGGGGTGTGGAGCTGGGTAGAGAGGTGTGGAGGGGGTGTGATGTGTGGGTAGTGTGGATAGTATGAAATAGTGTGGAGTAGTGTGGGGTGATGTAGAGTGGTGTGAAGTGGTGTGTAGTGGGTGTGGAGTGGTGTAGAGTGGTGAGGCAGAAGGCCCCATGGTGTGGATACCAGCTGATGGAAGAACGAGGACCTGCACTTTTCTCCCACACTGAAGTATCAGGGCTAAAGGAGTGGTGGTCAGAGAGAAGAGGGGAATACAGAAAAGATCTTTCCTAACTGTAAGGACATCTCTCTCTCTCTCTCTCTCTCTCTCTCTCTCTCTCTCTCTCTCTCTCTCTCTCTCTCTCTCTCTCTCTCTCTCTCTCTCTCTCTCTCTCATTACAACAATACGAATATTGTAAGCTACGACAATCACCTTTGTTTGTACAACTACCTACCCCTTGTGAAAATTTCAGACGGTTACTATACCAGAATTAATAGATCTGCTGTGTGTTTAGGGGGGGGGGGGGTAACTTAGTGGTTAGAGCGTTGAGCTCACAATCTGAGCCACAACCGAGACACCCGTCCCAGGTCATTTTTCCCCTGGAGTCAAAATCAATACCGACTCCACTCTCTAAAGTCCTTCGGATGAGACTATAAACAGGGCCAAGAGACAGAGGAAGGTGGCAGTATTCGTACAATGCAGAAACTCAGAAGAAAAGTAATGGCTTGAATCTCTAGGCTGTTGGTGCCACTAACTGGACATTTAGATAGTATCTCCAGAGGGGAAAGAAAATTGGGTTTTTGTTGTTTTTTTTGTTGTTGCTTTTTGGGGGGAGGTGATGGGCTAGGTTGTGTTGGCTAATGGTGATTCGTAGTGTGCATAAAGAATGGCCACTGGCCAAGGCGTTTAAGCACCCTTCTGAGAACAGTTGCCACAAAAGACAATTGAAGTGATCCAGCAACAGTGCAGTGTCTCCTCTGGATGCTGGATTCACAACAGCCTTGCACCAATAGCCTTTCATGACTCCAAAGGTGCAACTAATCAGGCCTGGGTGTGGTTATGTGGTAAAATTGTAATGCCATTACAACTGAAGCGTGAAGCTGAAGCCCAAAGAAATTCTGAAGACAGGAAAGAGCAAACGCAGGCAGCAGCACAGGCATGTGACAGAAAAATAGATAGAATTGAGGTGGCATCATCCTACGAGTACCAGTGACAACACATCAGCTGCCTTAGCTGCTTCTAACTGAACACACACAAAAAGATCTTCAAAGGAGAAAGTGGGCTTGTTGCTGTCTCTTTTAACTCCCATTTTTCACTGCATCAGGATTGAATTATACTGATAAAAAAGCAAACACACCTCTCCCTCTCTTTCGCTAGCCTGTCTCTTCAAATCCTCTTTACCATCGATCTTCATCTTCTGCTCTGTCAGCAAGTTAGTTCAGGACTATTGGCTGGTGTGGTGTGGTGTGGTGTGGTGTGGACTAGAGTGGAATGGATTAGGATGGTGTGGTTTTGGTGGTCTACAGATATCACACCCACCTAGTCAGCATGGAGTTGCAGGTTCGATCCCTGTTTGAATCCAGGATTGCTTCCCCATCCCCTACACCTGGAGTGGCATGTTTAGGAAATAGACTTTCACATGAGACACTAAATCAATGTCCCTTGTGCAACACACATTTACCTCATGTAAAAGAACGCAAGACAACAACGAGTTGTCCTCTGGCAAAATTCTGTAGGAAAAAATACTCTCCCACAGGAAAACAAAGTACATATTATACAGACCCACACACAAAATGGGTGGCAATGCTCTTATGATATCATGATTTCTTCAGGGGAGAGGGAAGCAGCCTAAATTTTACGCAGAGAAATCTGCCATGGCTGAAAGTGTTACACAAAAATACAGCACTATGAAATAGTGTAGGATAGTTTGAGTGGTAAGAAGTCCTTGCAGCAATCTTCCCTGAGTGTATGACATCACCCACCACCACCCACCCTTCTCTCTCTCTCTCTCCTCTCTCTCTCTCTCCTCTCTCCTCGTCTCTCTCTTCTCTCTCTCTCTCTCTCTCTTCATCCAGCACTAGTTTTTAGCAAGCAGCGGTTAAACGATTATTACACCGTTTAGATCAGAGCCTTTAGATCAGTTATTAAACCATCTAATCTGGCGACTTGTAACTGGACAGTGCTGATGCTCCTCATTCAAGGTAAAGTTATTTTCATGTTGACACCGCTCTAAACACCTAGGCTAGTTGTGTCCATCACGTGGGGGAGCAAAAGATGAAAACTGGTGAAAAGGAGAAGTAACCAGACATACGGGCAAAAAAAGAGACAGGGTGTTTTATTTCCTTTTCGTTAAAGTAATCAAATCCTAGCAAAAGTGAAAGATCACAGCTGACAGAGACAGCAGCAAGATATTTCTTCCCTTTTTAAAAGGGTTGGGGGGGGTGTCAAGCAGCGGTTGTTGGGTTGTCCATATTGTGTACGTACATGACATTTTTTTCTGCTGACTGTTCCATGGATACACCATTGTTGCTTGCAGGACTCGTCCAGCCTCACCACGTATATAGCTACATCCAGTGTCGTGTGCGCTTTCACTCATAAAGAACTTAAGTTGCAGGACTATAATAAAGCCATCCTCCTAAAGAGGCTATGTGATGCTGCTGTGTCACTTTACTGCTGTTCAGTGATGTCATTCTCAAAGGTTGAGTTACCTGCTTTGCTGGTGAACTTCTCTAGTGTGTATCACCTACCTCATCATCAGATAAGCAAGAACATGACAACTTTCTGGCATATCTGGGTGAACAAAACCTTGGCTTTGATACCTACAGCTTCTGGTTTCGGCAATTCCTCTAGATGCCTGTCTTGTACAGAGCCTCCTTTCCTTTACGCCTATCTCTCTTTATCCCCTAACTGCATCTTGTTTGTTATGTATAACAACATGAATCATTTTGTTTAGTTCTGCAGCTTGGTATAACCATTCCTGTTTTTGTCCTAATCACAGATCTACATCACGTCTTTTGCCTGACAGAAAGCTTGAAATTAGCTATCCAACAGATACACCGTCTGCTTTGGCTCTCTGTTGTGGTGAACAGCACATTAGATGGCATTGCTCTAGTAGTGGTTGAGCCTCTCTATAGGGATAAAGCAACCAGACAA
>CM060327.1:37769557-37784960 GCA_030674155.1 Stramonita haemastoma | reverse complement strand
TAATCTAAAGCATAAAAGAAGTGGTCTTATGATCTGTCCATATGTGTGTGTGTGTGTGCGTGCGCGCGCGCGCGCGCGCGCGCGCGCGCGCGCGCGCGCGCGCGCGCGCGTGTGTGTGTGTGTGTGTCTGTGTGTCTGTGTGTGTGTGCTGTCTGTGTGTGTCTGTGTGTGTCTGTGTGTGTGTGTGTGTGTGTGGTGTGTGTGTGTGTGTGTGTGTGTGTGTGTGTGTGTGTGTACTCTGTGTGTGTGTGTGTGTGTGTGTGTGTGTGTGTGTACTGTGTGTGTGTGTGTGTGTGTACTGTGTGTGTGTGTGTGTGGTGTGTGTGTGTGTGTGTGTGTGTGTGTGTGTGTGTGTGTGTGTGTACTGTGTGTGTGTGAATATGTGACACCTACATATTAAAATGTTGGTCTGTTGCAAGAAATCATGGAACATATTGTATCAACTGCAAAACCTCAGCATCACAGAAACCACCGTGTATAGTGACCCAGAAAGGTGCATAGGATCAACCATTGTAGTTGTCTGTTATAAGACAACAAAGTGGCATGTGTGGGGAACTCTGTACATAAGGAATGCCATGCCATATACGCCAATAAAACAGTTTTTGATGCTAGAATTAAGGAGACCTAAGGACAAATTCTTTCCTCGGAATAGCAGAAAATTTGCAGTCAAGCACTGAAAATTTAAAAAACTGTTTCTTCTGTGGAAAAGGGGAAAAACTGGCTGAGAAATCAAAAAGATATTCAAATGGTGCCACTGGAATGTTTTAGCAATCAGTATTGGAACACTATGAGTCTAGAGGAGAGTCATGGGCCCAAAAATGTAAAAGGGAAATTAGAATTTGTTTAAAACTGCAATGCCAGTGACACAGTATAAAAGCGGTCTTGTTATACCAACCCCCCCCTCCCTCTACCCACCCCTCCCCCCTCCCACTCCCACCCACTCCCACACCCACCAACCCTCACCCCACCCACATCCTACCCTCACCCCCTCCCTCCCTCCCCCCTCCCACCCTCCCACCCCTACCAACCCTCACCCACCCCCCACCCCTACCCTCCCCTCCCCCTCCCCCCTCCCTCGCTCCCCCCCCTCCCACTCATCCCCTCCCTCCCCCCTCCCTCCCCCACCCCCTCCCTCCCGCCCACCTACCACCCTCGCTCCCCCTCTCGCCCCCACCAACCCTCACCCACCCACCCCTACCCTCCCCCCCTCCCTCCGCCCTCCCACCTCATCCCCTCCCTTCCCCACCCCTCCCTCCCCCCTCGACCCCACCTCACCCCCCCTCTACCTCCTTCCCCTCTACCTCCCTCCCCCCTCCCCTCTACCTCCTTCCCCTCTACCTCCCTCCCCCCTCCCCTCTACCTCCCTTTCCCCTCTACCTCCCTCCCCCCTCCCCTCTACCTCCCTTTCCCCTCTACCTCCCTTTCCCTCCCCTCTACACCCCCTCCCCTCTACACCCCCTCCCCTTCACCACCCTCTTCCCCCCTTTCCTCTACCCCCACCCCCACCCCCTCCGTCTCCCCTCCACCCACCCACCCCTGCCCTCTACCCACCCTTCCCCACCATCCACCCTCTTCCCCCCTTTCCTCTACCCCCCCCCCTTCTACCCCCCGTCTCCCCCCCACCCCCCCACCCCTGCCCTCTACCCACCCTTCGCCACCATCCACCCCCTCTTACCCCTCCTCCTCTTTTGCTCCCTTTCTTCCCTCCCCCTATCCCTCTTACCCCTCCTCCTCTTTCTGCTCCCTTTCTTCCCTCCCCCTATCCCTCTTCCTATCCTTCTCCCCACTTCCCTATGGTTCTCCCTAGCACAAACATGGGAAGACAGACAACACATTACTCCAAAGTCGGAGCATTAGAAGTTAAGAGCAGATCCCTCTACAGATCTGCAGTTCCTAACTCACAGTTTAACTTGTTGTCATCAAAGTTTTAAAACCTATATATTAGACTAACAATTCCACAATTTAAAGGTGTCCTTTTCTATATCTCTTCAGAATTTGAAAATAAAAGCTTACTTTAAAACATTTTGGTCCACCAACCTCGTTTCAGATAGCTAAACAGCACAGTTTACAATTTTAAGTAAGAACTGATGTTTCATTTCCATTACATACAGACATTTCTCTGGAATTCTCAGCAACCTCAAAAAATAAAAAGGACTCTAACTCTTTATAATAGCCTTTGAAGGGGAGGTAATATTGCCTTCAAAATGTTTTATCAGGCACGTAGAATGTGTCAAAAACTCTAAATACAGTTGAGCAACGTCCATCTGCAGTATAACTTAACTTTCTCTTTTTATTCAAAAATTAAAATGCCATAAAATTTCCAGCCAAGCATTAATATTTTAACCCATTTCTCAGTAGTCATCAACAGCTTGTTGAAATTAGGTCTAGGAGATCCAGCTTATTACCTGTGAAATATGGATTACCACAAGGATCAATACTATGACCACTTCTTTTCTCTATCTCTAATAATAACAACCTACCTCTGCATATTCATTGTTTATGTCAAATATTTGTTGATGATACATCAATTCAATGTAACAGCAGTGGTCCAAACCAGCTTGCGAGTGATATGCAGGCAGATATTGATAAACTTATTGAATAGACAAAACTAAATCACATGTCTCTTATTTCATACAAAACAAAGTGCATGTTTATAACCACTAGGCAAAAAAGACAGAAATTGCATCCTCCAATGGCGCGACTACAAAACAAGTTCATCACAAAGTGACAAACAAATAGCATTAAAACCTCATAACATGTTTTTAAACTGTATCAGTTCTTTTAAAATACACAATGTACATATGTGAATGACAACAAATGAATTTTCAAGAAATACCTGCACATCTTATGAATTTTGAGAGACAGGAGAACTTTCAGAGATTTACATTTCATCAGCCTTCAAAATTTATAACTGGACAAGGGTTGAAGAAAATGCTGAAGATTAAAATCTTCTTGTAAATTTATAAAGTGGGGACAATCCATCATAAAATAAAATTCATCCCCTAAAACAGATATATTGTATTTTGAACACATTCATTATTCCTGTGGTATGTTATGGAAATGTCCATCCTCAATTGGAAGCTTGTGTGACAACTACAACAAAAATTTTTTATATAAAAGCGTGGACATATATCTGGTAGACAAGTTATATATTTTTCCTTACCAAAATCAATCTTCAAATGTCTATAATAAAGGCATCTTCTATTATCCCATGGCTCACTTCTCCATTCATTAACAAAATTTTCTATTAAGAAGGCTTTGATATGTGAAATTTTAACTTTGATACGTGAACTTTTAAATACTTGAAGAAAAGTAATACTTGAACATAACTGTCTCTCCCACAAAGTCAAATCCGCTTTGTACTAAGATATTTTTAAATCATATTTAGCCATGCTGATTGAATCAAGTATTTGTCAAGTAAATCTATCAAGTATCATCATCTGGTAAACACTTGATGGCAGTTTTTCATACTGGAAGTGGAGTAGCTGCATCCAGAAACGCACCATTTCAACAGAGACCAAACTTGACAAGGATCATCTGCCAGTTTCTCCATACTCTTAGCCTGAACCCAGATTTGTGGGGATTGAATAATTGCCTCCTCTGAATGCAAGAGGGTTAAAGAAAAACTATATTTTAAAACCTTTAACTGAAACTTATGAAATTATTGCTACATTTTCATATCCCCAAATTTCACATCCATACAACAAAGCAGGTACAGCAATTTTATGGAAAATAAATCAAGTGCCACATGTGTCTGTAGTTCTATTTGTTGTGCAGTCCTTATTAAGCTAAACATGACTTTAGCAGCTTTATCATAAGCATTTTTCATGCATTACATTTTCATATGCCCATAATTTCACATCAATACAATAAAAACACATACAATGATTTTGTGTGTACATTGTTCTTTTTGCCATGCAGCCCTTATCAATTAAATATGAGTTAATTCTCCATAAACTAGGCCCTAACCCTCTTAGCCCGGAACCAAGGATTTGCTGTATTGAACAATTGCCCCTCTGAATCCGGATTTGCTAGGCCTTACCACTGCTACTGAAGTTGATTCCTGAATATTTAAAACTGTTAAGAACTTCAAGCATTTTTCTGCTATTTTACACAATTATTACAGATCTATTGCTCCCAAATATCATGATTTTGGTTTTTACTAGTTTCACAACAAGTTTCTAATGAAAACAGTAAATATCCAAAATGTCTAAAACATCTTGTAACCCTTCTTTGTAGTGGAGCATAAAACGGTATCATCGGCATAAAGTAAAAGTTTAACCTAACTGGTTAACATTTTGCCATGAGATGAAAGTTGAATGTGCAGTGTTAAGCAATTTCTGATAAATATTGTTCCGAATCATTCAGAAAGTGTGTGTGTGTGTGTGTGTGTGTGTGTGTGTGTGTGTGTGTGTGTGTGTGTGGTGTGTGTGTGTGTGTGTGTGTGTGTGTGTGTGTGTGTGTGCTACTTGATATCAAGATTACTTCCCCTTCACAGGCTACATATCCTTTTAAAGAGTTCCCTCCCTTTTAATTGTTTGCAGTTGCTTTGTAGTCAAGATCAAAGGTTTCATCCGATGGATATGAAGCAGTAGTTTTGATATGAAATTGTAGACTTACTGCTGACCTATGTGAAAGAAGTACAAGGCGAAAGTAAATAATTGTAGACATACATGTTTTTCAATTTGTAAACATACAGTAAAAGACACCTTTGGAATTTGAACCTGTTGGTTTCATGTTAAGTTGTAAAAAAAGTGAAGGCAAAAAGTTAAGCTGTGAGTTAGGAATTGCAGATCTGTAGGGGGATCTGCCCCTAACCTATAATGCTCCGACATTTGGAGTGATGTGTTGTCTATCTTCCCATGTTTGTGCTGAGGTGGGGGGAGGGAGGAGAGAGTGGGGGGGAGGGAGGGGAGGGAGGGTGGGGGGGAGGGAGGGGGGTGGGGGAGGGAGGGGGGAAGGGAGGGGGGGTGGGGGGAGGGAGGGGTGGTGGGGGGAGGGGGGGAGGGGAGGAGGGGTGGGGGGGAGGGAGAGGGGGAGGGTGGGGAGGAGAGAGGGGGGAGGAGAGAGGAGAGGGGTGGGGGGGGGGAGAGAGAGGGAGGGGAGGGAGGGGTGGTGGGGGGAGGGGGGGAGGGAGAGGGGTGGTGGGGAGGGAGAGGGGGGAGGAGGAGAGTGAGGAGAGGGGTAGGGGGGGGGAGAGAGGGGGGGAGAGGAGGGGGAAGGGGAGTGAGAGGGAGGGAGGGGGGGGAGGGAGGGGGGAGGAGAGGGGTAGGGTAGAGGGGTGGGAGGAGGGGGGAGGAGTGGGGTGGGGGGAGAGTGAAGGGAGGGAGGGAGGGACATGAGGGAGGGAGGGGGGAGGGAGCGAGGGGGGAGGGAGGGGGGGGGGAAGGGAGGGGGTGGGAGGGAGGGAGAGGGAGGAGATGGTTTCAAGTGGGGGGGAGGGGGGGCGAGGGTGGTGGTGGTGGTGGGGGAGGTGAGTGTGGGTTGAGGGGGGGTGGTGGTTGGGAAAGGTGAGGGTGAAGGTGATTGCCTGTTGTTTTGTATCAACTGAAAATTGTACTTGGTTTGAACGCTTGGGTCACTAATTTTAGGAGGGTGGGTAAGCAAATAAGTTATAACGACACCAGCATGTATCAAACATCATGTTCTTTGCATCATATGAAAGCATTTTTGAGTGTTTAAGATTATTACTCTCATAATGATTGCACAATGTTCACATTTTGCTGCCTACAGTAATGTTGTGTAAACTTTTCTCAAATTTGCAAACCGGAAGTGCAATCACATTAGTTTTCCCCCAATAAAAAGGAATTGGGTCGTCAGAGTATAAAAGTCTTAGTTAAGAAATGTAATTTATACAAGCCTGCTTCAATTAAGTGTACAAATTCCTGACTGGACAGCCAGAACAGTTTGCAAAGCAGCGCAAAATGGGAAATACCGTTTCCAGCTCAGCGGCACTGCACCTACTCTTTTCAAACACGAATTAAATTTATCCCCACTAAATGTTTATTAAAACCATTGGGGATGGTCAAGTATACCCACCAAAACATAAAACAAGTCGACACATTTTTCAAGCAATTACTTTTTGCCAGAGCCCTTTTTTGGCAAAATGTTCCTGGGCTACATCCTCCATTTGTCCTCCATCCGTCCACTTCTATCCTTATCATGGGACTTTTTGTGCCTCTCCTCTCCATACCTCTCCATACACTCCCAACCACTCCATCCCCCTTTACACTATTCCATTCTACACACCTACACACAACTCTGCACCACACCTTATCACGCTTCTCCACTCAAAACCCCCTCCACACACAACTCCGCAACTCCACCACACCATTCTAGACCACCCCCAAACTATTCCACTCCACTCCACACACCACTTACACTGCCCACACAAGCCCTGACCCAACTTGCTGAGCGAGGAGCAGAAGCTAAGATGAAGACAGATGGTCAGCAGGAATTGAAGAGACACCACCAGCCAAAGAGAGAGAGAGGGAGAGGGAGGGCCAGTTGTGTTTGTTTTTTGGGCAGCGTAATTCAATGCTGATGGGGTGAAAGATGGGAGTTGAAAGAGACAGCAACAAGCTCACTTTCATTTCTGCGAGGTTGTTTTCTTTGCTATTGAAATGTATCCTACAGCCGCTGTTGTGTTGTCACTAGCACTTGTGGAATGTCACCTCTATTCTGCTTAATTTTCCGTGGTGTTAATTCAGTGCTTCTACTTGCATTTCGTTGCCCCCTTATCTCCACACAGCTGCACCCAGCTCAATCATTTGCATCTCGAGTATAAAGAGTCTACTGATGGATTGAGCTGATGTGAAGCGACCATCTTAAAAGGCCCTGCAATGCTGCAGGTAAACCTTCCTCATTTGCACCTCTTGTTGCCATTTGCAGAGACCGCACCACAGCTGAATCAATCGTCATCTCCATCATCATCATCACAATCATCCCTCATCGCCATCCAACTATCATATAACCATCGTCATCCCTACCATTATCCTCACCATCATACCCCACCATATCATCATCCACAATCACAAATCACCATCAATCACAACACACCATCACATCATCCAACACACATCATCAACATCATCATCACCACTCATAATCATACACCACAATCACCTAACATCATCATCATCAACAACAACAACACACATCAACAAACACAACAACAATAACAAACAACAACATTATCACAACTGTCACTTAAACACCCCATTAATGATATTGACAGCTTTCAGACTTCAGAATTCTGAGGGATGTCTGGATTGTAAACATCCTCGGCACATTTTTTGCTATCTTTCTTTGTTCTCGGCCTGTGTTTGATTAAACACACACACGCACGCACGCAACCACACACAACACGCACCACCACACACCGCACGCACCACACACACACACACCACACAACACACCACACCCCACACACATACACACAAAGAGACTAAGCATACACGCGGACAGATAAATAGATAGACTGATATATGCAAGCAGAGAGGTACAGACAGACGAATCAGAGAATTAATTCAGACAAAACTAAAGAAGATGATGCAGACAAAGGATGAGAAACTACAAACCAAAGATGACAAAGTGAAGAATGATATGACTGAGTAACGAAGCTCCTCTCTCTCTCTCTCTCTCTTCTCTCTCTCTCTCTCTCTCTCTCTCTCTCTCTCTCTCTCTCTCTCTCTCTCTCTCTCTCTCCAGGGAAGATCACTGCTGTGTCCCTGCCCCCTCACTGACCTCCCCTTGCCCTGACATCAGTGTGGAAGGAAAGTTCAGGTCCTGATCCTTTCACCATCTTCTATCTCTTGGGCCCACACCCCCCTGTCCACACTACACCACTACTACACCCCTCCACACTATACCAACTTACGGTATACCACTCTACACCACTCCCAGCTATACCAATCCACACTATATTACTCCACATGATACCATTTCATACTTTTAGCACTCCGCACAACTCCCAACTATACCACTCCACACTATACCACTTCATTCACACACTCCACACTACACCACTTCACACTACACCACTCCACACTACACCACTTCACACTACACCACTTCACACTATACCCCTCCGCATCTTTTCACACCACACCACATCATGCCTCTACACATTACTTCAACACCACCCTCACACTACACCACACCACACCTACAACCACTCCATAGGACCTACACAACCCCCCCCCCCCCCAGCCACCACCACCACCCACACCCCATCTCCCCTACACTGCCCCACAGTCCTGGTCCAATTTGGTGAGGAAGCAAAAGCTAGGATGAAGACAGATGGTCCGAGGAATTGAAGAGACACACCAGCGAAAGAGAGGGAGGGAGGGAGAGGGCCAGTTGTGTTTGCTTTTTGGGCAGCGTAATTCAATGCTGATGGGGTGAAAGATGGGAGTTGAAAGAGACAGCAACAAGCTCACTTTCTTATTTGAAGCGTGTGGGGGGGGGGGAGGTTAATATTGGATGCAGTTTAGAGCAGCTGTTGTGTACATGTGGCATGTCACTTTTTAATCATCCTGGTTTTATGTTACAAGTCAGTGCCGCTATTTGTATGTCCTTATTTCCCCAATCTTCAAAAAGTTCCGTGGTTTTCAACTTCATGCTTCAGTTTTAATGACTTTCTAATCTCACCACACAGGCACACTATGTACCACCGACTACGCCAGCTGCAGACTAACACAGCACTGCCAATGTAAGGGTAACGTGAGGCCACAGGCCAGATGAGGCCCTGCACTGCTGCTGTGACATTTAACGGATCCAACTCACACAGAGCAACACATGCAGAACTGTTACTGACGACAATAATATGGACCAGTTCATCTGCAGAGCAAGGCTGGATAAAATACTGACACCTAGCCTGGTGACTGCCACAACATCCCTCCATCAACAAACCTCAAGGCTCCAGAGGTTTCGGCACACACTCCCCATGGGCACAGAAGTGGGAAAGAAGCTGAAACTATTGTCACTATCAGAACAGGGCATGCAGTATGGGTAGTAAACCAAACTTTTTTTAATTGCCCTATTTTAACAACCAATCCTGATGCTTTTATAGGTAGTCTCAATAGTGCCAATAAGTCCATCACACTGTAAGATCTGGATAGGAGCTGGTTACAGCCCAAGTATTTGGGGCTTTAGATGGGACTGGAGCCCAGGAACTTTCGGCATTTTTTCCACTTTATGGCTATTTATCGTCACGCCACCTTTACATACAAGTAGCAAGGTCGATCTCATTCTGAGAATCTACACCCCCCCCCCCCCAAACACACAGATACACATATAGAGAGATATACACAGACACACAGAAACCCCACACACACACACACACACACACACACACAGACAGAAGAGAGAGAGAGACAGAGACAGACAGAGAGAGAGAGAGAGAGAGAGAGAGAGAGAGAGAGAGAGAGAGAGAGAGAGAGAGAGAGAGAGAGAGAGAGAGAGAGAGAGAGAGAGAGAGAGAAGAGAGAGAGAGAAACTGAACACCTAGTGAGAGAGAAGACTGAACAATTATGTGCTCTACAATAACAAAAAGAAGCATTTATATTTCACAACGGTTTCTTATTGATCATAAAAACCTTGCGAGAAAACAAGAAGACAAACAGGCATGTCATCAGACAGACGAACACAGAGACAAACACACATGCAGGTTATCAGACATGTCGACAGATGAACACAGAGACAAACGGGGAAACAGAAAAACAACACATTTGGAAACAGCCCAGCGATTAATTCACAACACACAACACACACACACACACACACACACACACACACACACACACACACACACACACACACACACACACACACACACCATCCCCGTCTCCTCACCCACCACTATCCCCACACTACAAGAACTGTCATCACCTCCCCCACAGACCACAACCCCGCCCCCACCCTCCCTGTGGCATCTGAATACTCCATCTTCTCCTACACTCTCCTTGGTCCCGGTTACCATGGCAAGGGAGGGGGCAGGCGGTTTTGCCCGGGGGCAAAGAGGGATTTCTCCCTCCCTGTGTAGTGTGGTGGCCTTCATTCCTTGACCACTGAAGAGCCATTAGCCACAAATAAGACTCTCCACTTTCCGCCTCCGTCTTGCTGTTTGTCCCTCCCTGTCTGTCTGGGTGTCTGTTTGTCTGTGCGTAAGTGTCTGTCTGTCTTTCTGGATATTTACATGACTGCTGGTTTGCGTGTTTGTGTTTCTGACACGACACACAACAACCAGGGTTTTGGCTACATATTGTTATAATAAAAAAAATAGCTGTTTAGTTTTATTTTCATTTTCCCAGAATATTGTTACCGCGTATGAGTATTCTATAGACAGTTTTCCATCTGTCAAAAATCCTCTATAAAAATGGCTGACAAACGATGAATACCGATTTGTGTCATGTCATGTGTTTATTTTCTGCCATGACCTATATCAACACGCTGACTCAGGAATTTCTCAAAACCAATGATACTAAAAACGTTGTATTCATAGGCCAGACGCAATTTATGTCTTCATATTTCTCCTGTCCTTGTTGTGTCCACTGAATAACAAACTGAAGGCTTTTCTTCAAAAACGTCCCCTCTTCGAGGGAGTTCCCCATTTTAAACAAGTTCCCCATTAAGAACAAATTTCCCATTAAGAACAAGCTACCCAGTTTGAACTATTTACTTATTTCAGAGTTTCCTTATCTGCTCCTCTGTACTTCAATTTTGCCGCAAAGAAGTACACAGAAGGACTTTTTGGTGGGGATGGCTATATTGATCAAGGTTTTACCTCTGTGTTGATAGCTGTCTATCGACCAGCCGGACAGCTTGACTGTCACTGTACAGGACTGGCTTCCTTTCAGCGGCAAAAACTGCAAGTCTTTCATAGCGTTTCACCCACTCCCTGGCAGCCTCTGACATAAACATTTGCCTCTGTGTTTGTCCTTTCTTCTCTTTACATCGTCTTTGGAACCAATGTCATCTAAGAACTGCTCTCTCTCTCTCTCTCTCTCTCTCTCTCTCTCTCTCTCTCTCTCTCTCTCTCTCTCTCTCATCGTCACAAAAACCATCATAATCATCATCACCACCATCATCATCATCATTATTATCGTCAAACTGTGACTGGGAAGCCATCACAGAGTTATAACCAGTTTCATTTCTTTTTTTTTATAAGAATGTGTCACTATCGATGTGCTAACGCTGTTCTTTGTGATTTTAAAAAGATAACTAAAGAAAGCTGGTGATTAAGCCTTCTCTTTAGCCTCAAACATTTTTTTTCTTTCTCCGGTGTGCTTTCTGACAGACTATTGGCTGACAGCCAGCTGTTAAAATACTCTAAATATGGCAACACTGACGTCTGACGCACAATCATGATAGGTTAAGCATGTCTCATATAGCTATTTATCAAAATAGATAGATTGACAGACAGACATACATACATACAGACAGACAGACAGACAGACAGACAGACAGACAGACATTACAAGACAGACAGACAGACAGACAGACAGAGATATATAAACAGATCTTGTGTGTATGTTGTTTTTCAATGAAGTAGGTATCTTTTGAAAAAGAGAGAGAGAGAACACGCGCACCCGCGCGCGCGTGTGTGTGTGTGTGTGTGTGTGGTGTGTGTGTGTGTGTGTGTGTGTGTGTGTGTGTGTGTGTGTGTGTGTGTGTGTGTGTGTGTGTGTGTGTGTGTGTGTGTGTGTGATTGCATCGTTCATTTCTAAAGCACCCAGAACTCTGGTAAGCGATCCTTAATTTACAGATTCCCCTATTCTCATGTCATCAGTAAACAGATCTGTCACTGACACTGGCTTCCACAGAAAAAAAACTGAATCTAGAGTCACACAACTACTCCTCCCCTTGCCCCAGTAACCCACAGCCCCTAGGGATCACATTCTGTCCTCAACCCCGTCATGCTCTACCTGCTGACAGCCCGTACACTGTTGTGCCTCTGTTGGTAAGGGTCTGGCTAAGGATCAACACAGATAACAGCGGTTTTTCGCCTGTCTGCCAGCTGATGCATTGCAGAAAGAAGACATCACAGTCCCTTGGGGGGCGAAATGAAATATTTGGCATGGAAAACAGCTCTTCACGGTAAAAGGGTTCGGCTTTCTGTCCGATGTAACTGCGGTCTGTGTCAACAGTATCCAGAACAAGAGAAACAAACATATGGAGACTGTGACAGTCGCAGAGACAGAGAGAGGCAAAGGGGATTTCAATGATTACATAGTCCGGGCAAACAAGAGACAAACGTCAGCGTAACGATGCATTTTGCTACTCTTACAAAAACCGACGGGAGACGCAGCAATGCTACGTTTTATTTCTCAGTAAAAGTATGCATGGAAGTGTTTCATACTCTTCTCCCTGCATTTTGTTCTCTCTCTCTCTCTCTCTCTCTCTCTCTCCTCTCTCTCTCTCTCTCTCTCTCTCTCCTCTCTCTCTCTCTCTCTCTCTCATTCATTGTATAAAACATATGCAATAGCTGAAGAGCCATCTGTTGTGGAAAAGATTGTGTGGGATGAAAACAAACTCTCAGCATATAAAGATAATCTTTGTGAGGAGGACACGTGTGTAAATTTTTCAAGTGCCTTACAGATGATTGATGAGAACATTAATGAAGCTCTAGATTTGTTCAATGGTTGCATTAAGTCCAGTGCTGAATGTATGAAAAAACAGGTACATGTCAATAAAGGTTTAACAGTTGCTACATGGTTTGATAATGAATGTAAAAATATGAAATATAGGGTGAGAAAACTTTTGAAGACTTATCGAAAAACGCTAAAGAACGAAGACAAAAACTTGTATTGTGTCTTAAGAAGGGAATATAAAATCCATGCTAGAAAGGAAAAGAAAACAGTATAATATGACATTACTTGCAGATATGGTGTCTTCAATCTCTTCTCAAGTCCAGTTCTGGAAAAGTGTTAAGAAGGCATCATTTAGAAATAGTCAACCTAAGAATAATATATCAGTTGACAGTTGGTTTCAACATTTCAAATCTTTGTTGAGAAAGGCTCGTCAGACAACTCCATGAATACTAATGTTGACAATGATGAAAGTGAGGAGGATTTTGATCGCCCAATATCTAAAGAAGAAATTTATTTGGCACTAAGAAAACTAAAGAATGATAAAGCAGCTGGTCCTGATCAAATCATTGGAGAATTGCTGAAAAATGGAGGTGAAAATGTTGTGCTTTTTCTCCTAAAATTATTCAACAAAATCTTTGATGATGGCCTTTTCCCTGATAACTGGACTGAATCTATAATCTTAACTCTACACAAAAAGGGTGATGTTGATAACCCTAATAACTACAGGGGAATTTCTCTTAGTGACATAAGTAGTAAATTGTACAGTACCATCATTAATAATAGATTACAAGAATGGGTTAAGAAAGATAATATTACAGGTGAACATCAAGCTGGCTTTAAGAGAGGATACTCCACTATAGACCATATGTTTACTCTGCTTGCATTTGTACAGAAACAGTTTGCTTATAACCGTAAGCTGTATGTGGCATTTATTGACTTTGAAAAGGCATTTGATTCTGTTAATAGAAATTTGTTGTGGCCTATTCTCCTGAAAAATGGTGTGAAGGGTAAATTATTACGATGTTTGAGAGCCATGTACCAGAATGTCAGAAGTAGAATAAGATGTGGTACAAAACTGACTGACATAATTTACTGTACCACTGGCGTTAAACAGGGCGATGTATGTAGCCCATTATTATTTTCTGTTTTTATTAATGAGTTAGCTAGAGAAGTCATCAATAATGGTAAACATGGTGCCACTTTCCCCCAAGATTTCACAGAATTGTTTATTCTTCTACTTGCTGATGATGTTATCCTGCTATCTGAAACGGTTGTCGGCTTACAAAAGCAGTTGAATAGCTTGAGCAGTGCTGCATCAGCACTTGATCTTAAGGTTAATCTGAATAAGAGTAATATTGTTGTATTCAGAAAGGGTGGTTATTTAGCTGCTCATGAAAAATGGTTGTACAATGGAAAAGTCATGCCTGTGATTAATGTCTATAAATACTTAGGTATTTGCTTTTCTACAAAGCTTAGTTTCACAGCTGCATGTAAAGATCTGGCAAGTCGAGGTAAACGAAGTTTGTTATTGGTTTTTAGAAAGTTACGAATGTTGAATAATAACTCTTTTGACTTGCTCATTAAGATATTTGATGCGCAAATACAACCCATTGTATTATATGGTGCAGAAATTTGGGGCTTGGATGCAGCTGTAACACATTGTGAATCAGTGCACCTCTTTGCTTTAAAGCAGTTTTTAGGCTTAGATAGACGTACACCAAATGATCTTGTGTATAGTGAAACTAACAGATACCCTCTATCTGTTAATGCGGCTGTAAGAAGTGTAAGATACTGGATTAAGATTTTGCATATGGATGAGAACAGACTACCTTTTAGATCTTATAAGATGCTTTATGATCTAGATGCCAAAGGAAAAAATAACTGGGCTACACAAATACGTACCTGTTTATGTGAACTCGGTTTTGGATTTGTTTGGTTCAATCAAGGTGTTGGAAATTGTAGAGAATTTATAAACATGTTCAGGCAAAGATTGATTGACTGCCGTTGGCAGCAATGGAGTGATCACATACAAACCAGTGAAAGATATCTATTGTACAGACAATTTACAAGTACACATGATGTCAAACCTTATCTAAAGCTTGATGTGGACATTCATCTGAAAAGAATTATGTCAAAGTTTAGACTTGGTGTTTCAGATTTAAATGTTCATAAGTTCAGATATAGAGAACATGATGTTGATGACCCCAGGTTACTATGTCCATTATGTAAGCAAGCACCTGAGGATGAAGTACATTTTGTGTTATGCTGTCCAGTATTAGAGGATGTTAGGCAGAATTACATCCCTGTAAAATATAGTAGGCAGCCTAATTCTTTTCGACTTTGTTTACTCATGGCGTCAAGTCAGCCTGAGGTTGTGCGTAGCCTCACTTTATATTTGTGTAAAGCTTTCAGAATAAGAGATATATTATTGTCGTAGGTTATATTTGTGTATCTGACTGTTCATACAGTAATTTGTGTTGTTGTTATTAGGTTGTTGTTGTTTGTGGGTTTTGGGGTTTTTTTTCCTCTCACCAAAATACTAAGCAGCTCGGCAACCCCCCTTCATGTATGGGCCAATGGCCTTTTTGTGAATAAAGTTTTCGAGTTCGAGTTCGAGTTCTCTCTCTCTCTCTCTCTCTCTCTCTCTCTCTCTCTCTCTCTCTCTCTCTCTCTCTCTCTCTCTCTCTCTCTCGATGCAGGAACACTTGCAAAAACAGATTGTTAAGACTGGGCTTAACCTAAAATCTATATTCTTGCGTATACGTGTTAAAGACCTCTCTCTCTCTCTCTCTCTCTCTCTCTCTCCTCCT
>CM060327.1:37759557-37764557 GCA_030674155.1 Stramonita haemastoma | reverse complement strand
GGCCTTTGTGGCAAACAGGTAGGCGGTCAGGTAGGCAGGTATGCAGGCAGGTGATAAAAAACATGAACGGAATGAACCCGTGTGCTATACTCTCCACTCTTGTCTGTTGCTCAAGGGAGGGGGACATCACGGCCCCTCATGCTTTATGTGTCTGGCTGTCTCATGTCTCAGTTGAAAAATCAATCCATCTGTTGTGTTTTCTGTTTCAGAACAAAACAAAACAAAAAAAAAACAACACCAAACCAAAACCTGCCTCAAAGTGGGATGGGATTGCAAGAAAAACAAATGATCTTTTTCTTGAACTCTTTACATAGCAAACATGCTTTTCTTTCATCACAAACATTGACCCAGAGAGAGTGAGAGAGAGAGAGAGAGAGAGAGAGAGAGAGAGAGAGAGAGAGAGAGAGAGAGAGAGAGAGAGAGAGAGAGAGAGAGAGAGAGAGAGAGAGAGAGAGCATGGGGTAAAAACGGGAAATTGTCAAAAAGGTGGAAAACATAACAGGATCTGGGAACATCTGAGGAGTCTTAGTATTTTGACATCTGAAAAGGACACTGGACCCCCCCCCCCCCCCCCTATCCCCTCTTTTCTGTATTTATGCAATGAGGGATTTTTTGTTACAATGAATGGCTGAGAAATTGAATCCCTCATAGATTTGTGCACTGCATTTCTTACAGTGTTCAGTTGTTTCTTTATGTTTACGCGCTTGCACTTCAATAATAGGATTTGTGAACTCTGATTCCCAATCAGAAAATAATCATTTTGTGTATTGGCTTTACATGCATACTTTTTATTCCCCCGCACTGTAACAGAAAGGTTCAAGCCACAACACTGTTGCCTTCTTTTTGAAAGGAAAGAGACATATGGAGGCTAAAGACCTGTGTAAAAGAGAGAGGGGGAGAGAGATAGAGAAAGAAAGACAGACAGACAGACAGACAGACACAAGACCAGATGTAGGGAGAGACAGAGACAGACAGACAGACATACAGAAAACCTAAGACAGATATACATACAGACAGACAGAATACCTGAAAGTGAGAGAGACAAACAGGCAGACAGAAGACCTGAGAGAGACACACACAGACGTACAGACTCAAACACAGAGAGAGAGAGGGAGGGGAGAGCAGACAGACAAAAAGACAAGACACAAGACCTGAGAGGCAGAGACAAACAGAAGACTTGAGACAGACAAACAGAAGACTTCATAGAGAGAGGGGGAGAAAGAGACAGAGACAGACAGAGAGGGAGGGTAAACAGAAGAAAAACTGAAAAGGAGATGGTGTATGGTGGAAAGGGATTGTTCTGGAACAGCGGCATACAGCGAACCACTCTTTCTCCTCAGAAACACCACTAACAACGATCATATTTTTCTTCTCTTCAGAAACAAAACTAACAATTATCATCTTTTCTCCCTCAGAAACAAAAGTAACAACAATCATCTTTTCTCTTCTCAGAAACAAAACTAACAACGATCATCTTCTCTACCTCAGGAAAAAAAACTAAGAACGATCTTCTTTTACTTTTCCTCAGAAACAAAACTAAACAATAATCATCTTTTCTCAGAAACAAAATTAACAACGATCATCTTTTTCTCGGAAACAAAATTAACAACCATCATCTTTTCTCAGAAATAAAACTAACAACTATCATCTCTTCCTCAGAAATAAAACTAACAACAACCATCTTCTCTTCCTCAGAAATAAAACTAACAACAATCATCTTCTCTTCCTCGGAAACAAAACTAACAACAATCATCTTCTCTTCCTCAGAAATAAAACTAACAACAACCATCTTCTCTTCCTCAGAAACAAAACTAACAACAATCATCTTTCTCTCCCTCAGAACCAAAACTACCAACAATCGTCTTCTTCTCTCTTCAGAAAAAAAACAACACTTGGAACAATCATCTCTTCTCCTACCCTCACAAACAAAACTAAACAATCATCTCTTCTCAAAACGAAACTAACGGCAATCATCTCTTCTCCTCATCCCTTCCAGATTTCTCAGCAAGTCACATAACACCCCTCCCAGGCTTTGAAAGAGTCCAGTCCAGTTTCTCTCAGATCCCACCTGTCACTATCAATCTATCTACTGGCCTGTAACGACCTCACTCCCCTGCTTGCTGTAAAGCGAACCGGCCATCAGTGGCCAGCACCACTGACTAGAGCCATTGATTTCCCATTTGCCTTTGTCAACGTCCTGTAGGTATTGTCTTCTGTATTACCTACCTCTCCATGTACACCAGCCACTGACATGGCTATCACTGTACTGACTAAGCTTTTGGTCTGCATGGAGGTAGGTGTGGGGGGGAGGGGGGGTGGGGGTGGGGAGGGTGAGGTGTGTGTGTGTGTGTGTGTGTGTGTGTGTGTGTGTGTGTGTGTGTGTGTGTGTGTGTGTGTGTGTGTGTGTGTGTGTGTGTGTGTGGTCAAGTCAAGTCAAGTCAAGTCAAGTCAAATTTTTATTTCTTGATAGTACATTGAATAAGCATTGATTTGCTTTTTTTTCATCAAGCCATCTGTGTGTGTGTGTGTGTGTGTGTGTGTGTGTGTGTGTGTGTGTGTGTGTGTGTGTGTGTGTGTGTGTGTGTGTGTGTGTGTGTGTGTGTGTGTACATAAGACGTTTCACAGCATACGTACAGAGTAAGGGTAATGTAGAGAGGACTTTATGTCTGTGGATTCTGTACTGGTTTCATCTTACAAGCTGTGATATGGTTTGTTATTGGTGTCTAGCGTTTTACAGACAGAAAGAAGACAGCAACAGAATGAACGATGTCAATCAGTCTGGCAATCTGGTTGACGAAGAGACCCGAATGAATGAATGAATGAATGAATGAATGAATGAATGAACGAACGAACGAACGAACGAACGAACGAACGAACGAACGAACGAACTAACGAACGAACGAATGAATGAATGCACAATTAAAAAATCCACGAAAACCTCCACATCCACAAAACATGATGGCAACACACGGAGAAAGCAGAGCAAAGCACTGACACACTAGATACCCTGATACCAGATACCCTGCATAAGAAATTCACTGCTGAGTTCGAAACAATTCCTCAAGGAGTTCAAGAAGTCATTCATTCATATATCCAATTCCCCGAAGTCGAAATCTGGCTACCTTCATCAGAAGCAAAAACCTGTTCCATAGGCAAAATTTCACCATTGATGAACCTCAGAGCTCTAGCCTAGGAATAGGAACTCAATCCCCAATGAGTATAGCTGATTGGCTATTAATTTGATGAAAGTCATGCTGATCGCGTTGATCAGTTTGGTTGTCTCCTTAAAAGAAATACTGTAATATTATTAAGTGGGCAATAAAAAAAAAGGCTGACTGCGAAAAGACAGACCTTCTCTCTCTCTCTCTCTCTCTCTCTCTCTCTCTCTCTCTCTCTCTCTCTCTCTCTCTCTCCTCTCTCTCTCTCTCTCTCTCTGTCATTCTGTCTTATTCGTGACCATGACTAATTATTGGTTGAGGCGTACTTTCCTTTTTTAGTCAAAATCTATAGTTTTACAGATCGTCTTGATATTATCAAATAATTTAAAGCATGGGTATGGACTTCTAAAAAAAAAGGCACTATAACGTTATCCTCTGAATAAAGAATTTTGTTGCCATTGCCCTTTTTTCGCTTCTCTCTCTCTCTCTCTCTCCCTTCTCTCTTCCTCTCTTCTCTCTCTCTCTCTCTCACTCTGTGAAGAAAACAACCAGATCATCACACCACACTGAAGGTAGACTAAGCGGTCGATCAGGTGACAGAGACCAGGAGTCAGACAAAAATCCATGTTCTCCTGTGGCTGTGACCTGGTTTCGGTTCAACACTAAAATGTTCTGTATTGATTCATGCTTACTTTACAGCACCTGACTCTCTCCCATATGTTGTTTCATGTTGTATGTATGCCTCAAACAACAACAACATCCCTCACTTCATAACACTACCACCAACAAAAAAAGGGTGAAAACTTACAGGAGATTCCTAAATCCTGTGATCTGAGACACGTCTGCCAGCCGACCTCTGTGACCAGACAAGGGAGAGAAGTAGTGTCAATGACCCCTGGCGGGTGATTCCCCATACCCCCTGTACAGTTTCTACCACAGCTCTCCTCATCTCAGCTGTCAGCAGGCTGTATATGGCAGTGTGGATGATTAATTACTTGTAGTGTAGTGTGTACACAACACGATGGGGATCGGTGGTCTAGAGGGAACGCATCTGCCTAGAAAGCAAAAACTTCCGAGTTCAATCTCCGTTTGTGCCCGAAACTTTCTCCTATCCACTAGACTGTGAGTGGAGGTCTGGGTGTTGGTATTTCGGATGAGGCGATAAAATCAGGTCCCGTGGCTCACGTAAAAGAACCCGCGGAAGCAAGAAAGTTGTCCTTGGCAAAATCATGTAGAAACAAAAAACAATCTAATAAAGAAACATACACATGCTGACAGATAAAGATAAAATAAAGTAATGGAAGGCACTGCTCTTGTGGTGACGCGCGCTTCACAGGGAGAGCAGCCCGAATTTCATGCAAAGAACTCTGCCGTGACTTGAAGTGGTATATGATACACATACAATGCTATCCCATTTCTCCCCTCCTCCCTCTGGCTTCCTCATAATGTGTAAGTAACAACCCACCTGCTCAATTGATTTCAGCAAGGTCTTTACCCACATTCTGACCTTATACCTCCTTTTCTGGGATTGACTATACGGCATAATGATGGTACATCAAGATCATGGTCTTATCCACATACAAAGACACTACCCGAACAAGTACAGTGACACTGCTATGAAGGTACGGTCTGTACACAGGGAAGAGAGAGAGAGAGAGAGAGAGAGAGAGAGAGAGAGAGAGAGAGAGAGAGAGAGAGAGAGAGAGAGAGAGAAGAGAGAGAGAGAGAGAGAGAGAGAGGGAGAGAGAGAGAGAGAGAGAGAGAGAGAGAGAGAGAGACAGACAGACAGACAGACAGACAGACAGACAGACAGACAGACAGACAGAGACAGAGAGACAGAGA
>CM060327.1:37734557-37749557 GCA_030674155.1 Stramonita haemastoma | reverse complement strand
GAGAGAGAGAGAGAGAGAGAGAGAGGTGTGTGTGTGTGTGTGTGTGGTTTTGTGTGTGTGTGTCTGTGTCTGTGTCTGTGTGTCTGTGTGCGTGCGTGTGCACGTTTGTGTGCGTGCATGCGTGCGTGCGCGCGCGCGCGCGCGTGTGTGTGTGTGCGTATGCGCCACTGTGAATCAGCCATCCACCAGTCAGTGGCTGCTGCAGAAGCAGGTCCTGTGCTGTCTGTGTGCTCTTGCAGTCCCCACTACTCAACCCATGCAATGTCGCTGTGGGTCACTGTCCGCCCTCTTCTCTTCCACTTCAATTCCATCGGCAAACAAAACTTAGGTTTGTGTTGGGCGAGTGCTCTGAGGAGATGTAGGCTAGGCCTAAGGGAAAAATTGGGTGAGGGTGGGGTGGGGGGTAGGGGAAGTGTGGCGTGTGTGTGTGTGTGTGTGTGTGTGTTAGTGTGTGCGTGTGTGTGTGTGTGTGTTGTGTGTGTGTGTGTGTGTGTGTGTGTGTGTGTGTGTGTGTGTGTGTGTGTGTGTGTGTGTGTGTGTTTGTGGTGTTGTGTCGTGTGTGGTGTTTTATCTATTTTTTTAAAAATTCTTTTATATCGAGGATAATGGAATAAGTACTCATGTGCTTTTTTTTTTACATCCAGTCCCCGTGTGTATGCAATTTTTGTAAATCGTGTCATCTGTTCCCACCAGCACACGATGGCCTACTCTTTCGAAAAGAGGAACAGGATTTAACGTGTGCGCAAGATGTTATGCGTGCATTCGCACAGGGGGCCTCGGTTTATAGTCTCAGCCGAAGGACTTTTGGGGGGAGTGGAGTCAGCACGGATGTGTGTGTGTGTGTTGTGTGTGTGTGTGTGTGTGTGTGTGTGTGTGTGTAGTGTGTGTGTGTGTGTGTGTGTGTGTGTGTGTGTGTGTGTGTGTGTGTGTGTGTGTGTGTTTGAGTGTTTGTGTGTTTGTGTGTGAAACTGAACGGAAATGTATTATCCCGATCTATCAGTATAACGTCGCGTGTTTAAAAAGTTCCTTTTAAAACATAATCTATTGTTGTGGGAAAAAAAACATACTGATAATCAGATCGTTTTTATTCTAAGGAATTAAAACCATGTTAGTCACTTATTCTAAACTACCCTGAAAAAGTGTTCAGACTCATTATATTATGCCAAAAGGCATATATTAAGCGCAAACTTGACGTTCATTTTTCTGCGATGTAATACCTAATTTGACAATTTAAGAAATTTTCTTCAGATTTATTCCTACATTTTGCCTTCTGAAACCTTTTGGTGTTAACAGCCATTTAATTTACGCACGTACTGTGCACGCGAGCGCGCGCGCACGCACACACACATAACACACACGCACACACACATAATACACACACACACACACACACACACACACACACACACACACACACACACACACACACACACACACACACACCACACACACACACACCACAGAGTCAATTTCTTTGTGAAGAGACGTAAAATTGAAGACCACGCGCTAAAACTTTCTTTAACATCTTATCAAAGACAGGAGAAAAAAGGATGGCATTCACCACGAAAACCAAAGAGAGAGAGAAAAAAAAGGATTAGGGACAAAAGAAGACTCGGCGTCTCCTATCCCTTTCTCCACCCTGTGTGGTAAGAGAGTGGCCAACTAGTCCACCAGCCATCGATTAGCTTCCCTGCCTGTCTACCCCCCACACCTTCACACTGTGTTTTTCTTCTTCTTCTTCTCATTATTATTATTATTATTATTATTATTATTATTATTATTATTATTATTATTATTATCATATCATCATCATCATCATCATCATCATCTCATCATCATCATCATCATCATCATATTATTATTATTATTATTATTATTTTATTATTATTATTATTATTATTGTTGTGTTTACATTCTTCTTTGCATTCTTCTTCTTTGCATTCTTCTTCTTTACATTCTTCTCCTTCTTCATTGCATTCTTCTTCTTACATTTTTCTTCATTGTATTCTTCTTCTTCTTACATTCTTCTTCTTTGCATGCTTCTTCTTCTTCGCATTCTTCTTCTTCTTTGCATTCTTCTTCTTCTTTGCATTCTTCCTCTTCTTTACATTCTTCTTCTTCTTCTTTCTCCTCCTCTTCCTCCCCCTCCTCTTCCTCCTCCTCCTCCTTCTTCTTCTTCTTTCCACAATCCCCACTGCAACACCCTGCTCTCTACGAGGCCTCTGTGATTTGTTTTACCTAGACCTAACAGAGGTGGTGATGAAGGAGGGAGAAGTTTGAGAGAATCAGATGACTATTTTTCTCTGTGTGTGTGTGTGTGTGTGTGTGTGTGTGTGTGTGTGTGTGTGTGTGTGTGTGTGTGTGTGTGTGTGTGTGCGTGTGTGTGTGTGTGTGTGTGTGTGTATCCGTCTGTATATCTGTCTCTGTCTCTCTGTCTCTCTCTCCCTCTCTCTTTAAAGTATTTATCTGATTACCCTTTATCTATCGTTTTAATGGATTTGATTATTATAGAGTTGATCCGTGTAAACACCCACACGTTTTTTCACTGTATAATTATTGTGAATGACAACATTCTTGATATGCAGACTGTACAACATGTGTTTCTCTGCTTCTGTCTTTCTATCGTTCTGTTATTTGATATGCCTGTATGTCTGTCTGTCTGTCTGTCTGTCTTTGCTTGTCTATCTGCCTGTATTTTTGTGTGTCTATCTGTCGCCTGTCTGTAAAGCAGTCTATCTGTCAGACTGTAAATAATTTGATTCAGCTAGTATTACGTTAAGATTATTATGCGTATGTAATTATGCAGATTATTGTATTATCTTTGGTTTGTATTATCGTTGTCTCTACTAAGGTAAAGGCTCGGATAAATAAAATAAAAATGTAAATGCTTATCTGTAGCCTTTAGAAATGAACATCATCATCATCATCTTCTTCTTCTTCTTCTTCAGTTCATTTCCTTGTCTTTATCTTTCACTACACAATTACAGGTAAAACGACAGCAATAATCAGGAAGATGATCTCACAGACAGGTGCAAGGAACAGTCTTGCCCACACGGCCTGATGATTCCACGTTCTCCACACGAACGAACAGAGATGTATGGGCACGCGCAACCGTGTTTCAACCCCAGCAATCTGCTCACCACTCGTCATAATTATCAGCTAATTGAATGAAGGCAGACAGACAGACAGGCAGGCTAACTAACCACTGAGCCGTAGATATGAGACGGCAGTTGAGGGCCCAGTGTGATCTACACGCGGCTTACTATACCATGCCCCAGCAGCAGCTGTTTATCAGTGGGGGGTGATAACAGGACCTGTCTGCCTTACTGCTCCCACATATCACACTTTATCTCCTCATTTGCCAGACTGGGTAATGAAGCTGTGTACATGTGTGGAGGAAGAGGAGGAGGAGGGGGGTTGAGGGGAAGAGGACATCCTCCGTGCATCCTTCTTCCCTCTCTCAATCCCAAAGCGATTAAATCCTGTGTCTGGAGGGGTGTAGTGGTTAACATCACGAAGTGGTGTAAATACTGTTACCATTTTTTTTATCATAACATTGTAAAGAATAGAGATAGAAAAAAGTATGGTAAGTGATAACAATTCCTTTATCATTACAGAAATGCTTTTTTCAAAGACTCATTAAATACCCCTAAAAAAAACGTGTTAAGCATTTTCTAAAAGATATTTTTGAAATCTTTCTCTGCAGTCATTTACAATGGGTTCCAATAAAGGCCATTGGTTTTGTCTGATCCGACCAGCTTTTCAGCCCAAATCATTTGCCTCCAGATATAGTTTCAAATAACTTTTTTTGATCTGTCAAGTTCTGATGTTTATGGCTAAAGAGTTGTACTTGGTGACCTGTTCTTGTGTGGTCCATTGTCATGTTGTCCAAAGAGCTTCAATCCCTAAATACTCTGGATAAGGTCGAGGGACAGCTGATAATTATGTGGGGCGAAAACAGGCAGAGGGCAAGAAAAACACACATGATACAAATATCTAGTACAAGTAGTCTTCAATTTTACGTTCTTCCACATAAAGTGATATTGGATCTCGTACAAGAAAAAAAATATGATGTTGGTTCTTGTGATCACAACGATCATGATGAGACGATGAGAACTTCAGAGCAAATTCTGGTACGTGATGGTATTGCAAACATAAAAAAAATCTTTGTTTTTACAATGACAACAATAAAAGTCGATGTAGATGTAGCGTCTTACCTGGAAAATTCATGAACTCTACATATCCATAAAAAGTAGTGCACACGCATGCACGTGCGCGCGCGCGCATACACACATATGAGGTAAGCATTATTATACATGATAACTCAGCAATCATTCCTTTGGCTCTTGCTATTGTCATATTATTGTCGTTGCTATTACCATTGTTACCGTAGTTGCTGTTGCAGATGTTCAGATAACGTCAACATATTAACATAACTAAAGAAAATACACAAGACACTAACAGTCATTTCCCCAGCGATCCAGACAGAAAAAACACCTAGCCAGCCAGGTCAGGAAGCCAGACTGGTGAAGCGTATATATATCAGACAGGGGTAAAGAGGCCAAATCAGGGGCTGAGGTATAAGCAGTTTACACAGGAGGCCATCCATTACCTTGTCAAGGTCCAGACAGGCCTGACTGACGTGTCCGATACACTAACAGACTTCACAGCCTCTGGTCAGCCACAAAAAGCACCTATTTTTCAAACTCCAGTCTCTCAGGCTTACCTCAAAGACAGCTTGCTCCTGAAATATTCCTTCGCGCCCTCCTCCCCAACTTTCTCCCTTCCTCCACCCCTCCCACACTCCCTTATTCTGCAACCACATCCAGACGTATATAAAAGGCCAAGGGAGACAATCAGGAAAGGGTGACCTGGTGAGGGAGGGAGGGAGGGATAGAGAAACAAGACTACAGTGATCAACAGAACAACAAGAGAGGGCCTTCCATGAATACCAAGACTGCCATTGAAAATAGAGGCGACAGAAACAGGTGGGAGGGGGCGAGGGGGTGGAGGAGGGTGCAGTAGAGCTAGAGATGGGGGGGGGCGTGAAAACAACAGGAAAAAAATTAATACAAACATGACATTATAGAAAAATCATAAAGAAAAACCAAACTGTGATCTATTGTGCAGCATACTGTATGTAATGTATAAGCACGATAGTTCCAAATTGGATATTACTTAACACTAGCTAGGGTGACTAAAGAATATTATTGTCACGCTTGATGCAGCTAAAAATTAAATACAATGTGTAAGGACTCGTTTTAACATGAGTTGCTTACTTATTCTGCTATGGAAAGGTTGTTTGCTATAGCTTCAGACTACCTTCACCAGCATGATCTTCGTTGATCTGACAAAATTTCTACAAACAGGGAATATGACGCCCTAAAAAAAATTAATGGTTCTTACAAAGTGTTGTAACAAACATTTCTTTTTGTCAAGGACAACTTTCCTTTCAGAATCTTTGTGCTGATGAGATTCATGGTCGGGGTCAATGATCTGAAATGAGTTTATTTTGTCATTTTGTCATAGTAATCCTGTTGATTTTCATGAAAATTACTGACATATGTGCCCTTTTATACCAGCTTTGCCATCGTCACAAAATGTGTCTACGCATCTGTGTGTTTGTGAGTGTCTGCGGATCTGCCTGCCTGCTTGCCTGCCTGCCTGCCTGTCTGTCTGTCTGCTGTCTCGTTGTCAGTCTGTGCCTGTGTGTGTCAATGTGTGTGGTAGCACACAGGAGGACAAAAAGCGAGGAACCCTCCAGACAGCTCAAACAGGATCCAGTGACCAGACCGGAAAGTCTTTCCGCGGCTTCCGTGACTGGGAAAGTGTGAGGACCTTTAACAGGCTTTCATCAATACACAGCTAGCGCCTCTCAGCTTTCCCACACCGCTGTGGTAACTACAGGCATTTTTTGCTGTCACTGAACAGTACCTCTTCCTCACTCACACACACTTTCAATCTTCCTGTTTTTATTTTCAGACCTAAAAGGAACTCGGGCTGGCACAGAAATGGTGTTGTTATTACAGATAGTTCTTATTTCCTTTCGTAACAAATGACGATATTTTCAGTCTTTGTTTCCATACATCATCCTTGAGAGACATACTGTCGACATTTTTGTATGATTTATGAACATATGTAAGTGGTGGTTATTTATCTTCCCGTCCTTTCTCAGTCTCAGCAGTGTTTTAGCTGTGTGGAGTTGTGTGGCAAACCGGTGTTCTGAGTCAAGGCTCTGTAACCATTCCTCAAATCTCTGCAAATCCAGTCCCATGCTGACTCAGGTTGCTGCACTCTCTGACCCTCCAGTCAGTGTACAGGGAATTACAGTGACCAGGTCATCATCCCCATCCATCGACAGCGGGAGGCCTGGGCACTGCTGTTGTCTGAGCTCAACGCTAAGAACTCTATGGTGCCTGTTCTGATCCAGGGATGACAGGACATTGCATTCTATGTCCCTTCTCTGATGGACAGTGTTAGTGGCCGAGTCACAAGAGCCGTCATTTCCTTCACGGCTCATTGAGAATTTTCTTGATTTTGATTTCAGCCCCATTGCCCTGGATGTCCACGTGGAATGATGGACATTACGACATCTTTGCAATACGAGCCTGCCTGTCCGAAGGAAGGCATATTGGTTCAGATCATTTTAGCAATTGTGGTATCAGATGGGAACAAATAAACGTAAAAAAAACAATTATGCCAACAAAAGTTGACAACATCAAAACAAAGAGTGTACTAATCGAGGATGTTATTACGATGGTACAAAAACAAAGATAACCATCTTCCAGACTTTGTTTTTGCTCGCCTCATCCTCTGTGTCGTTCCTATGCTTATGGAAGTCGAAACCTGCGACATTCCAGCCCATACGAGAACGCTAACTAGTTTGCCAATGCGGTTGGTTAGGTCTTTCAGGCTTGCTGACATAAACTACCTAATTTATTTAGGTGATTGAAAATTTGGATCATCCTGACAATCAAATATGAAGGACCGGCACTGCCACCACCACACACCACCACCACCGCCACCACTACTACTGCTACTATACTACTACTACTACTACTACTACTACTACTACTACTACTACTACTACTACTACTACTGCTGCTGCTGCTGCTGCTGCTGCTGCTGCTGCTGCTGCTGCTGCTGCTTGCTTCTACTACTACTACTACTACTACTACTACTATACTACTACTACTATACTACTACTACTACTACTACTACTACTATACTACTACTACTACTACTATTTCTACCTCTACTACTTGTGATAATGATGACAATAATGATGATAATAATGATAATGACCAACACAGATAAGTTCATTCGCGTTTTTATCTAAAATGGAATCAGACATTCACTAATTAATCAAAGAGAAGATGGAAAAGTGACTTCTAACAGAGTGAGCTGTTCCCATTCTTTCAAGTCTACGAAAAGAGAATGTTCAACCAGTCCCCATCTCTCAGTTTACCTTCTCATGTCATAATGTCCACTTTGCCCAAGACACACTGTCTTAAAAAAAAAGTAATGCAGTACCCCAACAACTTCTTGAGGAGTTAAGGGAGAAGTCAATTTGTCCCCAGCTTCCCTAACGTATTTCTTACCCACAACTTCACTCTGTATGTCCTTCTCTTCTCCTGTTGTTCCCTGCCTAAATCCTTTTACAGAGAAAACACGAAAAAAAGAAAGGAAGGAAATGTCTGGGTTGGTAAAAAGGGATGTCTCTCTCTCTCTCTCACTCTCTCTCCTCTCTCTCTCTCCTCTCTCTCTTCTCTCTCTCTCTCTCTCTCCCCAGTCTGTATGACATATTCATAGATGTAACGTGTGCGATCTCTCTCTCCCCTCTCTCTCTCTCTCTCTCTCTCTCTCTCTCTCTCTCTCTCTCTCTTCTCTCTCTCTCTCCCCCCCCATGTTCTGTATGACATATTTCATTAGGACTGTTAACGTGTTGCGAATCTCTCTCTCTCTCTCTCTCTCTCTCTCTCTCTCTCTCTCTCTCTCTCTCTCTCTCTCTCTCTCTCTTCTCTCTCTCCTCTCTCTCTCCTCTCCTCCCTCCCTCCCCATGTTCTGTACGAGTTATTTCATTATGATTGTTAACGTGTTGTGAGGGACATCCAATACTGTCTGATCATAACCAAAATGGACGCACTCAGACTCATTATAACGGCAATGGAGTGTTATCAGAGTTATAACGAAATCAGAGTGGCCGTTATGACAAATAAACTGTATAACAAAATTGGCTTTAGGTTTGTGTCAATAAATCGATCAAGAACCGAGTTTGAGAGATGCAGACCCTCATTCAAAAGTTCTGCCGAAGCCTGGCAAATTCTGTGGTGGGGGCAGAATTGGGTGTATCCTGTTCAAGACAGTAATGGATTTGGGCTGTATCCAATATTCATTCAATAACGTTCTCTGGCGCTTGATAAAAACAGTTATGTGCAATGCATCAAGATACTTGATATGGACAATATTTGTATCCGTCACTAGTTTCTGTGAAGTGCAATTGTTTGGTAGAAAGTTTTCAATTTATGTTAAAAAAAAACACGACTAAATGTTATTGTTATTTTGCATGGTTTTAGAGACCACATGGAGCATTCTAACTGCTATGTTGTTGTTGTTGTTGTTGTTGTTTTTTGGGGGGGCGGTTCAGCTCACCTCTAAATATTTACCAAACATTGCAATATAGCTAAACAATGAACTATACGGATCATCATAAATACGATGGGTTTTAACATAAGAATGCTCTTACAATGAGAACAATCCAATCAAATCATTATATATGCCCTGTAGAAGGCTTTGGTCTGTAAACAATAATATCATATTTCTCTCTCTCTCTCTCTCTCTCTCCTCTCTCTCTCTCTCTCTCTCTCTCTCTCTCTCTCTCTCCCCTCTTTGCTAGCTTAGTTCCGCGCTCCTACTTTTCCCGCACGAGTAAAAAGGGAAAAAAACTAATCAGAAAAATGACTAGCAGTAAGGGAACAGACATATTCTTGTCTGAACTCTGGTGATTCACGCAGTCTACAAGAACAAAATGTAGATGCATGGGCATGTTCACGGCTGTTCCAGCAGCACCATTCTTGCAGCCGGGACCGGTCACATCAGCTGATTCAACTAATGAAGGAAGGAGCAGGGGGCCAAGCATTCAGCCATAAACCCCGCTTGTCTTGGTCCCAATTTGCTCCTGATGGCAGCAGATTACGGCGCTGGATGTTTATCATGCCCTTCACCTGATAACAAGCGATGCTATTCCTGGTATTCTTCCTACTGGTACTAAACTACTCGTGGACCTTGTCTGCTACTCATGGTATACTTCTCTCTTAATTGGTCTGTCTGGGTAATTGTGCAATGGAGTGAGAGTGGAGGGGAGAGGAGGAACTTCAAACCCTTCTTCCCTTCCCTCTTTTCTAATCGAATCAGAGTTTCAAAACTCCGCAAGGAACTTAAGAGGATCCCATGTGAGAGAAGGCAGACAGAGAAGCGTAAGGCAGTAGAAGATAAAAGGAAAAATTGTCAATTTCAATAACTGTATTTACTGTGATTATCGTGATGATATTTTCTTCAGCAAAACTTTGCCAGAATGCCATGGTTACATTATCAGCTATAAAAATATTTGTCAATGAGACAAATCAGATTCATTAATGATAAGGATAACAGTAAAACCTGCATCTTTGTTTCATTTTCTTTCTACATTGTTATGATTATATTTTATATACCACTTAATGTCACAGCAGATTTCTCTTAATTAATTACTGTCATCAGCTACTGTTATCATTCTTGTTAAGGGGGGTGGGGGTAATACTGGGGTGGGAACAGACAAAGAATCATCAAACTTGATAAAGACTGACACAACATACAGACAAGTGCTCTGATATCCAGCCACCTAACCAGCTAGCCAGCCAGTCCCAACTGACAAACGGAACCAGAGACACCAGCACAGGGCGACGATGCTAACACATGACCTCTTACAAAAAGGCCACCAGTTAGCTTGCCAAGGTGGACTGACATGTTGAATCAAGTTCAAGACTGCAACCTCTGGTCACCAAACTTCCTTCATACACACTTCACTCCGGGACAGCTCTCTGTTTTATTTTCTCTGGCTATGATTTTAGCTACCTCCCCTCCCCTACACACGCACGCACGCACACACAACACACAGACACAGACACATAGACACACAGACACAGAGACAGACACACAGACATACACACACACACACACACACACACACACACACACACACACACACACACACACACACACACACACACACACACACACACACACACACACACACACACACCACACACCCCTTACGTCCACCCAATTCCAGGAGAAGGAATCAGACATATCATATCTCAGACCAAGGGAGACAAGCAGCAAAAAGGAAACGTGTGGCGGCATGGGAGTATGGAAACAGACTTCATCGATCATTCATCAGAGCAAGGCCATGAATACCAAGACTTTGGCTAATGGGGAGGGTGGGGGGTGGTGGTGGGGAGGATGGGGGTGTGGACCACTTAGTGTGATTGGGGCCCCCAGACTGGATAGGAACACATCAGACATCATTGTCAGTGTGGTGGTTATTGAGAATGAGAGTAGTTGTGTGCACAGCTTACTAAATTCTATTACTCATTCTCCTGTGGAGAACCCTCGGTTTGCCAAACACTATAGTGTTTCAGCGTACATTCATTACTTCTGTCTGCCCAGCACTGCTCGCCCCCCCCCCCCCAAAAAAAAAAATCAAAAGTATTCATAGTCATTTAATAAGCAGTATCTCTTCCTTACGAGGAGCGATTCGCTGACTACAATGGTACACAGTTTTTGTATTCAATATGAAATATTTGAACTTTGCCGATTTCTATGAAATCTCTGAATCACAAAACATTGCAATGGATAAACCAATATCTATGTGACTTGTTATTTTTTTATATATATATCCACGACCACCACTACCAACTAACCAACAGCTGTGGAGGATACTCAACTTGCAGAAGATAATTATATGATCACTGGACTCATCCACTTTACAATCCCTAGCTGTGTGACCCTGGATGTAATGTGACTGACCCTCTTTGCAGATTACACACATCTCCCTCCTGCCTCTGACTGTACACTGACCCTTCAACTTTAACCTCATCCGTTCCTGACTGTGTGTGCCCTATTGGGAGATGAGCAACTATCGGCATGACGTCTTTGACATAAACCAATCAGAGCTGTTGGTCTTTTTGCCCCCCTCTCTTTCTGTGTCTCTGTCTCCTGTCTCTGTCTATCTCTGTCTGTCTGTCTCTGCCTCTGTCTGTCTCTGTGTCTGTCTCTCTCTCTGTGTCTGTCTCTCTGTCTGTCTGTCCTGTTCTGTCTGTCTCGTCTCTCTGTCTCTCTCTTCTCTCTCGTCTCCTCTCTCTCTCTCTCTCTCTCTCTCTCTCTCTCTCTCTCTCTCTCTCTCTCCTCTCTCTCTCTCTCTCTCTCTCCTAATTCACATAATTGGAAAGTCTAGTAATTTGCTCGTATGTCAACACATCTGTTTTGTAACTAAATAAACGAGGGAATTTAAACATGTGCAGATAATCACTTTTAAAGTTTCTGTTATTCAGTTTTTTGAAAACTTGTTTTTGAGAAAAGGTATTAAAAGAAGAGGTTCATTTTTAAACTATGGTTTTTTTATGAGATCATGAATTTGGACTGAGCAGTAGCCTATAGAGACATTACACCTGCCACACATACCTAAAAAGTTCTCGCTCCCGGATAATCCATTCTTAGATGATGTCAACTGGTAGTGATTTGCTATCCTTGTAACTGTCCAGGGCTATACTTCATATAAAACACCCATGTACATCTATCCATCCTAATGTTTGCTGGACTCAAACAACAATCGCGCTGCTTACAAGCATTACCAGCTCAAGACGGCTCGAGGAAGAGAAAGTTATGACATGCACGCACATGTTGAGAGTAATTGCATGTCTGAGTGTTGTAGACAGTAAATATTGCGTGTCAAAACCGCTATGAAAACCACGGAGTACACAGCTCTCTCTCTCTCTCTCTCTCTCTCTCTCTCTCTCTCTCTCTCTCTCTCTCTCTCTCTCTCTCTCTCTCTCTCTCTCTCTCTCTCTCTCTCTCTCTAGGAGTGAAAACCTCGGAGTACACCTCTCTCTGTGTGATCTGTCTCTGTCTCTCTCTCTTTCGCTCTCTCTCTCTTCGCTCTCTCTCTCTGCCTCTCTCTGCCTCTCTCTGTCTCTGTCTCGTCTCTGTCTCTGTCTCTCTCTCTCTCTCCTCTCCTCTTCTCTCTCTCTCTCTCTCTCTCTCTCCTCTCTCTTCACAGAGCAGAGAGAGTAAAGACCAGTCCAGACATGTTAAACAGGGCCCAGGGAGCAGAGGGAAACTGTTGTCTGGTCCAGTTCCCAGATTCCGTCATTGGCACAGTCTGCAGCCAGTCCCCCATCAATACACCGTCTCTGTAGTCCTCGGTGGTCTTTCTTTTTATTAACATCCACACGCTGTTCCTCTGCCTTTCATCAGTGTCTTACGCTCCCTTTAATTAAATGCTCCAGACTCCGACTTCGTCTTCAAACTGGGCGTTGAAATGAAAAGTTGTTTAATGAATGACTTGGCTTGGTATATATGTACCTTACTGTTAGAGGAATCATTGGTGCGCTGCAGTGAATGTTTTCAAGTCTGTCATGGACGGTATTGATTCTGAAGGAGCCTATCCCTCTCCAGGTAACAGTGCATTCAAGGTATGTTGGAGTCATCCACCTCACTGACCATATATCTGGTTCTCTCATTTGGAGAAGGTAGCAGGGATTTCAAACAGAGCACAAGAGATTCTGTCTACGTCTGCTCACAAGACTTCGATATGTGCTCTCATCCAAAGGATTTCTCGGGAAATGGAGTCTGTACTAATGTTAACTCTAAGTGAAAAATCTGCTCAAACAGACAACTCAGTGTAGACTCGATTCCCAGGCCCTGATAACAGTCAGATTATTTTACGATGCTCTAACCATATGGCTAAGTTGCCCCATGTGAGTAAGTTCTTCTGATTAAAAAAAAAAGCACTGCTGCTTTAATGTGCTGTACTGTACTGTAACTGCACACACACGCACGAAGATCCAAGCATAGGTACTGCTGTTCAGGCAGGTGACAGTCAGCCTAGGTGTCAGAGAGAGGGGCAGCGGTCAGTCCAGATATGCAAGAGGACAGCATCGTCGTCAGCGGCTTCAGTGAGGGACCAGCAGCCAACCTTCAGCTGTGGCCACCGTACCGTGCAGCTGTTCGGGTTCTGATACCAGTCTGCTGCTGCCTCTGGACACTAATCATGGCGTCAGCTGTTTGACTGTCCACTTTATCAGCTAACATGACTTATCTGTGTGTAAGTTATTTGTTCTGTGAAATGCTTATCTCCACACATGTCAAGCTTACTAGTTATGCACGGTTGGGATGGGGGATAGGGGTCTTCAGTACTGTCCACATTACTCCACGTACAATAACTATTTCCAAACGTGTCTCTTTGTGGTGGCCTCTGACTTGAGTGTGGGTAAACATGGGCTTTACTTGGCTATGTTTTTTTTCCTAGGCTGTAGTGTCGATGGTTTTTCAAGAGCAGCTCTCTATTACCCATTTTATGTCTTTGAATACTGTTGCTTAGTCTTGGTCAAAACTTTCTACTTTCAAAAATAATCTTTGAAAACTATTCATGCCAGAACGTGCTAGAAACAGTCAAAGCCATTTAAAAGACTTTTTTGCAATTTGAATTATTATGATAGTCATTTCATCATCTCCATTATCACCTTGATAATCCTATTTTCACTTCTTCTGTTGTAACATGTTTGTTACCGTTTTTCTCTTTTTAGATAGATAACTTTCTTCATGGATGTTCGTAATAATAAAAAATGAAATTTGAGTACATGTGGTTTGGTCACGTAGATGAGAATTCCGTTATAGAGAAAACGACAGTTTCTGAGTTCCAACCCCAACAGAAGGTTACATTTTTCTCGACACCATGGTAATCTGCTAAGACTCTATAAAAATTATATCAAGATCCTGTGTGCAACAAGCGTTTTGATCAAGAAAACACAACCATGGAACAGAGAACGTATTCTTCCTCAACTTTTTGCAGCAAAAAAGCAGCCCTCTAAAGTAACCATGATTTGGAGTGTTCAATGGTTGTCAGTGTACCATAGATTCAAGCAAGCTCTTCCCAAAAAATCAGCTCGAGTTTTATGCAAGATATCTGCCATAACAATGAATGTTCTGCAATGTGGCACACCACTAGAGCGCCATTTCTGAAAGAGCTTTAAGTGTAAGACGAGTAGTAGATTTATTTAACTCTCAATATAATGTACAGAAAAAGCGGAAACCAGTAAAGGAGAACATACAATGTAGCTGAAGAAGACTGAATAAAAACAACGATGGAAATCAAATTCTAGAGAATAAAAGCTTTAGTGAAATCCACAAGCACTCTGAGCACAGCATGCTTTGAGGGAAAATAGGTCAACCATGATGTTAATCATCGTCTTGTTGCAATTGTTACAGGTGTAACTATCTAAAATGTGTTGAAATATCGTAAAGTTGATGTTGGTAAACTATTCACCATGAACAAAAACTGTACCAGTCAGCCATCCAGTCAAACAGACGTGCTAACTCCTGCCGACGAACAAAGAAAACTAGGCCTACAGGGTAAACGCTACCAAAAAACAGTCCGCAAAACTACCCAGCAATGAAGTTGCCAGGAGTCAGACAAAGGTGCTGACATGTTCGATTATATATAACAGACCCCCCATCCCTGGTCAAGCGAAAGAGGAGGGTGGGGGAGGGGAGGGGGGCATGGGGGATCGGAGGGGTAATCCTACCAGGCTTCAATCTCAGACCTCAAGTCGAAGGGAACTCACTCCTGCTGTATTTCCTCTGACCTCGTTTCCAGTTTCCGCTCCCGGAAGAGGCCTCAGTCACCTAAATGGCCATCAGAATCCAAGGGAGACAAGCAGAAAAGTGACAGACGTGGGAGTGTGG
>CM060327.1:37707057-37722057 GCA_030674155.1 Stramonita haemastoma | reverse complement strand
GTGGTGTAAAAAAAAAAAAAAAAAAAAAAAGACAGAGACAAGTGGGAAGGAATAAAGTGCAGCAGTGTGGGAGAGTTAAGAAACAAGATTACATTTTTCAAAAGAGTAACATTCTTTGTTCATCAATATCAAAACTTTTGTCACTGAGTCGTCCAAGTACACTTGAAATAAGGATGTGGCCCACCTCTTTGATTTTGATTCCTAATCGGACATAAACATATATATAATCTGATATTGCTACAAAGCATCAGTCCCAAATAACTCTGCAGGATTTGAGAAATTTGGCAAAACTTAGCAGACATAATCATCTTTTCGTTATTGTCAGAGAGCAATCTTCACCAAGTAAACACTAATCTGCTGCGTGAGTATTTGACAAGCAAAAATGTATGCCATACATCTGCAAAAAATAAACGGTATTCATGGCCAATGACTTTCATATTGCAAGCTTTACATCTGCTCTTTTCTTCAGTATCGGTTTTTGTTGCCTGTTTCAGTTTTTGATGTATGATATTAACAACAGAACTTCGAGATGAAAAAGCATTACACGATTTGTAAAACAAGATTGTGTTCTTCTAACTCAAAAACATTTTACGTTGACAAAACAGAGACTTACCTCTGTTTTCTAAATCTGTTCTCAACTGTTGTATGAATAGTTACTGGGATATTATTCAATATTTTTACAAGAAAGATCATTGATAAAATATTTTTAAAATCCCAAACACAATCAAACCACTTAAAGTGGGTGTATTATTCTTTACACTAAAATAAACAATTTAAAGAAAATCTATCACGCTCTGGAAATGTTTGAAGAAAAATCTATATCTTTTTTCGGTTGAATATTTTCCATTGGATCATCCCGAAGTTTAATGAACGGACTGTAATCTTTATATGAAGCTCAATAGAAGTCTCTCAGGCTTAGCGGGCAAGATTCTCTAAGCACAGACATCCATCCATCAATGCACACTGTTCCTCTGTAGTCCTCTGCCTGTCATCAGTGTCTCTTTCTCCCTCCCTGTCATCAAATCCCCACACGGCCACTATGTCTTCAAAACGAGCGGTGAAATGGAAACTTTTCAATGAAGTACTACTGATCAGAAACTGTGTTCCACTGCTGTCTGTTACTGTGCTGTTATATGCTGGTCTGTGCTGTAGTTTATTGTATACTGTTGTGTTGTGTTGTGTTTGCTGTGCTGTGCTGTGTTGTGCTTGCCCTGCTGTGCTGTACTTTACTGTAAATGTTGAGTTGTGCTGTGCTGTGCAGTATGTTTTGTGGTTCAAAGTCATTAAACATTCTATGGTCTGAAATTCAGTGCTTTCTCTTCTTCCCACATAACAACAACAAAAACACGTATTATGATTACAGCACCTGTCCTATTTGTTTTCTTATAATCATGATATCTTTGCTAAATCTTTCAACAAGCATTTTATCACAGAAAACTCTATGATTGTCGAGAGCGTTTTGCAATGTGCGTAAGGTATACTGGCTACCACCTCAATAATTTGTGAAAGTTTAGAGGTGGGAGAATTAAAAACCTCGTATCGAAAGGGATTTGAACTGTGGTTTTCTTGTTTTCCAAGACAGGCGCAACACATGTATGACTGAAGCAAATTGCCACTGTACACAGAACCCCTATCGTCAGCAGACATCGTTAATGATTATTCAATAACAGCTTCTCTTTTCTGTCACCAGTTTCTGGCAATGACAGTTAGCTGATAGAGGATAGCATAACTTAAAATAATGACACAGCACATCAGATTGTGGTTTACTCGTTGCAGCTTCGTGCTTCTTATTTCACCAGTACATCGCGATCAACATATCAGTCCAATCCAATCTTGTTTATAGCCCTGCCAACAGCAGAAGCCATATCTGGGCTGTCACCTCGTTGATCAACAGATCAAAGATATCAACAGATCATAATTAAAACCTGACTTAATTGCAAAACACTGCACACATCTGCATGTATGAAAATGCATGGATGCCTGCACAGTCACGCTTGTCTAGGTAGATTGGTGGCATGCAGTTCAGATGCTGAAGACAGAGATGGCAATCAGCTGTTGTACCGAAGAACCCTCAGTCAACCATTTTAGCTATAGCCTCTGTACAGCTGTCCTGATCCCTACCCTACCCTACCGTATACCCCAACTTTGCTGCATGCAGCCTCTGACAGCAATTAGGGCCTCATCTGTTTACAGGCCATGTCAGCAGGTTTATCTGCGAGTTCTCTGCACGCTGATTCTGTTATCTTCACACTTGTCAGGCTTGCCCACGATGTAAGGCTGGTGATGGATTTTCCTACCATCCCCATTACTTTACTCTCAGGATTTAAAGTCTTGCGGATGCACAGGGCCTGGCTTGTCAGGCACTTAACGGCAGCGTGACGCATTTTCGCTCATATGACAACAATAGTTGCTGTCTGACTGTTCGAAGAAGAAGAAGAAGAAAATGAAGAGAAGAAGAGAAGAAGAAGAAGAAGAAGAAGAAGAAGAAGAAGAAGAAGAAGAAGAAAGAGAATGAATGAATGAATGAATGAATGAATGAATGAATGAATGAATGAATGATCTTAATTTTCAATGGTTACAAAGTAAGCATTACATACTTTTTTTTCATCCGGCCCTTGCCCTGATCAGGGAATAAAGCTAAGAAACCCCTCCCTACTCCTACATACCAGCATCACTAACAGCAGTTCAAACAATGAAGAAGAAGAAGAAGAAGAAGAAGAAGAAGAAGAAGAAGAAGAAGAAGAAGAAGAAGAAGAAGAAGAAGAGAGAAGAAGACAACAACAAAACAACAACAACAACAACAACAACAACAAAAACCTGTTCACTTTGCAGATGAGTATGGGTAAAGGTAATGTTTCTGTTGCTGTTATGTGCAGTATTTCTCAACACCAGCTTTCTGGAATGAATACCTGACAATTGTTTCATGGTCCGTGTATGTTGGGGGAGGAGGGATAACTGCTGGTAAAAAAAATAAAATACTCTGTACCGTTGAATTTCGGCTGTGGTGTTCTAAATGAAACTGCTACAATTGTGTATTTTAAAAAAAGCAAAAAGATACAATGTTGCAGTTGTGAATAAAAACAAAAACAAAACACACAACGTTTCACTTGTGTAAAAAAAAAAAAAAAAAAAAAAGATTAAAGCAAAGACACAATGCTGTAATTGTGTGTAAAAAAGCGAAAAGACAAAATGTTGCAGTTATGTAAAAAAAAAAAAAAAGGAAAAAAAAAAAAGAAAGAAAGAAAGAAAAGGAAAGAAGAAAGAAAGAAAAGAAGAAAGAAAGAAAGAAGAAAGAGAAGAAAGACAGAAAGAAAGAAAAAAAGCAAAAAGACATAATGTTGAAGTTGCGTATAATAAAACCCAAATGACACAATGTTGCAATTTTGTATAAAAAAAAGAAATTAAAAAAAATGAAAAAAGATTCAAGCAAAAAGACACAATGCTGAAGTTGCGTAAAATAATAAAAAGACACAATGTTGCAGTTATATTAAAAAAATTAAAGCAAAAGACACAATGTTGAAGTTGCGTATAAAAAAAGCAAAAAGACACAATGTTGCAGTTGTGTTTAACAAAAAATTAAATCAAAAAAACAATGTTGGGTTGTGTAAAAAAGCAAAATGACACGATGTTGGGAGCTGACAGACTCTACAGTCATGCCATCCTTCAAGGAATGACTTCACAGTCACACAGACTTTCCACCCCTCTAATCACACAGCAAGCTACCCCACAAAACAGACGACAGTAAAAAAAAATAATGATCAACGCCAAACGCCAACCAACCCACACAAATACCTACCATTCACATTGCCAGGATCCAGAAAAAAAAGTGCTGACATGTGAGATTACTGAACAGACCACCACACACCAGTCAGCCGAAAAGAGGGCGGGATTTGAAGTGGGGGAGGGGGGGGGTATAGAAGGGATGGAGGCAGGAGAAGGGGGTGATTTCTGCCACACTTCAATCACAGAGCCTCAAGTCAAAGGGAGCTGTATTTCCTCTGACCTCGTTTCCAGTTTCCGCCCCAGAAGAGGCCTCAGTCACCTAAATGGCCATCAGAGTCCGAGGGAGACAAGCAGAAAAGTGAGGGACGTGGGAGTGTGGGTGTGACTGGGAAAAGGAGCCATCGATCAACCTCACATGTCTTTTGTGGACATTGAGGAATCAGAGAAAACCAGCACAGAGGACGAGGAAAACTATAAAATAATCAAGAAAGCAGCAGGAGGGACATGAATCTATTCAAGAAAAGGGAAAAAGCAGCATAATACGACATAACACCAAGAAGTGATGACATGTGTACTAATATTACAGGGTAGCATCGCTCTCATTTCTTGCAGTTTAACTTGCCACGAGATATTCAGGATCCTGTCTGAAGTATGGATCACAAAACATCACAGTTCCATAATGTAAATGTACCTACTGTACATTCCTCCTACCACCTCACCTTCTTCCGTTCCTAACAAAATTAAAACTGAGTAAGCAACACATGTGCACACCATATTCAGTTATTCTTGGACGAATAAAATCTTATGGTTGAACTTAAGCTAATTTTTTTTGATAAGCTGAAAATAAGGAAATGACGGATACGTTTTCTCTACAAAATGAACATGACACCACCAAACACGCTTTTCATTGTGCGACATAGTGAGAATCGTCTTGTCTTCAGGCTGCTCTACAATTTGTGTCCATCCATCCTTGCAATAACAAAAATAAGGGGAAGGGTGAAAAGAAATTATCAGAGGAAAGAAAAGATGATAAGGAGGGAGAGGGTTTGGAAGGAGGGAAACGAGACAATACAAATCATGACAAAAACAAAACTTTTATTTTGAGGATAAATGATAAAAACCGATGCACTTGTTATATCACAGTCCCCACCCTTATTAAGTCATGGGGGAGTGGGTTGTGGATTAAGCGGAGGAAGAGGGACTAATTTTGATATAAATTTCAAATCACTTTGCTAATCACAAGACTGCCAACACAGACTGGACTGCTAGACCACGCCACACGTTGTTTCCAATAAGACTAGAGTAAAAGAAGGCGCAAAATCTTCAATGGTGCTCCAGCCGTCCTACTAACTATCAAGAGATGTGTGTGTGTGAGTGAGAGAGTGAAAGAAGGCACAGCCACTGTCTCCTGAGACAGGAGAAACCTTCTCTACTCTAGAGGCTACTGTTTAAGCATGGTTTGGGTTGTAGCTAAGGAAGACTGAAGAAGGTTGTAAAAGCTTCTTCATCATTTTGCTTTATCAATACTAGTCACTGTCACTGACAACGCTCTCGGAAAGAAATCATATCTTGATATGGCATCAAAGACACACTACTCCCTTTGTGAATGTCTAAGCAGCTCCCTTGATGTATGTATATGAATGGGGCAATGCGTCTGTGAATGAAGATATTTTGATCACAGTCTACCAGAGGCACTTGAAGAAATCAATCTGTCATCTCCACATAATGAAACGAACTATGCTCGCCTCTGTAATTCATTTCAGAGCCTATTCCTTATTATTAAAACCATAATTCCAGTCACAAAAACACATAAAAAACACTCAGCAATAAAAACAAAAAGAGGAAGGAGACACAGGATATTAAAAGATGGGTGGGTAGATGTATGGATGGGTGAGTGGGTATGGGGCGAGGGTGGGTGGGTGGAGAAAGGGTGGGAAAGAAGGAGGGAGGGAGGGTTAGAGATAAGTAAAGGCAAATAAAGTGAAACAAAGATTAACCAACAGGAACTTTCATATCACACTGATAATCTATCTGCTGCTGCCACAGACACTCAACATCATCAGGGTTTTACATGCCCTTGCTATAACCGATATCACCACATTACACAGATTCCTGTCATTGTCTGCACTCTCTACTTCTTGTAGAAGGCCAAGACTATATAGAATGAAAACTAGCGACCCAAGCCCTCTCCACACTCATACCTCCACCTCCGCTCACGCCACACACACACACACATACACGCTCGTGCGCGCGCGCAAGCACACACACACACATACACACACACTGCTTATTCAATATACCATCTGGAAATAAAATTTTGACTTGACTTCATACACACATACACACACGCACACATGCACACACGCACGCACACATGCACGCACGCACACATGCACGCACGCAACACACACACACACACACACACACACACACACGCACACGCGCACACACACACACACGGAGAAAGGGAGAGACAGACAGACAGACAGAGACAGACAGAGACAGAGACGGACAGAAACAGAGCTAGAGAGAGGGGAGGAGGGGGAAAAGAATGAATATTTCATGATGTTAACCCTTCAGAATCTCAAAAAAACAGACGGACAGATTTCATTGCTCATTCATAATTCTATAAATGTTATAACACTCCACTATTACCCTTTCTTACTTTTTTACCGGTCTTTTATACACCTATGAAAAAAGTCACTGAACCCACCTGTCTAGACAGTTGTGTGTTGAGAGAATGATCAGGTACCATCCACACCAAGAAATAGTATTCTTGGAAAAACAGCTAGTATAAGAGACAGAGACAGTGTGCGCCCATGTGTGTGTGGTTGTTGTGTGTGTGTGTGTGTGTGTGTGTGTGTGTGTGTGGTGTGTGTGTGTGTGTGTGTGTGTGTGTGTAGTGTGTGTGTGTGTGTGTGTGTGTGTGTGTGTGTGTGTGTGTGTGTTGTGTGTGTGTGGTGTGTGTGGTGTGTGATAGAGATAGAGATAAGAGATGCAGACAAATACTGAGAGAGACAGGCTACGCAGATAAAGAGACACACAGAGAGAAAGAGTCAGACAAACAAAGACTAGCAGACAGAGTCGTAGACATTGAGATAGAGAGAGATACAAAGACACAGAGATACGTTCTACGTTTTCTTTGGTATATGTATAGTCAATTCTGTCAAGATTTAGAAGCGGGTGACTGACAGAACAATTATCATCTTAAATGACTGCTTGGTGGTTTCTAATGACACAGCCGCCTCTGAATTTCCTCATCCTAAATAATTGATACAAAGGAAGAGATGAGAAGAGAATGCAGAACTGGTGCCGGCTGTCCACGCAGTTTCATGCTGACGACATGACAAAGAATTGGTCACCATCACAGACTCATAGTTATTGCAACACACACACACACACACATGCACGCGCGCGCGCACACAAACACACACACACACACACACGCATGCACGCACGCACGCACACGTACGCACGCACGCACACACATACTCACTAAACAAGAATTGATTAGATATTGGCTTCTACTACAAAACTGCGATGCTATTTTGAATTGGGCAAGCAACCAAAAACAAAAGCAGAGAGAAGTAATCAAAAACAAACGAGGCAATGTGTGAGAAAAAAATAACAAAGCAAGAAAGAACAAAAGAAAGAAAAAACGAAAAAAAGGAAAGAAGTAAGAAAGAAAAAAAGAAAGAAAGAAAGAGGAACACAGTTGGGGTCTTTTGAATTACACACACAAAAAAGAAGAGAAATGAAAACAAAAACTACTCAGGACTGATCCATTACAAGCGTTTTCTAGTGCCCATTACACCACAGACCAGTATTCTTGTTGTGCTAGATGTGATGTTTGGCTTGCATTGGTTAGGATGTTTTTCTGTTTCTTATGTCCTGCTTAAACGAATGAACTCCACCACACTCTATGGAGTGAGCCTCTCTTCTAATTATGCCGGGAATTTATATGTATACAAAAAGGCGCCATGCCATTTTACTTCAGGTTTTCTCTTAAGATTTCTGCGACCGCCATGCATAGACAAAACAACTGACAAACAGAGGGAATATCTTTTCTCCAGGGACCTCTACAGATCATGAACAACGCTAATTCTGGGCATGTCTGTGTAATGCCGAGTACATCTAATAGGGTTTTCAACGAATTTTGACTTGTACAGAGAGAGAGCGAGAGAGAGAGAGAGAGAGAGAGAGAGAGAGAGAGAGAGAGAGAGAGAGAGAGAGAGAGAGAGAGAGAAGAGAGAGAGAGAGAGGAGAGAGAGAGAGAGAGAGAGAGAGAGAGAGAGAGAGAGAGAGAGAGAGAGAGAGAGAGAGAGAGAGAGAGAGAGAGAGAGAGAAGGGCAGTATGCAGTCAGTTTTCGTTGAAGAAAGCAAACAAATACCAAAAATTTCGGTTGTGAAAAAAAAAAGTAGTTTCTCTCTCTCTCCTCTCTCTCTCTCTCTCTCTCTCTCTCTCTCTCTCTCTCTCTCTCTCTCTCTCTCTTAATATATATATATATATATATATAATATATATATATAATATATAATATATATATAGATATAATATATAATATAATATATATATATATATAATATATAATATAATATTATTGTCACGATTATGAATATGATCAACGTGCAACTTTTATCACAAATTTGTAGAAAATACTGATAGAATTCTAGGAGATAATGTATGAAAGAAAAAACAGACAAAAAGGCAAGAAGACACTAATCATAGCCACAATTGACGGCAATGGTGTTGACGATTATTAAAAGAAAAAGACGAGAAAACAAAAAAGAACTGGCCTGTTTATTGTAAAGGTCTTTCGAGCAGAAACTAAGCTGACAAAATATGTTTTGTTTTGTTTTGTGTTTAATTAGAGATCATATGCCAAGAATTACGATTCGTCCACTCCATCCAAAATCCATGTAAAAAATCGAACAAGTTCTTAGTAAAGTGTCGTTAAAATGAAACAATCTCCATTTTTAAGTATCTGCCAAGGCTTTGATCCCTTCTAGCTGCGTGGTCTAGTATTCAATGGACTCCCTGTGCGCATCATGATAACATATCAAAGTCCTTTTCGGATGAGACTATAAACCGAAGGCCCCGTGTGCCAACGCCATCGCAGAACATCTTGTCGCACCACGTTAATCCTGTTCCACTTTCGTAAGAGTGGCCACTGTGCCGCGTGGGAAGAGATGACATTTACAAAACTGCATACACACGGACTGGATGTAAAAAAGCATGTGATTCTTATTCCATTGTCTCGATATAAAAGGAATTGATAAAAAAATAAAAATAAATAATAATATCAGAAAAACTAAAAAGTGAAGCAAAAAGCCAGGTTTTTCTTTTACACTTTGGAAAACCAATTTAGATATGAAACAAGTCCCCCCAAATTCTCATTCATTTCCCTGGAAATGACGTAAACAAGCCTGTGGGAATTCAGAGATGTACAAACAAGAAAGATGAGTTATGGGCTAAGTGATCATGTTACCACAATCCACAAGGGGCCATGATTAATCTCTTTTTTTTTAATTTCCGATCATCACTCATATCACGGTGTGTGCAACTTTCCCATGCACTTTAAAGAAAATGAAAAATTGAATTATGAAGGACTGGCAGATAAATTAGATGAGGAAAAACGAAGAAGAAATGACCAAAAAAAATCAGAACCCAAACGAGACAAAGAAAAAAACAACAACAAAGAAGCCAGAACAAGAAATAAAAGGACTAAAAATGGAAAACATGACAACAAGAACAATTGATAACAACAAGGACAATATCAAAGAGAGAGAAGGGGGTGGGGGGGGTCAAGAACAAGAATGAGAAAGACGGAGAGGAAAAACAGCGGAAGGAGAAGATTGAGTTGAGGAAGACGAAGGAAACTCCTGCACCTTGAGGCCATAAATAGTCTGTTTATTGGCAGTTTAAATATTACTCTCTCCGGTCGCCTGCTGTGATCGATAGATGCTCGCTCTGCCCTCCACTTCACTTCACTCCGCCGTCCACACTGCGGGGATTGAGAAAGATAGTATTGCCCTTGTGTGTGTGTGTGTGTGTGTGTGTGTGTGTGTGTGTGTGTGTGTGTGTGTGTGTGTGTGTGTGGTGTGTGTGTGGTTGTGTTGTGGGGTGTCTGTTGTCTGTCCTGTCTGTCTGTCTGTCTGTCTGTCTGTCTGTCTGTGTCTTCTCGTCTGTCGTCTGTCTTCTTCTCTCTCTCTCTCTCTCTCTCTCTTCTCTCTCTCTCTCCTCTCTCTCTCCTCTCACTCTCTCTCCTCTCTCTCTCTCTCTCTCTCTCTCTCTCTCTCTCTCTCTGACCCAGTCCTGTCCCATCAGTTGTAAAGTGTGAAATGAGAAGTTTGGGGCACACATAGATTCAAAAGGCAAATGGACACACACAGAGGGAAAAAAAACAGATTCACAAACAGAGAGATATAGAAGCTAGGGAGAAACAGATTCATTCAGACGTATGGATACACAGATAGACAGACAGACAGACAGGACAGCAGAAGGATGGGAACACGTGGATATTCATTCAGACATATAGATAGGCGGACGGACAGACAGACAGAGGTGAAAACAGATGGAATTCATTCAGACGTGTGGACACACAGACACACAGACAGACAGGAGGTGAAAACAGATGGGAATTCATTCAGACGTGTTGACACACAGACAAACACACAGACGGATAGGAGGTGGGAACACATTCATGGATACACAGTCAGAGAGACCAAAGACCCGGTTCAAACAGATCCATATTTTTTTGTATATAATGTATAGATAGACACTTGGACAGACAGAGGCACAGATAGATAAAGGAATTGGTAAAGAGACTCATGCTGCCAGACACATGAACACACATAAAGACAGACATACAGACACACAGACAGACCAACACTCTAGAGAATGGCCGGGGGGGGGGGGGGGGGCTGTAGAGCATTGAGAGAGAAGACATAGACAGTCATTGTCAGTGCCTTCACAACCAGACACTGTCCCCACAGGGCATCGGCGTCTTCTGTCTGTCTGTAGCCTAGCCTACATGTAGGTTCTCGATGTATCAAGCTGATCTCCTGTCTGTCTTGTCTGTCTGTCTGTCTGTCTGTCTGTCTGTCTGTCTGTCTGTCTGTCTGTCTGTCTGTCTGTCTGTCTGTCTGTCTGTCTGTCTGTCTGTCTGTCTGTCTGTCTGTCTGTCTGTCTGTCATGTCTGCCTTCACACCACCTGTCCCGGTCTCGGCGTCTTCTATCTGTCTGTGCCTAGCCTCTATGTCAGGTTCTCGATGTATCCTGTACTCCTCTGTCTGTCTGTCTGTCTGTCTGTCTGTCTGTCTGTCTGTCTGTCTGTCTGTCTGTCTGTCTTCTGTCTGTCTGTCTGTCTGTCTGTCTGTCTGTCTCTTCTTCTTCTTCTCTCTTTTTTCGTCTGTAAAGAGCCAAGACGCTAAACGAATAAAACTGAATTATCGAGAATGCGTTGTTTAACTACCACCCTTGAAAATATTTTTTATTGATCGAATTTGGTACTTCTCTCTCTCTCAATGTTGGGTGTCAAAAATCAGAGAAATCCTATGTGAAACAGGATTTGATATTGTATGGTTACAACAGGGTGTTGGTGATGTAAAAGCCTCTTTGCATATATTCAAGCGAAGATAAATTGATGTTTTGCGCAAGAGTATTATGGAACTATAAGAGATAAAGAGATCATTTAAAACTATTTTTGGAAAAGAAAACTACATTAACTCAATAAACAGATATTGCTTTCGGGTTACCATTACTCCAGCTAGATAGACAGACTAAATGCTTTACCACTTTATAACAATATTCGCAAATTTAGTGTTAATAACCAAGAAAAAAAACTTATATTTTTTGTATTTGAATGCTAAATGTACTCCGATTTAAGGGACACGTTTTTAACTCAGTGTATTAATATACCAATATTAGAGCTACTGAAAACATCAAATTAATGGAGAACACAGTCATTATTATCCAGATACATATTCTATTCCATTAACAGAAGGAAGAAATTGTTGAGTCATAATATGACTTGATTGATGTTGTATTAAATGAGATGTATGTCTTTTTTTTCTATCAACCTGAAGCGAACTATTACATTTGGACTTAAATAATTATTGATTTTGATGAATACTATTAACAATATCCATGCAGCCTAATATAATTGTTTTGTCAAGCTCAGAGTTCAAGCCATGATCATTTCTGTCATGATTTACAAGAATCGGTTGTTGGTTTGGTTGGTTGGTTGGTTGGTTGTTTTTTTCTTTCATGTTCCATTATATGCTACATATCAGTATGTTGATTCTCCTCCCTCCCCCAAACTACGTGTACTGTGGCTTAAAGCCAATGTACATATTAGGCACGATCAGAGTTCAGAGCTCCTCTCCTCTCTCTCTCTCTCTCTCTCTCTCTCCTCTCTCTCTCTCTCTCTCCTCTCCTCTCTCTCTCTCTCTCTCTCTCTCTCCACACACACACACACACACCACACACACACACACACACACACACACACACACACACACACACACTCTCTCTCTCTCTCTCTCATCCTCTCTCTCTCTCTCTCTCTCTCTCTCTCTCTCTCTATACTTCCTCTTCACTCTCTCTCCTCTGTGATACGTTTCCTCTTCACAGCCTTCTCCGGCTTTTTTCTCTGTGTGTGTGTGTGTGTGTGTGTGTGTGTGTGTGTGTGTGTGTGTGTGTGTGTGTGTGGTGTGTGTGTGTGTGTGTGTGTGTGTGCGCGTGTGTGTATGTGTGTGCGTGTGTGTGTGTGTGTGTGTGTGTCGTGTGTGTTTGTGTGTGTGTGTGTATGTGTGTGTTGTATGTGTATGTGTGTGTATTGTGTGTGTATGTGTTTGTGTGTGTGTGCGTGTGGGGGGGGGCATGCGTGTGTATGTGTGTGCGTGCGTGCGTGTGTGTGTATGTGTGTGCGTGCGTGCGTGTGTGTGTATGTGTGTGCGTGCGTGCCTGCGTGTGTTCGTGCTTGCGTGCATGCGTGCGTGCGTGCGTGCCTGCGTGTGTGTGTGTGTGTGCGCGCGCCGCTAAATCCCCAACAAGTCGTACACAGTGACAAACAGAGAACACAGCGGTACTCACCACTTGCAGGAGCAGAAGAACAGAGATGCTGTCTCGTTCTCCCCCTGTGTCTGCTCTTTTGTACTGTCCCTGCACGCACACACACACACACACACACACACACACACACACACACACACACACACACACACACACACACACCACGCACACACATACACACACACATACATACACCACGCACGCACGCGCACACACACACACACACCACACACACACATATTCTGTTTTCATCATTGTTACTTACATGTTGGCTTTTATGTACTTTTGCATATAACTGTGTTCATAAACTTCTTTTAGTGAAACAAAAGTTTCGATATGTGTGTGCAAATGTGTTTCTGTAGTGTTTTTTCACATCTAAAGAAATTCCACCAGGTATCTAATGCATAATTAGCTTCCCATGCCTATATCAGCTTGTTCTTCGATTGAACTTCTTTTCGTAATGCAAGATATTGGAAACTCTCTCTCTCTCTCTCTCTCTCTCTCTCTCTCTCTCTCTCTCTCTCTCTCTCTCTCTCTCTCCTCTCTCTCTCTCCTGTCTGTATGTGTGTGTGTTGTGTGTGTGTGTGTGTGCATGTATTTCTGGGGGTGTTAAGGGTGGAATAGGACGAGACTGGGCAAGTGGGTGGCTGGGTATGTAAGTAGGTGTGCAGCAGTGTACGTTCATGCATGTGTGTGCATCTACGGGCGCGCAAATGCCTAAATGCATACCTTATGACTACCTGCTTACCTCTTTGGCTATTTGTACGCAAATGTACACCTGTCATTTTGATGAGACTGAGCTTGCTGCCGAAACAGAAATGACCAAAAGAAATATAAACAAAAAACAAATACAATTAAAGTCAACACAAGGAATGAAGAAAAAGAAAAAGTCAACACATCATTAAAGAGGCAAGCAACAGACATACAGACAAGCAAACGGAAAGACAGAAAGTCATGCCATAAAACAAAAGGACAGTCATTGTGGTGTCTGAGGCACGTTCCCTTAATGTGTCTGTGTGAACGCTGTCAGCACCCTTGTGCTAAGGGGAACAGACACAATTCATGTCAGATACCATCTCTCTCTCTCTCTCTCTCTCTCTCTCTCTCTCTCCTCCTCACCTCTCTCATCTCCTCTCTCTCTCCTCTCTCTCTCGGATGAGACTTTAAACCGAGGCCCGTGTGCGAACGCACGCAAACATCTTGCGCACACTTAAATCCTGTTCCGCTTTTCGTAAGAGTAGCCATCGTGTGCCGGTGGGAACAGATACAATATTTACAAAACTGCATACACACGGGACCGGATGAAAAAAGCACATGATTGCTTATTCTGTTATCCTCGATATAAAAGAATAAATAAAATAAATCTCTCTCTCTCTCTTTCTCTCTCTCTCTCCTCTCTCTCTCTCTCTCTCCTCTCTCCTCTCTCTCTCTCTCTCTCTCCTCTCTCTCTGTCTCTCTCTCTCTACCACACACAAAAAAACACACACGCGCGCGCGCGCGCGCGCACATGCAGGCACGCATGCACCTGTCTACCTGCCCGTCCGCCTCCCAACCAACTTGACTGTCTATCTACTTTGTTCCCTATCTACCTATCTTACCTACTCTATACGGACTTTTCAACCACAGGAGGAAGATGCCAGCAAGTGCACGCACACACACACACACGCACACACACACATACATACACGCACACACATACAACACACACATACACACACAATACTCCACAACCACACAACCACATGCACACACACACACACACACACACACACACAGATATATATATGTGTATACACACACACACCACACACACACAACACACACCACACACACACACACACACACACACACACACACACACACACACACACACACACACACACGCACGCACGCACGCACGCACACGCACACAGTACAGAGTCCTTCGGATAAGGCTGTAAACCGAGGTCCCGTGTGCGAACGCACGCAGAACATTTTACGCACACGTTAAAACCCGTACTGCGTTTTGGAAGAGTAGGACATTGTGTGCCAGTGAGAACGGATGACAAAATTGACAAAACTGCATATATTTTGAGGACTGGGTGTAAAACAAACATGAGTGTTTATTCCATTATCCTCGAAATAAACTGATAAAGTTTAAAAATTAAAAAATAAACACACACACATAAAACAAAGGTATTTTTATCATAGATAAATGTGAT
>CM060327.1:37699557-37702057 GCA_030674155.1 Stramonita haemastoma | reverse complement strand
AAGGACAGAAGAGGGAGCTAAAGAAGAAGAAGAGAGGAGTGATGGGGGATCCCCATCATCAGTAAGTTGTGGTCCATCAGCTTCCCCCCACACAGACCAGGGACCAATCAGTCTGTCACCGTGATGAAGGGCCGCTCTTTACATGGACTTTTCACCTCCTTCCATCCACACTGTCTGTCTGTCTGTCTGTCTGTCTGTCTGTCTGTCTGTTCTCTCTCTCTCTCTCTCTCTCTCTCTCTCTCTCTCTCTCTCTCTCTTTATATCTTTTAAAATCTATTTTTGCAATTTCCTTAACTATTCTTTATGAGACCAATGTATTTCGATTTCTTCTCTCTCTCTCTCTCTCTCTCTCTCTCTCTCTCTCTCTCTCTCTCTCTCTCTCTCTCTCTCTCTCGTTAGGGAAAGAAGGGAAAAGGAAAGGACAGAAGAGGGAGCTGAAGAAGAAGAGGAGAGGAGTGATGGGGGATCAGCATCATCAGTAAGTTGTGGTCCATCAGCTTCCCCCCACACAGACCAGGGACCAATCAGTCTGTCACCTGATGAAGGGCCGCTCTTTACATTGACTTTTCACCTCCTCCTATCCACACTCTGTCTGTCTGTCTGTCTGTCTCTCTCTCTCTCTGTCTATCTGTCTGTCTGTGTCTGTCTCTCCCTCCCCCCCTCTCTCTCTCTCTCCCTCTCTCCCTCTCTTGTCTCTCTGTCTGTCTGTCTGTCTGTCTGTCTGTCTGTCTGTCTCTCTCTCTCTCTCTCTCTCTCTCTCTTCTCCTCTCTCTCTCTCTCTCTCTCTCTCTCTCTCTGTCTAGGGAAAGAAGGGAAAAAGGAAAGGACAGAAAAGGGAGCTGTAGAAGAAGAAGAAGAGGAGAGGAGTGACTGGGGATCCCCATCATCAGCAAGCTGTGGTCCATCAGCTTCCCCCCACACAGACCAGGGACCAATCAGTCTGACACCCTGATGAAGGGCCGCTCTTTACATGGACTTTTCACCTCCTTCCATCCACACTCTGTCTGTCTGTCTATCTGTCTGTCTGTTTTTTGGCCGTTAAACTATAACTATGTATCTGATATTGAAAAAAACAAATGGTATTCATCTCCAATAAATCCTCAACGCAAATTTGAGTATGTTCTATACTGCCTCTTAATACCTTTTTGTCTTCCTATTTCAAGTTCCTTCTGATTACAGCAAAAGAACTTTATAGCAGAAAAAAATGTCTAATTCTGTTGAAATAAAAACGTATTTACCCATCTCAAAAAAAATTATTATAAAGGCTAATAAAATAGGGATTCGACAATAAATTCTTACAATTTTCTTTCCCATTTTTCTATAAACGTTTGTCAAAGGTTGTGTTTGATATTTAGACATAAAAAGTTCTTTGTTAACAACTTTTCCCCCGGAGTCCAAAAACATCATCATCAAAGCCACAAGCTCTTTGTGTGTGTGTGTGTGTGTGTGTGTGTGTGTGTGTGTGTGTGTGTGTGTGTGTGTGTGTGTGTGTGTGTGTGTGTGTGTGTTAATATGCGAGCATGCACTTGTGTGTATGTGTGTGTGTGTTTGTGTGTGCAAGGGTTTGTGGTAATATGTGTTTGTGTGTGTGTATGTGTGTGTGCGTGTGCGTGCGTACGTGCGTGTGTGTTGTGTGTGTGTGTTTGTGTGTGCGCGCGCATCCTCGCGTGCATGCAAACATGTGTGTGTGTGTGTGTACATGTGTGTGTTGTGTATGTGCGCACTCGCTTGCATGCATGTGTACGTGTGTGTGTGTGTGTGTGGTGCGTGCGTGCGTGCGTGCGTGCGTGCGTGCGTGCGTGTGTGTGTGTGTGTACGTGCGTGCGTGCGTGCGTGTTTCTGTAGTGAAAGGCCAGAGTGCCATAAAGGAGGGGATGCACGTAATGTTACTCAGAAAATGCTTCATAAATTTCATCACACATCAAAGAGAAGAGAGCTCTACATTCCAGGACACAAACTCTGCAGTAACATTTATCAACCCCACTTTTTTTTACATTATCGCTGCAGTCTTTTTAATGCAAAATAACTGTGCCTAGCTACGTTACAAAGCCTTTTTATGGTTTGTAGACATAAGCAGACTTTGTATTGAATATTACAAGGATTCCTGCAATGTTTGGGGCTCGAGTGCTATTACTTAGGATCGGTTAGGTAAGACAACAAAATAGGACATCCGTTTTATCTTGTCCTCCTACATCAACGAAACGTTAATTGTAACTTCCTTTCTATTTCTTCTGAAGTATAGTAGCACAGCATTTCGGCAATACTAAATGTAAACTTTGTCAATACATATTTCTATCACCGTTCGTTTCTGTGTTTATGTACGGCGCTATACATTCTGAAATAAGTATGCCAGTTTCCTAATCTTGTCATCTGCTGTTTACCCTATAGCTTTATTTTGATAGGTTAGACAAATGACAAATTACCAAGGAATCTTTTTTTTCTTATTCAGAACACGAAATAAGCACACCTCATGGCTTTTTCACATCCATCCCTCAGTCAA
>CM060327.1:37679557-37692057 GCA_030674155.1 Stramonita haemastoma | reverse complement strand
GTTCGAAGTGTGTGGTGGTTCGATCCCCGTTTGTGCCCGAAACTTTTTCCCCATTCCACCAGATCGCGAGTGGTGGTCTAGGTGCTAGTCTTTTGAATAAGACAATAAACCGAGGTCCCTGTGCAGCACACATTTTAGAACCTAGGACAGCAAGAGAGTGGTCCCTGAAAAAAATTATATAGAAAAACGCACTCGAATAGTGAAACAAATACACATGCTGACAGGAGAAAAAAAAATGGGTGGCACTGCTCTTGTGACTACACGCTCTCCCCGGGGAGAGCAGGCCGGATTTCACACAGAGAAATCCACCTTGAGTTTGAAGTGGTATACGATACGATACATTAAACATTGAACTAAGGCGACGGTATGCCCTTTCACTTTGTCTTCAGCCTATAGCAGGCCCTTGAGATCTACAAAAGCCTATGGCAAAACTTTACCATCGACATAACGGTAACCGTTACCACACATCAATGACTAATGTAGCGAATAACATGCTTTTAACGTTGGTGTAAACCACTGGCATACTTTTTTTTCTCAATGGTGTGAACCACTGAGCCACTGTAGTTGCTCACTGGAAAAACAGTACTTGTTGGACTTGTAGTGCGTAAGTGCATGAGGTTTTCAACATGTTAAACTAATCAATAGATTTTTAATTTTCCTGTCTTTCATTTCTTTAATATTTGTGACCACCAGAGATCGAGACACTAGCACGGTTTTCCCAGGGTTTGTCTCTTAGAGCTAAACAAATGTGCTATGGATGAAAATGGATATTAAAATCTGACGATGTTTATTCACCTGCGTACATCTGCACGCGGGTGTGTGTGTGTGTGTGTGTGTGTGTGTGTGTGTGTTTTTGTTGTTGTATGTGTGTGGTGTGTGTGTGTGTGTGTGTGTGTGTGTGTGGTGTGTGTGTGTGTGTGTGTGTGTGTGTGTTTGAGAGAAAGAGAGTGAAAAACTTGGAAATAAATCAAAGTGTGTGGACTATGTAATTTTAAAGACCTGCATGTTTCTGACCTTCCCGACCTTCCAGAACGTAAATCTAGCCGAACACTAATGTCCCCGGGGCATTTTGCACACGTCACAAAAACAAACTTTCCTCTTTTTCTTAACTCTATCTTCCCTCTGCTGTCATCCTTCAGCCTCATTCCCCACCCCACACCACCTTACCCCACCCCCACCCCTACTGTTTATTCCCATCCCCCCACACCCCTGTAACTAAAGAGGTGGGAATGTGGGAGAGACAGTGACCTGTGCCAACATTGCTTCCCAGCCGTCCTCTCCTCCTCTTCCTCCACATCCTCCTCCTTCTTCTTCTCCTTCAAAATGCCCACCCCATTATTCTCTCCCTCCTCCTTCTCCCTATTCTGTTTTTTCTTCTTGTTCTTGTTCTTCTTGTTGTTGTTCCTTTTCTTCTTCTTCTTCTTTAAATTCTTCTTATCCTTATTATTCTTCTGCTGCTCCTTTTTCTTCTTCCTAATTTTCCCCTCCTTCTACTCCTCCTCATTCTCGTTCTTCTCCTACTTGTAAAGTTCTTCTTCTGCTTGTACGTCCTAAAGTTCTTCCTCGACTTCTGCTTCTCACAGTTTTTATCCTACTTGTATTTCTTAAAGTTCTTCTTCGACCTCTACTTCTTAAAATTCTTCTTCTACTTCTTAAAGTTCTTCTTCTACTTCTTAAAAGTTCTTCTACGTCTACTTCCTACAGTTCTTTTTCTTCTTCTACTTCTTAAAGTTCTCCTACTTCTTAAAGTTTTTCTACTTCTACTTCTTAGAGCTCTTCTACTTCTTAAAGTTCTTCTAGTTCTACTTCTTAAAGTTCTTCTAGTTCTTAAAGTTCTTCTACTTCTTAAACTTCCTCTTTTACTTCTTAAAGTTCTACATCTTAAAGCTCTCCTTCCTCCTCAAATTTTGTCTTCTTTGTTCTCTGCATCCTAGTGCTTTACTTTTGAAGTTCCAGCTTAGATCTTTGTTTTCCTTTGTCATCACAGATTGGCATGTTTTCAAAGACAGCGACGAATTGTGAAAGTTCACAGTAGTAATATCTTGATTCATCGCCAAGGGGGGTGGGGAGGGGGGGGGGGGCTGCAACGCAACGTAAGACAAGGAAAACAAAATGGGGTGATTTCGCTGTGTAACACCGGAGCATGCAGTTAGGGTTTAATGGTGTGACTGCAGGAGTTCCGCCCCTTGCAGACAGGGGGGGAAGGAGAAGCAAGGCAAACAGGAGAGGGGGTAGACCTTCTTCAAAGGGAGGTAAATAGTGGGTGTTGCAGGCAGAAAAGTCATCAGGAGACCAGATAGGTAGGTCTGTCTGTGCAGTTTTCTTTTTTTTTTTACAGCAGGAAGATCGATTGTCAGTGTCCCTCACTGAAGGGCATAGTGCAGCAGAGACTGTTTTGAGAGCTTCAGGGACCTATGTCGAGGGATGGGGGAAAACGACACAGGTTTGTGTGCAAGCGTGTGCGCAAGCACGCACGTGCACACGTACATATGCACACAGACATTCGCGCGCGCACAGACACGCACACACAGACATAGACACACACAGACACACAGACACACAGACACACACACACATATATATATATATATATATTATATATATATATATATATATATATATATATATTATATATATATATATATATATAACACATTTTGATTCTGTTCTTTTGTTTACCTCCCCATTACCACCAGTGTCCATCACCACTATCAAAACCTCATCTTTGACCTATTTTCTTACCTGATAAAGAGGGAGGAGGGATGGGTAACAATGGTGACCTCTACCTAATTACTCTCACTTCTTTGTCTATTCCTTCTCCTCCTCTTTTGTCTTCTTCAAATCCTTTGTCTTCTTCATCATGTTCATTATTTTGTCTTTTTATTTCTGTGGCCTTGCTCTTTAACTTTTCAAAGTTTGCTTTTTTACGTCGTAACCTGTTTGTACAAAAATTACATGTCTGTAAAAAAGATGAACTGTGAAAGGTTACAAATAAATCTTCACTCATCTCCAGAGATAATGGGGCCAGCGGGGAGGGAGGGGGGGGTGCAACATTAACTTTGTCACTGAGGGCAGGAAAAAAACAACACCCAAACAAGATTAGGTAATTTGGATGCAAAACACTGATACATAAGGTTGTCGTTAATGGTGCGACTGGGGGGTGAGGGGAGTTCTGCCCCCTGGAGACAGGGGAGAGAAGTCAGACGACATTAGAGGTAAGAGAGCTTGTTGAAAGGGAGGTAGACAGTGGGTGGTGCAGACAGGCCAGTCATGGAAGGAGTGTGGCAGAAGGCAGGCGTGTCCAGTTTGGCTCTGCAGCAGGAGGATCGATCTCTACAGCACAGGACGGTCAACAGCAAGGGAGGAGAGGAGAACAGCAGAGAACATACTGGAGATAATAGGCATCATGTCCAGCGAAGAGGGGTGGGGAGGGCATGTGCGCGTGCCCATGCGCGTGCCCGTGCGCCCAGGTCACACACACTCACACACGCACGCACACACACACACACATTAACGCACATACACACACACATTCACACACTCACACAGACATTCACGCACATCCACACACATCCACACCACACATTCTCCCTCTCTCTCTCTCTCTCTGAGGTAAAATGTTACAAAAACTTATTTGTAAAATAATACAAAACTGAAGAAAGAATCCCCCCCCAAAAAAAAAAGAAATTGAGCCATTGTTGGTTGTGTGTGTGTGTGTGTGTGTGTGTGTGTGTGTGTGTGTGTGTGTGTGTGTGTGTGTGTGTGTGTGTGGTGTGTGTGTGTGTGTGCGCGCGCGCGCGCGCTCGCGCGCGTGTGTGTGTGCATACATGCATGTATCCACATACATGTCTATATACATGTACGTGCATGTACATACATTTGTGTGAGTATATGCATGTGTGCACGTGCATGCGTATGTGTAAATTTGTGTGCATGTGTGTGTGTCTGTGTCTGTGTGGGCACGTGCATGCGTGGCTGTACATGTGTACATGTGAAAAATCGAATCATGAACCAAGAAGCAAGGAATTTGACCTGCATCTCTCTAACCTAACAAGATTCCTAGATGTAAATCTCTCTATGCAAAATTACTCCTGAGGCAGTTATGACACGTCATCAAACAGCCTTTTTTTTCCTTGACTTTGTCTTGCCTCTACCATCATTCTCCATCCTCCATTCCACCACAGCCCCCACCTTCCCACTTCTCTCCGTGCCCCATTTTCCCACATACTTCAGAAGGGGTGGGGCGTGAAGACTGGATAAGGAATGTGACCTGTATCAAAATAACACTCAACTTCTGCTGCTTCTTCTTCTTTTTCTTGTTCTTCTGCCTCTTCTTCTTCTTTTTCATTATCATCTTCTCGTTTTTCTTCTTCTTCTTCTTCTTCTTCTTCTTCTTCTTCTTCTTCTTGTTTCTACTACTACTACTACTACTACTACTACTACTACTACTACTACTACTAGCTACTGCTACTCACTACTACTACTACTACTACTACTACTACTACTACTACTTCTACTACTATTACTTTTACTACTACTACTACCACTTCTTCTTCATCTTCTTGTCCTTCTTTTTCATCTTCTTCTACTTTGCATTCTCCTCCTCCTCCTCCTCCTTTTTCTCCTCCTCCTCTTCTTGCCCTCTTCCTCCCCCTTCTTCTTCCTCTTCTTTTTCAGTGTTCACATTGCTTTAACTTTAAATCCAAAGTTTTGTATCTAACTTATTTGCTGTTATAAAGTAGTAGAATTGTATCAAAGGAACAGATCAACTGGGAATAAGTCCACAAGTAAAATTTTCATTCATCTCTTGAGAGGAGCGGAGTGGGTGGCCAGGGGGACTAACTTTGTCACCGACAGTAAGAAAAACAAGATGGCGCAGTTTGGCTGTGCAACACCGATGCATGAGGTAATCGTAAATGGTACGACTTCGGGAGTTCTGGCCCCTGGAGACAGGGGAGAGAAGTAGGGCGCCAGTAGAAGTAACAGACCGTCTTCAAAGGGAGGTAAACAGTAGGTTGTGTAGGCAGGAGAGTGATCAGGGAACAAAGCAGCTCTGTGCAGTTTGTTTTTACAGAAGGAAGATTGATCGTCACACAACATGTCTGCCAATTACAGGGAAGTTATCCTCATGCCTTCTTTGAAGAAAAAATGAGTTGCATTATTTGTATGTGTTTCACATTCTCTCTGTGTCCAAAGAATGGATTATTGGTTGTCATATCAGCAAGGAAGTCATGATAAGATAACTCAAGTGCGTGCGTGTGTGTGTGTGTGCGTGCGTGCGTGCGTGCGTGCATGCGTGCGTGCGTGCGTGCGTGCGTGCGTGCGTGCGTGCGTGCGTGCGTGCGTTGTGTGTGTGAAAAGACAGATAGAAACTTTTTAAGAAAGAGTTGATGAAATAAAAGCGATACAATACTACTTCTCCGAAGTCGGAATACGGCTACCTTCATGGTGGGCAAAACTAGTTGTTCACGCAAAGATCTCTCATTGGTGAAACTAGCAGTTCTAGCCAAGGAAAGACTAAAAAAATACAGTACTACTCTGTGAACAGCCGCCGCTGTAGTCTAGTGGTTAGGGTGTTGGACTCGTAATTTAAAGGTTGCGGGTTCGATCCCAGCTTTCGGCTATGGCGTTGTGCCCTTGGAAAAGGCACTTTACGGCTATTTTCTCACCCCACCCAGGTGTAAAAGGGTACCAACCTTGTGTTGGGGGTTAACCCTGCAATAGACTGGCGTCCTATCCAGGGGGGAGTCTATGACTCTCAGTCGCTTAACGCCACAGAAACCGGGATAAGCACCGGCCTGATGAGCCTTAGGCTCGGACAGACTTTAACTTTTTAACTCTGTGAACAGAAAGAAACAAAGCATTCATCGCAGTTTAACAACAACTGAATAATCTATGATATTTCAATATCTCAGAACTTAAAGGTCTTTATTCCCCCGTGAGGATGACGGGGGCCACTCAGTATGAATGGCACCCCGACCTTCTGGAAATCCTGTGATAGGAATTCCCTCCTTTCTATTCCTCTCTTTCTTTCTGCCTTCTTCCTGTGCTTCCTGTCGCTTTCTATAGTCTATGCTCTGCATTCTTGATCCAGTCTCCTGCCATTTTTTTCAAGAAAGACTTTTTAAAAAAAATGCTCTCCTACGCTGAAGTCGAACGTGCTGGGCCTGACTTGGCAGGCGCTTAACGGCACTGCAAAGAATTTCCGCCCGTATGACAGATAACGACGAAGAAGAAAAAATGCTTTATACTTAAAAAGATTAAAGTTCCAAACATGAATACGTTTTGTAGTTGCCATCGACAAATTCAGCTTATGTATACATATTCTCTGATATTATTTCGCTGGAATGTACCTTTATCAAAGGTCATTTAGGACAGGACAACATAAAACAAAATCTCCCTCATCGTCTTCCTCCCATCCACATAGAGGACAAATTAACATACTGGGATCATATTGATCGTATCTATAGTGATGAGTTGCCAGATTGGATACACCTATCCTGAATCTTCTCACAACAATGTTCAGTTATCGTCACATGCTTGATGTCAGATATTGTTTCATTTCATGGTTATCACAGAAAGTTCAGTGAAGGTTGAACCTGTCACTCTCTGTTCTGAACATTATCATTCCATTTCTGTCACCTACAATTGAATTAGCGTTGATGAACAGCTTTATCAGTGCGTAATCTATATCAATTCATCTCCATGATTTAACCATTCATTACCAAAGCCGTATTTGCATAAACAGATACGGACATTAGTTACCCAATTTATTGACAACAGAAGAGTTAGACGAACAGACAAACTTTACGTTTCTGTTGCTGATGCAGTAGTTATAAGACAGCTTAAGTGCATGTGTTTATGTAAAGAATAAAAGAGTAAAAGAGATAGACAGTATGTGTGTATGCGAGGAAAAGGGGGTGAACACAGAGACTGAGAGACACAAGAACAGAAACAGAAACACGAAGACAGAAGAGGGGGAGATAGACATACAGACTGAGAGAGAAAGAGACAGAGAGACAGAGACAGACAGACACAGAGACATAGAAAGACGGAGGAGAGTAGATGGGGTAGAATGGACATAATTATGTTGAAAAAAAGCCATCAAATCAGTTTCCTAGAGAAGAGCGATGAAGATGTGAGTGTTGTGTGACTAACGGTCATTTTGCAGAGCTCCCCATCTGGGAGACTGTCCTTGGTTCTGTGTGGAAATGATCAGAACGTAACGTCCTTCACACCTGGATTAGCCAGGCTTGATAAGGTGAGCCGAAGGAAGCCAGCTAATTAATGGACGGTTTGCTGTTGTTCATTACACTGGACTTCAGAACAGGCAAAAAAATCTGGAGACAAAAACTGCGACTAAACTTGACGAACTTTTGCATGCGTGACTGTTCAAAATAACAGTGCGATAAAGTCTGTCTTCTGGGAATCTGGATTGATGACTTGTACCTAAAATGAAAAGGGAGGACGTGGTTACTGTGGACCTTGAGAATAAAGGACGGGGAAGAAGTAGAGGCAACGAAAGTGATAAAAATCCACCTCTCCTTCTTTCAATAAACACATAAACAAAAAATATGAACTGGTTTTCATTCATAAGTGAAACAGGATAACAAACATCTATAGGAAAGAAAGTGGATAAACCACAGGAAGTGAACAAACCATACGCCATACAAGAGACTGACAATCAGAAAAAGACAATCGCAGACATCCCCAAAGAAACGATGCCCACACACACACGCGCGCGCGCGCGCACACACACACACACACCACACACACACACACACAACATACATACTACGTACGTACGTACGTACGTGCTGCGTGCGTGCGTAGCGTGCGTGCGTGCGTGCGTGCGTGCGTGCGTGCGTGCGTGCGTGCGTGCGTGCGTGCGTGCATACATACATACATACATACATACATACATACATGCATACATACATACATACGCAAACACACAACAACACAATACATACATACATACATACATACATACATACATACCATACACACACACACACACACACAACACACACAACACACACACACACACACACACACACACACACACACACACACACACACACACACACACACACACACACACACACACACACACACACAAACAAACAAACAAAGAGACAAACAGAAGAAGATTCAAGGTTCCAGATTTAATTGGCCTTTAAACCCCTCTTGGGGCATGGAGGATTTTAGTTAAGAGAATCAACTGTAACAAATAATTTCCATTAACGAAAACGTTTATAAGACTACATGTAACAGAAATAAAAATGCAGTCAACCTTTTCAACACAGCCATGTAACTTCACACAAAGAACACAAGTATTTTACCGTGTGCAGAAGATAGCAGGAGACCCTCTCTCTCTCTCTCCCTCCCCTCTCCCCCTCCCTGTGGGGTGGTGTGGCCCTGTCTGGACAGACAATGGATCTGTCGCCTTCTTTCTCACTGCCTGCACCTGCAGTACTCTCCCAGGAGACTGAACTGTCTCACCTTCAGTTCTGCAAGAATATTGGTGAAGTAAATTATGGCACTGAATCCTCTATGATATGGCAGACTGGTTCAGCTTCAGTTTTATGAAGGTGTAGGTGAGATGTGTAGTATTGAACCTTGTCTTATTTACGATACAACATGCAAGTAGGTCTTGTGTAGACTATGAACATAAACATGATGGAATGCTACCATAATGCAAATGTCTATTGATAAAACAGAACATGCGTCCACTTATGCCTCGCTGATTTCTTATTTCTTAACGATGCACAACATCTGGCTATGAACTATGTCAAGTCAAGTCAAGTCAAATTCTTTTATTTCCAGGATAATGGGCTTTTTTTCCATCCAGTCATCGAAACTATGTAGGCGATTAGTTTATGTTGTAACATTAAGTAATGATAGCTGTTTTATAGTTTGCATCATTGTATCTTTTAAAAATAATTGGATTTTTGAGCGGTGGATTTTGTTTGTTTGTTTCTTGTGTTTTGTTTGCATGTGTGTGTGTGTGCATGTACGCACGCGCGTGCGTGCGTGCGTGCGCTTGCGCAGCTCAAAGCAAAGAGCACAAACCACACACTGTACATCTGTTGACTGCTGACAAATTACCCAGAGGATCGAACTTAGCGATTCTTGTTGTCTTTTAGCCAGATATCCATCCTTTACTTCCCCCTGCATAGAAACCTGCTGCTCCCCTTTCCATTATATCGCGATGCATCTCTCCCTTCCAGCATCGCCATCCCTATCCCCCAAGTGCTGTGTTTTAGTTGGAAATTGAACCGGGTCAGTCCTTGTTGCTGTGCTTTCATCAGACTCTCTCTCTCTCTCTCTCTCCTCTCATCTCTCTCTCTCTCTCTCTCTCTCTCTCTCTCTCTCTCTCTCCTCTCCCTCACGCGCGCGCGCGCGCCGCGCGCGTGCGCGCACACACACACGCATACATGTGTGTGTGCGTGCTGCGTGTGTATTTGCTTGCGTGCGTGAGTTCCCGTGCGCGCAGCGGCGCGGCGTGTGTGTTGTTGTGTGTTGTGTTGTGTGTGTGTTGTGGTGATGTGTGTGTGTGTGTTGTGTTTTTTTTGCACACGGAAGTTCTCCCACCACAACAAATGTAAAACAACAGTAACAAAAAACCGACTTCCTCATCTAAACTTTCTGTAGTTTAGAAACCAACATTCCTTGCTGAAATGACAAACTATTTTTCATTCTGTGGAGAGAGAGAGGAAAAATCATTAATCACGGAAAAAACAAACCACCCATTTCAAATTCTCAGCTAAGGCAGTGACAATAACTTGGAGTTGTTTTCGTTTCTCATTGTTATTGAAAACTTCTGTTTGGGTACAAACGCTTTTTTTCCATCAAGAGAGGTAATTTAGTGTGGAAAATTGACCAAAAGTTTTTGTCGGTTTATTGCCCGACAACTGATTTATTATTAAACGGGACTGGTTTACATCAATAAAGGAAGGTTGAAATTACTGTGGAACTTTTTCTTGAACGATTATTTGTTCTTTTGTTTCTACCACTGTAACTGTTAGTTTATTTTCTTTCGCAGAAACATTTATTCCGCTCGACATGCTGTCCTTTGGATGAGACAATGGTCACATGGCCAAAATTGATGGGATATGTTGAGCGTGCTTCTGTGCCTGTGGTTACACACAACAGTTAGATTCTGGCACTTTTCCTTCTATTTTTATTTTATCACTCTTGCATTCGCACTGCAAGTAATAAATCATCCACAGAAATAAAAACCCTTTTTGTGAAAAACCATCCCCTGACTCAAAATTCAGTATGATACAAACGAATTTGCAAGGTTTGAACTTTTTTTCTTTTTCAGCAAACATTGTACTCCCTCAGTCCCTTGTCGTGTGCTAGCTGCCTCGCATAAGGTGCGCATAAAATACGCATGAGAGAAAAATAGAGACGTGTGATTAAAGACAGAAACAAAAGGGAGTGATAGAAAAGGAGAATTTCTAGCATAGAATCTCCAAAAAGGTGGGGATACTGCCTCTGGCATCCCCACTCTGGATGATGACACTATAAACAAAGGTCCTGTGTGCAAACGCACGCAGATTATCTTACGTCTACCTTAAACACGTTTCGCCTTTCGGAAGAGGTCATTGTGTGCTGATGGAGATGGGTGACAACATTTACAAAACTGCATGCTCACGGAACTGAATGTAAAATAGCATATTCAATAAATCCAATGCAAACACTTTATTATCTCAGAGAAAGATGAATCCAAGCGGGTTACAATGGATATAGTGCTTATTCATTATCCTCAAAAGAAAATGAATTGAAACTGAAGTTTAAAATGTATTACTCTAGCGGTTAATGCAAGGATATTGGGCAAATCCTACGAATAGGGATGACTGGAACTAAATTAAAAAAAAAGCACAATGTATCCATATCTCCATATAAAGAATACAATAAAAAAAAACTTCATACACCAATCTCTTCCACACCCACCTACCCACCAACTCCATTCCACACCACCCCACCCACCATATTCCCCTTCCTAACCTCCCTCCCTAACCCACTCCACCATACTTCCCTCTAAACCTCCCCCCCTCCTACACCAACCCACCATACTATACATAAAAACTCTCCTTCTTCCCTACACCACCCCCAAACTCTCCCCCCTCCTAACCCCCCCCCTCCTACACCCACCCCCACCATACTCTCCCCCCTCTAAACCTCCCTCTCCTTCCCTACACCACCCCCACCATACTCCCCCCTCCTTCCCTACACCCACCCCCACCATACTCCTCCCCTCCTTCCCTACACCCACCCCCACCATACTCTCCCCCCCTAAACCTCCTCCCACCTTCCCTACACCCACCCCCACCATACTCTCCCCACCTTCCCTACACCCCCCCCACCATACCTCCCCCCCTTCCCTACACCCACCCCCACCATACTCTCCCCCACCTTCCCTACACCACCCCCACCATACTTCCCCCTCTAAACCTCCTCCCCCTTCCCTACACCCACCCCCACCATACTCCTCCCCCCCTTCCTACACCCACCCCCACCATACTCTACCCCTCTAAAGCTCCCCCTCCTTCCCTACACCACCCCCACCATACTCCCCCCTCTAAACCTCCCCCTCCTTCCCTACACCCACCCCCACCATACTCTCCCCCTCCTTCCCTACACCCACCCCCACCTACTCTCCCCTTCCTTCCCTACACCCACCCCCACCATACTCTCCCCCCCCCCCTAAACCTCCTCCCCCTTCCCTACACCCCACCCCCACCATACTCTCCCCCTCCTTCCCTACACCCCCCCACCATACTCTCCCCCCCCCTAAACCTCCTCCCCCTTCCCTACACCCACCCCACCATACTCTCCCCCACCTTCCCTTCACCCACCCCCACCATACTCTACCCCTCTAAAGCTCCCCCTCCTTCCCTACACCCACCCCCACCATACTTCCCCCCTCTAAACCTCCCTCCGCCTTCCCTACACCCACCCCCACCATACTCTCCTCCCCCTCCTTCCCCACCCCCACCATACTCCCCCCCCCTTCCCCACCCCCCACCATACTCTCCTCCCCCTCCTAAACCTCCCCCCCCCTCCCTCAAACCGCCACCTCTCCCCACATCCACTCCCGACCCCCACCATACTCCCCCCCCCTAATCCTCCTCCCCCTTCCCTACACCTACCCCCACCATACTATACCCCTTTCTCAAACTTCTCCACCCTCCCTAGACCCACCCCCACCATACTCCCCCTAACTTCCTCCACGCTCCAATACCTTTTTTTTTTTTGTAATTTGGCAACTACTGGAAGACAGTAAAACTCCCACTGAAATTCGAACCCGTGACACCAAGAACATACAGACCACAAGCCCCTTGTCTTATCCAACAGGCCACAACACCTGTCTCTCAACTAACTGGAACTGGAAAATATATATCTGAATTCAGCTGAGAAGCATGTAAGATATAGACAATACATCATGCTGTATTGAGTATATTCTACCTGATGATCCAAAAATGTTGTTT
>CM060327.1:37667057-37674557 GCA_030674155.1 Stramonita haemastoma | reverse complement strand
CCACCCGTGGAGTTATTGCCCTCTGTGATATACTGAACTGTCCAATGAACAGTCGCGTGTGTCTGGTTCATTTCCAATCGTGGTGGTACCTCTCCCTACACCCCTTTCTCCCCCTCCCCCTCCCTTATCAACCGATCCCCTACCTCCTGAGCACAACTGTTGTCTCATTGATTTAACGACCACCCCTGTAGGTCTCTGTATCCTGATACTGAGGATTATTGTACAACAGTTTGAGGAAGTGTTTTGTATTCCTTACTTTCGTAGAGCGTTACTTGCACCTTATTTGACATCACACACACATACGCACGCATGCACGCACGTACGCACGCACATACACACACTTACCAAAGTAGATCATCTGTCTGATTACACAGAGAGGACTCTGTAATGGGTTTTCGGATAACTTAAGCACTATTCCTGTACAGCCGGATTTTCTGAGAATTGTATCACTGATTCTGTGGCTCTTTTAAACTGAAGTGGTACGGACATGTCACACAAAAATCTCAACTGGCCAAGACTGTCCACAGGAAACAGTACAAAAAAGAGGTAGACAGAGAAAACGCTGGGAAGACAACATCATAGAGTGGACTGGCCTTGAGTGGAACGATCTGCTACGGAAAGCAGAAGACTGCGGGTGTGGAGGAAGATGGCTGTAAAATCTTCAGTTTTGCCCCCACTGTCTTCAAGACTACTGGATAGGCAAAGGTGAAGGTGTGACTGCCGGGTTTTTAGATAACTCAATGTCTGATCCTGTATAATTCGATGGTCACTATCATTCAGGATTTTCTGAGAAGCTCGCTGCTAATCCTTTGAGGTTCAATGGTAATGTTGAGCAGGATTTTAAGAAACCGTGGTCAGGGTTCCGATTTAAATTTTTATTTAGATCAATATCAACCAGCAGTTTATTTTTCTGGCCACTCTTTCATCTCATGGCATTTTCAGTTTCAGTTTTTGCTGATATTACTCTACATAAAGATAAGCTCTCCAAATACCTCTCCTTGTGTCCCTTTTTGACAAAATCTCACATAACGAAGGCCCAAATAAATGACAGCAATGGTTAAAAAGAAGAAAACAGACACACAAATAGACTGACAGGACTAAAGCGAGACAGATCAGGCAAAAGCCGCGCTGTAAATCTGGCAACCCTCAATAAACACATCCCCTAAATATTTGGAAAAGTGTTCCTATAATCTCTTACCTGGCTAGTTTTTGTCTACACGTGCACAATGGTGCTGTTTGTCTCATCAGTAAAACAAAAATAGCTGGCTCGAAACTCCTGATATTTATCTAAATGTTTACTTGTTTGTTTTTAGCAAAAGCGTTTGACTTTATATCGTCTGTTGTGACTACCTTCAGTGTGAGAAATGAATTAAAACAGCTGTGAAAAAATGATAAAATTCTGCCTACATCTGTATGTATGTTTATCATTAAAGGCAAGTTGTATGTCTCTCTGCCTGTCTGCTCTTCGTCCCTTATCAGCGTATCCTTCTCTGTAACACAACTCTCTCTCTCTCTCTCTCTCTCTCTCTCTCTCTCTCTCTCTCTCTCTCTCTCTCTCTCCTCTCTCTCTCTCTCTCTCTCTCTCTCTTATATATATATATATATATTATATATATACTTATAATATATATATATATACTAATATTTGTGTGTTTGTGCTGTGTATTGTGCATGTGAGTGTTCGTTCGTAGCGTGCGTGTGAGTGGTACATGCGTGCGTGCGTGTGTGTGTGTGTGTCTGTGTGTGTAAGAAGAGAGTAGTGTGTGTGTGTTGTGCGTGTGGGCGTACTGAATGCGTGTGTTTGTGGTGTGTGTGGTGTGTGTGTGTTGTGTTGTGTGTGTGTGTAGTCTGTGGTGTGTGTGTGTGGTGCGTGTGGGCGTACATGAGTGTGTGTGTGTGTGCGTATGTGTGTGCGTCGTTTGTATTTCTTTAGTAGCATTAAACCAGTAGTCACCCACAGTCATTCTTCCGAGTTCTTTTTTTACATTCCATTTCATTCTCATTTCTGTCTTACTTTTCTCTGTGCACCTTTTTAATACTTTTTCCTCTGTTTCTTTTCTTCAGTGTGACATACCGCCCAAACTAAATGAGGAGCCATGCAGCAGGCCTATCTACCCCTGAGACATAGACAAACGTCCGTTATCCCTCCCGATAACACATGCGCATACCTCAGTTTGTCACAGTCTGATAGCAGTGAAAGAAGCAGCAAACAATGAGCACTCCCAGAATAGCCCGGCCAACATGGAGCCTCACTTCTTCTCCTGTCTACTTATCAACACGATCTCTCTGTCAGGACTGTCAGCAAAGTGAAACTTGTGCAAGCGCTAACCGTTTTTTTTTCTGCAGCTCCAGCAAGTGTAACTATACGTATAAACAACAGGAAAAACATTCACAGAGGTAGGGGGAGCAAAGTGGGGGGGGGGGGGGGGGGGGGGGGGTACAGAGATGGAATTGCACACTTCTTGATCAGTCTTAGCAAATTTTTTTCAATCTTTTTTTCACCTAAACTCTCTGAAGAGATTCAGAGAACATACAGTGTTTGTGGCATTTTCTGTGAACACACACACACACACACACACACACACACACACACACACACGCGCGCGCGCGCGCGCGCGCCACACACACACACATGCATTCGTGTGTGCATGCATGCACGCACGCACATACTCCTCTCTCTCTCTCCTCTCTCTCTCTCTCCCTCTCTCTCCTCTCTCTCTCTCTCTCTCTCTCTCTCTCTCTCATTGGATTTCATTGTTTACTTTTGTTATCGCCTTTTTCTTCTTTGGTGAGGCCCGGTGTAAAAAGACACTGGTTTTCCAAATACCTTCATAAAACATTCGACTTCTCTCTCTCTCTTCTCTCTCTCTCTCTCTCTCTCTCTCTCTCTCTCTCTCTCTCCTCTCTCTCTCCTCTCTCTCTCTCTCTCTCTCGCTCTCTCTCTCTAAACTCACAGACATTTCACGTTATGTGATTCTGCACTAGTTACAGAATATATGGCCCATACTGTTGGGGTTTTTTTTTTTTTGTTTGTTTACGACAAATTTATGATTGACAGAGTCCAGGGTCAGGGACTATGACATGGTTCAGTCACACAATACCCTTCCCCATGCGTGCCTCTGCTGTAAACACGCTACAGAAATTCTTCATAACAGGCAACATATCCACAAGTGCCACACACAATGACATTCCTGCTGCAACCCCGTTTAATAACACCTTGCGACAAAGATGGTAAAAACCCTAACATACATTTTCTGTTCTTGGTTTTGTCTTAAAACTCGGTGTGACAGAGATCTATAGACATGCAGAGAAAATGTATGGAACAAACAGGGAGGGAATGCAGGCATCAGTTGTTCCACTGATGGAGTTATTGCCCTCTGTGATGTAGTGGACTGTCCAGTGTACAGTTGTGTCTGTCTGATCCGTTTCCTGTTGTGCTCTGTACACCACCACCACCACCCCACCACCACCACCACCCTTGATACCCCACCGCCACCTCTCCTCCATCCAACAGATCTTCTTCCATTGGTTCAGTGACCACCATGGTAATCCCCACGACTTGATACTAACACAGACAGCATTCAGCGTTTCTTCAATGTTCCGTCTCCTCCGCCAGACTTACAGAGAGTTTGGAGTCAGAACAAGCAGAAATTTGACCGGGAAACATGCTTAAATGGACAACACAGCGGCTCCTCCAACTTATCCTCGCAGATCACATTACTTTCCAAGTCTTTGTGCTTTATCTATTTTTTCGTTTTTTTCATACAACATCAAATTATCAACAACTACCAACAACAACAACAACCCCAACAACAACAAAAACTTCTGTTACATATCACAGTTTTCCCTTTTGTCCGTCAGACTTGCTTCTCTCTCCATAGCAGCCTGTAAAAGAGACTTTCACCGGGTGCCAGACACAAATCCTTTCTCGCTACAATTCTATTGTCACCCAAACTGCTTGCTGTCTGGGGAAAAAAGTAATGTACTGTCTCCTCCTGGAAACTGGCTGTGTAGTCTGGGGGTGGTTTTCCTTTAAAGCACAGATAGGTAACCTGGAACCAGTCAAGAATTAGCAGCTCAAAAGTATTATGCCTCTGTCTACAGTAGGAGAATCAAAACATACCTATCTAGGCTACTGTTTAACATTAGAGAGTGTGGCCTCATCTGTTTCAGTGTCACAGACCTCTTGATTTAAGTTTGAGGAGAATTTTAAGATAAGAAATCTGACACACGTTGGTTTTTTTGCTTTTTTTTTTTTATGTTCTGTAGTCAGCAGAATAACTTAATGCCTAAACACGCACGTAGGTATGCCTCTTTCAACTGTTTAGTCTTTTCAGTTATTGTTTAAGGCTGAGCTCTTAGCATAAAAGTAATAGATCTGAAATACCAAAAGTCTGTGGCGTGGAAGTTCATCTTTCTATTCCTTAGGTGTGGTTGAAAGGATAGCACTGCACTTATACTATCCAAACCACCATACACCACTGATGAATGTGTAGACCAAAAAAACGGTGAGCCAACAATACAGCAGAATGGACAGGGAAACCATATGCAAATATCCAAGTGTTAGCATACAACTGACACAAACGGAGAAATCTGGAGAACAATTCTTTAGTGGTGCCCAAAACTACATTCCAAAAAATTAAAGGAAAAGAAGAAGACAGGATACACAACTGAGACCCTATAAAAAATCAAAACACTATATTATGTATAATCTATGATTTTTTTAAAAATTTCATTCAACTAAATAAAAACTTTGTATTATTTATCACGTGATGTTCATCTTATTAATGAAAAGAATGTGTGACGACATTTCCCCATGATTAGCTCCTAACCCCACTCCCTCACTCATTACCATCTTTTCCCCTCCTTTCCCAGGGGTCGGGTGGACAAGCCCCTATATATGATAATGTGATGTCCTAGCAGAGGTGACTGGAAGGAAATTGGTCTGTTTACCTGGCAATATCAGGTCAGGTGAGGAGAGGACTTAGTGCAGGATCTGCCCTGTACTGGATTCCAGCACTGATCTCTGTAGTCAATACCTCCATTCTCTGTGTGCTCTTTGCTGCCGTTTCTCCCCTCCTGTCTCCTCGTAGTTTGTCTCTCCTGTCTCCTCCGTAGTTTGTCTCTCCTGTCTCCTCCGTAGTTTGTCTCCTCCCTGTTCCCCTTTTATAGCTTCACCGTCATTACTTCCATTCTTATGGACTCTTAGCTGCTATTTGCCTCTCCTGTCTCCTTTGCAATTTCACCTGTCAGTACCGCCATTCTCTATGGGTTTTTAGCTCCTACTCATCTTCTTTGTAGTTCACATTGGTCGTCAAACTTCTTAGGGGCAACTTGTTCTGTGGTCTGTCTTTTGTTGTCTTTGTAGTAAAGACAAACGACGCAAAGACAAAATTAACAAAGAAAAGACTCTGCTGTTGCCGAAGGAAGTACAGACACGCGAAAAATTTAAAGATTAAAGAAAAGAAAGTGAATTACACTTACACGACTACGCACAAAAATCGTAAACCTCAAGTTGTGTACGTACAGACAAAGCAACAATTTCCAAAAGCTTTTGTCATGTAGAGAGAAGTGTACAGAATGTAAAATTCCACTGTCATGTACAATGTAAATAGGAAAAACTGGGAGAAAATAGGAGGAAAGGCAGATATTCCCTCTTACAACATTATCAAAATATTGCCAAGTCAAGTGTCTACTAACACCTGTCGACGTTGCTTTTGTTACCCATCCCCATCATACTTTTCCACTTTATAAAACAGCTAAACGTTATTTAACATGACACACACACACACACACACACACACACACACACACACACACACACACACACACACACACACACACACACACACAACACACACCACACAACCACACCACACCACCACCACCACACACCACCACCACCACCACCACCACCACCTACACACACACACCACCACCACCACCACCACCACCACCACCACACTACAACAAAACCACCAACACACACAAACATCTCCACCATGTCATCACCATGAAATAGAATTCTAGCTTCTATCTGACTACTACACACCTCATCTTCTCACACCTTGCTGTCTCATTTTTTTCTTTCTTTCTTTCTTTCCCCCCCCACATTCAACAAAGCACCGGGAAAACCTTCCCAAAATATCTCAGAACCCCATTTTCCAAATCTCTTCCCTTCCTCCCTGCTAACCGTTACAGCAGTTTAACGGCTCTGGTTCTGTCATCAGTGGACAGATATAAACAAACTGTGCAACATTCCTCATGTTTATTTTCCACTGCGTCATTTATTGCGACAACACGTCTGCGATAAGAAAATGGGAAAAAAATATTTTTAGGCAATTTATCATTCCGTTCTTCTGAGAATATTGCGGAGTTGAAGGAATGTGTGTGTGTGTGTGTGTTGAGTGTGTGTGTGTGTGTGTGTGTGTGTGTGTGTGTGTGTGTGTGTGTGTGTGTGCGTGAGTGCGTGCGTGGTGGTGGTGTGTGTGTTGTGTGTGGTGTGTGTGTGTGTGTGTGTGTTGTGTGTTGTTGTGTGTGCGTGCGTGTGTGTGTGATTGTTTGTGTGCGCGCAGCGCGTGCTGTTATGTGTGTGTGTGTGTGAGTGAGTGTGTTGTGTGCGTGCGTGCGTGCGTGCATGGTTGCGTGTGTGCGTGTGCTTGTGTGTGTGTGTGGTGATGTGCGTGTGTGCGTGTGCTTGTGTGTGTGTGTGATGTTGTGTGCGTGTGTGTGCATGTGTTGCTGTGTGGGGTGGCATGTGTGTGTGCATGTATGCTGTGTGTTTGCTTGTTCAGACCAAAAATAAGATGGACACCTTTTACTTAATCTGTACAAAGAACAACGCTGACTCCGGATCCTAACAGAGTGAGACAGACACCCATTCCAGTGCGGTGTCTGTCACTCCTTTCAACAGTAGTCTCTGCTCGATCCCATAAACACTAAACCCTTGGCCATCACTTGCACTTACACAGATTGTGCACGAATAAATCAAAACAGTAAATCATCTATAGACCTTTCCGGTACTATATTCATTATTCTTATCCCCTACTGAAAACTGCGAGGATTGGATGTAAGCTGGTTGCAAAATCTTCAGTGGTGCCCCAATGGTCTACTAGACAACAAAAATGTAAAGTGTGAAGCGATCCCTGATTGGCAAGACGGATGATCAACTGGTGTACACTGTCGTGGAACTACATGATACTATTTGTCTCCTTTCAAATGAATCGCAAATTCATATCCACCATGCCCAAGAGATTGCAGACAGACATTCTTGCAAAGTTTCTCGCTGATTCGACAAACACTCCAGAATCGCATTAGTGAAATAGACGAAACACACAGCTGTGTGCTCCCAAATTCCGTTTAAACTTTTGAAAAGTTGACAGAACCCAAAAGCCAGTTAAACCTTTAAAAAAAACCATAAGGGACAGCGACAGAATAATACTATCACACTGATTAGGATCGAACCCAGACTGTCTTTTCACGCGAGTGCAATTCTACAGC
>CM060327.1:37587057-37654557 GCA_030674155.1 Stramonita haemastoma | reverse complement strand
GCCAACAAAGGAGGTGTGTAACCACAAGCGATGGACAAACAGATGGGCATTGTGAGGTAGTATGGACAATGCTGGACCTGTGTGTGCTTAGAAAAAGGTTCCATATGGGGGCTTTAATGGCCTTTTATCCTGTGTGAGATAAACTCAGTCTGTTTTTTCTCTTTGAAGGTGTGAAATTCGAGACCTGGCAATGTTAGAACTGTTTGCTTCTCGTCTGTGACTGTTACACACCACAACAACACACACACACACACACCCACAACACACACCAGAGAGAGAGAGAAGAGAGAGAGAGAGAGAGAGAGAGAGAGAGAGAGAGAGAGAGAGAGAGAGAGAGAGAAGAGAGAGAGAGAGAGAGAAATGACAAAGGTTTATTGTGGTAGTCCTAAAGCCCATTCACAAGGGGACAGTGGGGAGGAGAGCCAGGCACAAAACACACATAATGTAAAATAAAAACAGAACCAATTAATTACAGCCCAAATAGTCATCATGACATAGGCTAGATTCCTTAATTAACATAGTTACAAGAGACTCGGATTCATATAACTATTTTCTGCATAAGCTTTGGTTAGCCATTGCAAAGACAATGTGGATGGGGGAAAATTTCTGCTATATGAATGCAAAATCAGCTTCATACAACAAACTGGTCTGCGACAAGGGATTGAGGTCACAATTTCCCTTCTTTACTTTTTTTTCTTCTCTTTTTTTCATGGTCCACGCAACTTTGTACCGCAAACATGTGATAATTTCGTGATAATCAGGGGACATGAACGTCCTCTCTCTCTCTCTCTCTCTCTCTCTCTTCACACACACACACCACACACACACTATTTCCGCTCCATCTGCCCTCCTCCTCTCCCATACATTAAAGAACCTACGACCACAAGAACATTTTAATGCCAAAGTATGTAGAAAAATACCTTTCTCAGAGGGAAACTAACCGATACAGTTGCTAATGGGGGAAGAGTGGTAGCCTACCGTACTAGTATATGTATATGGGCATTGTGCTCTTCCCTGGGGAGGGCAGCCCAATTTCACACACAGAAATCTCCTGTGGGTGTAAATGGTATATACCTACTCTACAGTACTGTCCACCTTGCATTTACTTCTGTAGAGGCCATTTATATGTCTTTGTCACCATTTCATCATTCAGGGTTATGTCTACCCAACAAAGAAAATATTGCGTTGATGAAGTGTTTAGATGTGCTGGCTATGTTTCCCATTCTTGTCTTCTTTGAAATCTGCGAATAAACCTGTAGACACGATGGTTTTCAAGAGTTTTTTTTTCTTTCTGCTTATTCTAACTGAAATATTCCTCATAATTATCAGATGACTACTTTTGAAATAATTGACTTGTTCATGTAAAAAAAAAACAACAAAAAAACACCGAAAAAAAACCATAATGGTTTGTTCGATGAGACTTTAAACCAGGCTCCGTCTGCGAACGCACGCAGAACACCTTGCGCACACTTAAAACCTGTTCGGCTTCTCCAAAGAATAGCTATATAGGCCATTTATGCGGTGGAAATAATAATTAGGACAAAATCTACGGAACAGCATGCACACAGGGACTTCAAGTAAAAAAGTGCACAAGTGCTTATTCCATTATCCTCGAGATGAAGAATAAAGTTTACATAACGCTGTTGTTCTAATTGTTGTTATTGCTCTTGTTGCTGTTTTATTTGTACTGCTGTTGTTTTTGTTGTTGATATTCTTGCTGTTGTTGCTTTTGTGGTGGTAGTGTGATCGAGAAGTGTGTGTGTGTGTGTGTGGTGTGTGTGGTGTTCTTGCGCGGCTTCTTTGTGGGGGGGGGGGGGGGGGTGGTATTTATTTGGGGGGGGGGGGGGGTTGGAAGTGTTATTTCTTTAACAAAAAAGAAAACAAAAGCACAATTCTACTTATTCAGTGTTGTACCTTAACCATAAAGGTCAAGCACAGCATTCCATACTTTTATAAAGTGTGTTACTGTTTTGTTTCAAAGGGCAGTGCCAGCGCCAGGTTTAATTCTGTGTTGTTTTCAACTTCACACATTGATTTTGAATGAGCGTTGTGAGTTCTAGACTGCAGTCTACCAAACCACATGCACAACACTTCATGACTTACATAGAGAAATTTCAAAAGAATTAAGTGCATGATTTATGTACAACTGAAGAAAATAAAAGGGAAAAATAGTAGCTCTAAAAAAATCATAAATCAGTGGAAAACAAATGAACAAACAGTAAGAAAAAATGCACCAGATTAGAGAAAGAGATTCAAAGAGTTCAAAATCCTACTCCCCCAAAAAGAGAAGAAGAAGGAGAGTAGAAGAAGAAAGAAGAAGAAGAAGAGAAGAAGAAGAAGAAGAAGAAGAAGAAGAAGAAGAAAGAAGAAGAAGAAATAAAGATGGCAAAATAAATAACAACATAAAATTGAGCAGACAACACACTGACAGGACAAGTGAGGTGGCTACAGTTCAAGGGATACTACTCTAGCATTGGGGCAACTTGCTAGGCCTGTGTTTACTGCCCATAGAACATAAACGAGTCTCTTTTTCACAATAATAAATTATTGATCAGGTAGCATAATTAATTATGTCGCTTAAAGATGGACCAAACTTTTGAGACACTTAACCTACCAGTTTTGCCAGAGCAGCCGTGAGGTACCACCCTGGGCTTTTTGATTCTCATGGGTTCTCTTGATGTACGAAGTCTGTAACCACGCATGTGTGACTGATTTAGAGTTTCATTAGAGAAAAAAAAAAGAAATTTGGAGGGTTTTTGGTTTCGTTTTGGCAAGTTTTCTTTCTGGTTCCTTGGCTCGAGCTCCAAAGTTCACCAATGGTGAGATTTTGCATTATACAACCGTTATTGCCCACCATGACGTCACTGCATTCTGACTTGGGGTATATGATGGGTATATTCATGCTTTCATAACCACTGAAGCCGGCATGAATTATGGGATTTTTAAAGTACATATTTCATCTTCTGCATGTATATACATGAAGGAAATTAAGGTACTGGCAGGTCTGCACTCGCAGTTGACCTGGGAGATCATAAAAATCCTCACCCTTAATTCACCAGATGGTGCTGAGATTAGAACCCATTCATGGACCCATAAAATCAAATGGTTTCAACTAATTTGCTATAACATCTGTCATAACAATCAGTTTGATTTTCCAATCAAGCTGTGACAGTGAGGGTAGGGCACGGGTGTGAACTGAACCCAGAACCTCAGGGTTTACTTGTTAGGCATGTGAACATCTGAACAGTCCTGCCACATTCCTCCTTTTGGATGGAATGCATGTTTTTTTTCTTCCTCAAGAGATTATGCCTCAGTTCATTTCCTGTGTCTTTCTGTACACACATATAGGCGTTAACGTTCATTCACAAGCATATGCGCACACACATACACACAAACAGTATAAAATCCATACTTTTATATTTCAAACTGCAGATGACGGCAAATATAAAGGCCATTGGAAAAAATCAACAAACTTGGCCAAATACAACCATATCATATCTATATTACACACACACACACACACACACACACACACACACACACATGCACGCACCCACGCACACACACACACGCATGCACACACAAACACACACACTCACTCTCTCTTTCAGCATTTAGCCCATGAGAATATTATGTTGCCTCCACAATAACACCACAAAAAATCTGCAATTTCACAGTCAACGAAACATCGCACTCTCTCAAAGGTAAGAATTCTCTTGTAGCATATCAGTCACCCTGATAAGTTACAGTCATGACTCGACTTGAGTCAGGTTACAGCAATGGTATCACTTTATGGGGAATATCACAATTCAACAAATATACAGTATGTAGGATTCAAATGTCGCTTTTTTCTCTTCACACACACACAACACACACACACACACACACACACACACACACACACACACAATACACACAGAGTATATACAGTATGTAGGATTCAAAATGTCACTTTTTTCTCTTCACACACACACACACATACAACACACACACACAACACACAACACATACACACACATACACACACTTTATTTCCACTCCATCTGCCCTCCCTCCTCCAACCAACCAAATCAAAAACTGATGAAAAAAGAAACTGCTGAATAGCTAACATCAGCAACGCAGCATTCTCTGTAAGAAACCTGAAACAAAACTACAGATCATACTTCATAGGAATGTAAAAAACTCCAAACTTGAATGTCAACTGTCTATTTACGCTAATACAGTGTCGGTTTTCATATTGATGCTCTGTGACAGACAGTCTCCTCTGTGGAGTGGTTTCCCATTAATATCTTCAGCATTATATTTTTCAGGACTATTCCTTTTATACCAATTTATCATTAATTAGGCGATTTATATTTCAGTTTGGTTTTTTACCAAGTGGCAAAAAACTGTAGTGTTTCATATAGCTTCTAAATGGCACATTTTATACTTACTGGTTAAGATGTAGGCTTTACACAGGTTTTTTTTTTTCTCTTCCAGTTGACACCCCAGATGTACCCAAAATAATAGAACTAATCAATGGAATAAAGCACATGGGTACTAAGTCTCTTAAGAATGATGTGTTTTTCTTCTCATTCAAAACAAAACAAAAAAAATTATATCATGAGCTATACACTATACACATGAGCTTTTACAGATTTTTGTTGAAAAACCCCATTCCGTCAGTACAGGTTTTGACATGATGTTGCAAGTGACACAGTTGTGTTGAAGCGAGGATGTGAATTTTAACTCTTTTTACTTCACTTTGACGGATCATTTTGCTTTTCTTTACAAACCAACTGATATGTTGCAATTCAACTTTGAACAAACTTCAATGTTTACTTTGTACACGCATTTTTGGGATGATCTCACCCAATCCAAAGTCAGTTTCAAAATAATCATTATTTACATTTGAAATTTGACATTTTCTGTTATAACTTAGCCTTACAAAACTAGCCAGTCTGCTTGTCAAAAACAGGAGAGGGGCACTGCATGTAGATTGTGTTGACGTTGTCTTGACATGCTGAACAGCCGGCTGTCATGTGGCACAGCTTTCAATACACGGTGAAGGTCAGCTGTTTCATAGAGGTCATCCCGTTCTGTAACAGCTCCTCCAAGGCAACTCGAGCATTTTCTGGTGAAAAGAAAACAACAATAAGGAAACTGATTTCATTGTTTTGTTGGGTTTTAAAAAAAATTTGTTTGGGTATTTTTGTTGTTGTTTTGTTGGGGTTTTTTAACAGAAAAGAAAGCTTTTAAACACACAACACCAGATCTTAAAAGAGTGTAGAATGTCCCAACATGATGGAAAGGTCAAAGCTTCCTGACCTCTTGTCATTAATATTCACACCTGGCAGACCTCTCCGATTGCATATCACAGGTCCACAGGAGACTGAAATGAATGTTTCTTAACATGAACCATGGCTGACAAATCTGACTGAAAACAAAAAAATGAAAAACTGTTACAAATGGTGTACCATGAGCCTGAAATGAATCAGAACATCTATTTCTTGTTCAAGATGTCTCTGGTCTGGTCTTTTGGTGACCTCACTTTCGGTGTCCCCTACATTGGTGACCTCAGTTTCAGTGTCCCCTACACAGGTGACCTGTTTCAGTGTCCCCTAGGTGACCTCAGTTTCAGTGTCCCCTACACTTCTGAGCCTGTGAAAAGTTGGTGTCAAAGCCTTCAGAGTCAGGAGTTCATTACAGAAGGTCATAGGGACACCGTAGTGGCCACCACCCCATGCGAACAATCCTATAGGGACACTGTAGTGGCCACCAACCCATGCGAGCAATCCTATAGGGACACTGTAGTGGCCACAACCCATGCGGGCAATCCTATAGGGACACTGTAGTGGCCACCACCCCATGCGAACAATCCTATAGGGACACTGTAGTGGCCACCACCCCATGCGGACAATCCTATAAGGACACTGTAGTGGTCACAACCCATGTGGGCAATCCTATAGGGACACCGTAGTGGCCACAACCCCATGCGCACAATCCTATAGGGACACTGTAGTGGCCACAACCCCATGTGGGCAATCCTATAGGGACACTGTAGTGGCCACCACATGTGGACAATCCTATAGGGACACTGTAGTGGCCACAACCCCATGTGGGCAATCCTATAGGGACACTGTAGTGGCCACCACCCCATGTGGCAATCATGTAGGGACACTGCAATGGCCACCACCCCATACGGGCAATCATGTAGGGACACTGCAGTGGCCACCACCCCATGCGGGCAGTCCTATAGGGACACTGTAGTGGCCACCCCCCATGCGGGCAGTCCTATAGGGACACTGTAGTGGCCACGTGGGCAATCCTATAGGAACACAGTAGTGGCCATGCGGGCAATCCTATAGGGACACAGTAGTGGCCATGTGGGCAATCCTATAGGGACACAGTAGTGGCCATGTGGGCAGTCCTATAGGGACACTATAGTGGCCGCCACCCCATATGGACAGTCCATCTCAAAGGTCTCACTCACTCTGGCTTTGTCACAAAGCTATTTTGTTATCAGAAAGGGCTTAGCAGCCAGTGTTGTGTGAACTCTGAATCCCAACAGGCACTGATGAACCCACCACTGAAGTGACCAGGCAGCCCAACACTGAAAAGCACCCTTTGTACTTCTAACCCTACAGACACAACAGGACGGGCCTGGGTATGACTGGGGTGGTGAAGCTGGAATGAGCAGCGTGGGAAAACAGTAGGGCACAAACATCACAGAAGACAAGGCAGAAAAAAAAACCCCATTGCAAACTGACCTGTGATTTTGGGACAGCCGTGGAAGATGAGAATCTTGATCTGGGGACACATCTGCACCACCCCCTCCACTGCTTCGTCCGTCAGCTTCTGACAGCCACTCATGTCCATCTCCTGAGGGATCAGTCACACACATGCACACAGACACACACACACACACAGACAGACAGACAGAACAAACAGACAGACAGACACACACACACGACAACACAGACACAACACACACACACGACACAACACAACAAATACACACACACACAAGTTCAAGAGCATTTTCCTCTGGAGTTAACATCAGTGCTGGTCACTCCACTCCCCCCCCCCCCCCCCCCCCTCAAAAGTCCTTCGGATGAGACTATAAACCATGGTCCTGTGTGTGAACGCACGCAGAACATCTTCTGTACATGTTAAAACCCGTTCCGGAAGAGTAGGCCATTGTATGCCAGTGAGAATGGATGACAAAATTTACATAACTGCATCCACATGGGGATTGGATGTAAAAAGCATGAGTGCTTATCCCATTTTTCTGAAAAAAATAAAAGAAAGAAATAAACAAAAAGAAAAGAAAAAGAAGAAAAAACACACACACACACACACACACACACACACACACCACACCCAAAAACACACACTCAATCACACGCACTGGATAATTGGAGTCATTACAAATGCTGGTTCTAAAGAACCTGGTGACTGAACACCGAACACTGAGAACAGAACCTGTGACCCTTTTGTCAATTGCCTTGCTTACCCACGGGGCCAACTAGACCCCAAACATACAGTCCTGTTGTAGTGATGCATGTACACAGCCATAAGGTATTAAAATAGAAAAAAGAGTGAAAATCAATTCAGGTCAATTTCTAGGGATTAGAGGTGGGGTTTTGGTTTTGTTTTGCCGCCGCTGTGGCCTAGTGGTTAGGGCGTTGTACTCGTAATCTAAAGGTTGCGGGTTCGATCCCAGCTATTCCGCTATGGCGTTGTGCCCTTGGAAAAGGACTTTACGGCTGATTTCTCACCCGAACCACGTGGTAAAAATGGTGTTCAATGCCTTGTTTGGGGGTAACCCAGCGATTGTTGGGTCATATCCAGGGGGGAGTCAAATGATCTAAAGTCGATTAAAGATGAAACGGAATGCACGGTCAAATGACTTTGGCTGGGACAGACTTTTAAGTTTAACTTTGGTTTTGTTCAATGTGTGTGTGTGTGTGTGTGTGTGTGTGTGTGTGTGTGTGTGTGTGTGTGTGTGTGTGTGTGTTTGTGTGTGTATGTGTGTATGTGTGTGTGTGTGTTTATGTGTGTGTGTGTGTGTGTGTGTGTGTGTGTGTGTGTGTGTGTGTGTGTGTGTGTGTGTGTGTGTGTGCGTGCGTGCGTGTGTGCGCATGCGTGCGTGCGTGCATGCGTACATGTGTGTGTGTGTGTGTGCCCATGGTTCCCGCAAGTAACTGACCTTTAGAGAGGATGAACACACACCGCTGACCAGACTGTACACTCCATCGTCTGTCACCTGGACATTCACACAACCACTCTCAGGCTAGCAGGAAAAAAACAAACAATTTCATACAAAGTGCAACAAAAAAACTGACAAATAATTTGAAGCCCGATTTCCACAAAATTAATACATTATTACTGGAAAATTGTGTGCAAAAATATTTTTTCAAAGAAAAAAGTGAGGTGCTAATTTGTTCTGAGATCATACACCCAAAATCCTCTGTGTGGAATATACTTGTAGAGCAGCAAGACAACTAACCTTGAAAAATTATGTAGGAAAAAAACCCAAACCCAAACATCAACAACTAAAAAGCTACTAATGTCAAAGAAAGGAGAAAACAAAAAAAAAGAGTGCTGATCCAACAGCAATGTGGTCTCCAAGGTGTGAAGCAAACCCAACTGCACAAATAAAATCATCAATGACTGTAAGAAGCACAAACTACACTACATTACACTACACAACACTACACTACATACACAACACTACACTACACTACATTATACTACACTACACTACACCGCTCTGTACTACACTACAATACACTACACATACACTTCACAACACTATACAAAAATACACTACACTACACTACACTACATTATACTACACTACACTACATTACACTACGCTACAACCAAAAATTTTTGAAATTTGTAAGTTAGAAAAAAAAGAAAGACAATTGCTTACAGCAGTTTTGGAAAAGTTGAAGGAGGCAAGGAATCGGGAGTGTTGGCCCAAGGCCTGAAGACTGATGTCAGTCAGCTGGGAGCAGCCCCTGTGTTCAATTCTCGCAGCGACCGACAGTTCTGGGCCACAGCAACCACCCCCTCGTCTGTCAGGTGGATACAGCGACGCAGGTACACCACTTGCAGGTGGGGGCAGGACTGAGAGAGACTGACGACACCTGAGAATAAAAAACAGAGAGACTGAGGGCTGAAACATGCCTTCTGAGAGACAGCTGTCTCTGTGGAGTCTCGTAGACACATTCTCTTCTATAGTCAGATTACAGTCTTCAGCATTAACCACAAGGCTATTCTGTTTACCCCCCCCCCCCCCTTCCCATCACCACTCTCTCCCCAAAGTTTGGTGTGAACATTCCCTAAAACCTGGATGTCAACCTTTTGGGGGGTAAGCACAGCAGCCCACTTACATTTCCACATGTGGGGGCTGGGTAGCCCAGTGGTTAGAGAGTTGTGCTTGTGATCTGATGGCCTGGGTTCAAGCCACCACCAAGGCACCCATTTTTAGGGGATTTTTGTGCTGGAGTTAACATCACTACCGACTCCACTCCCCTGAAAGTCTTTTGGATAAGAGATAGACTGAGATTAGAACATCCTGTGCAGATGTTTAAACCTGTTCTGCCTTTTAAATTAAAGAGTAGGCTACTGTTTGCCAGTAGGAATGAATGGCAGCATTTTAATAAATGGATGCATACTGGTGCTGTGTTTAGACATCATCCCTAAAGTTTGGATGCAGCTACCTTCATGGTGGGCCAAAATGATTACATACACAAAATCTCACCATCGGTGAACTCAAGAGCTGTAGCCAAGGCACCCTCCAACCCCTTCCATCCCCTCAAAATATCCACCTGTAAAGAATAGGTATTATATTTGTTCAGCAGCTGCTGAACTGGTCTTTATAATGCCATATATATATACCAGTTTCCTCAATGTCAATGGCTTATCAACACCCATGACATGTACTTGATGAAACCACCATCTGTTGCCTGTATACTTCGCACAGATGGCTGGCTATATGACACAGCTGTACAATTCAGTCTCTTCTCTGCACTGATCCTGTTGTGTATAACTTTGTGTTGGGTCTGAAGAAATATGTTTTGCATGAGTGGGAAATAGATCAGATATATATTTTTTATTTTATTTATTCTTTTATATCGAGGATAATGGAATAAGCACTCATGTGATTTTTTACATCCAGTACCCATGTGTATGCAGTTTTCTGAGTTTTGTAAAGCTTGTCATCTGTTCCCGCCAGCCATCTGTGTGTGTGTGTGTGTGTGTGTGTGTGTGTGTGCGTGTGTGTGTGTGTGTGGGAAGAGAGAGAGAGAGAGTGGAGAGAGAGAGAGAGGAGAGAGAGAGAGAGAGATGAGGAGAGGAGAGAGAGAGAGAGAGAGAGAGAGGAGAGAGAGGAGTTTACACACACACACACACACACAACACACACACACACACAACACACACACACACACCACACACACACACTCTTTCACACACACACTGTGACACAACACTGACCAGCCGTTGTGATGCTTTCATTGTGAGCCTTGATAGCGTTGAGGTCCACTTTGCACAAATTTCTGCAAGCTGACAGTCGAAACAGACAGGTGTCCGTCACTTCACTGGCCGACAGATCCAACACACGGATGCTGTTGCATACCAGCTGAATAGGGAAGGAAGGTGAGAAGGGAGGAGGAAGAGAGAGAGAGAGAGAAGAAAAATCAATCACGAAACTGGCGGATGATAGGAGAATGCTGCTGAGCACTGCGTGTCACATCAGCAGGCAAAGGAAGGGAGAAGCAAATAAGTAATGATCAATAATGAAAACAAAAATGCTTCAGATGTTATTATTTATTTATATATATATATATATATATATATATATTTTATATATATATATTATATATATAAGTATTCAGTAGCCTTTTCATCCCTCTTAGATCAAAGATGAATAATAACTGGTAAAACTGCAGTCTTTTTATTTGCAATATACTAAAATATACTCAATCGCAGTTCATGAAGTTTTGGACATAATTTGTAACACACACACACACACACACACACCCACAAACACACAACCACTCTGTTTCTTTTCAGTCCTTCGTATGAGTCCTTTTCTTTTAGTCCTTCGGACAAGACTATAAACCGAGGCCCCGTGTGCCAATGCACGCAGAACATCTTGCGCACTCCTTAAATGCTGTTCCCCTTTTCGTAAGAGTAGGCCATTGTGTGCTGGTGGGAACAGGTGACAAGATTTACAAAACTGCATATGCACGGGGACTGGATGTAAAAAAGCACATAAGTGCTTATTCCATTATGCTCGATATAAAGGAACAAACAAATAAATAAATAAATTCTTTTATTTCAATTATGTTCCTTCTGTTTTATCAAAATAGCAAAAAGTCAAAAACACTAATTTCACTAAATTCATTGTTGTGTGTGGTGTGTGTGTGTGTGTGTGTGTGTGTGTGTGTGTGTGTGTGTGTGTGTGTGTAAGTGTATGTGTTGTGTGTGTGTGTGTGTGTGTGTGTGTGTGTGTGTGTGTGTGCATGCACACATGTGTGTGTGTGTGTGTGTGTGTGTGTGTGTGTTGTGTGTGTGTGTGTGTGTGTGTGTGTGTGGTGTGTGTGTGTGTGTGTGTGTCTTGTCTCTGTCTCTCTCTCTCTGCCTCAGCACTCCCTTACCAGGTGGGGTGCATAGTACCTGGTCTTCTCCTGTGCTTGTGTCTATCTGCTGGATTCATCCAATGCATTCAAACTTCAGAGAAACTCTTTTCATTGTACAGGTTGCATACTGGGTATGTCTATGTCTTCGTAACCCACTGAACACTGACATGAACTATGGAATCTTTAACATGCATACTTGATCTTTTACACATGTTACATAAAGGGAACTGGCACTGGCAGGTCTGAGGTTGAAGTTGACCTGGGAGATTGTAAAAATCCTCGTCCTTAACTCACCAAATGCCAAAGCTGAAATTTGAACCTAGGATTTCACAGATCCAGGAAGTCAAAAGGCCTTAACCGCTTAGTACAGTGTCCATCAGTTCAATTATGTTGTAGTGTACTGCATAATTTATGTATTTTAAAATGCTCTTCCCAGGAAGAATATGTCACAACACACCAGCGTTATCTTTTTTTCCTCTGCTTATGTGAACTGTTTGGCTGGATTCTATGTTAAAGCTTTCTGTGCATCTTCAACATAGGATTTCAGTGACCCATTCTTCCTCCAAAGCCAGTGCCCAGATCACTTTGACATACCATGGAATAGACCTAGGGTAAAACAAATGTTTCAAATAGATTCACACCATAAATCTCATTTAAAGAACATTACACTCCTTTTCACTTCAGGACAGCAAATCGCATATTCATTTTGATTTCGATACTATGTCAGGGTTTGCGCTAGGATTTTTAAAAACCGGTACTGCGAGTTGCCATTTCAGACATATATTGACCAACTCTCCCAAAATCGGTCCTCAGAAAATAAAATCCAGTACATACTGTGAACAAAACGAAACTATCCATTGAGAGGGTGTGGGAGGCGGGATTGTTCGGCAGCAAAACTAAATCTAAATTGAATGCAAATCTCTCAGACTTTGACTGCCATGCTGCTGCCACTCACTTCTTGGGCACGAAGCCACGCAGGAAATAGGTTTTTTTTTTCTAGCGCCTGTGTCACTGTTTGTGTCAGTCTGTTGTTTTGCATGACATCATTCGTGTGACTTATATTCTTCTTTCTTGTTTCTATGCTTAGCGCTCATCTAGATCTTTCGTTCAAATTAGATATAGTTTTCGACTCTTCTCTCTCAAAGCAACGCGAAAATTCATAGTCATAGACCCTCTGCTTTTTGCTTTTCGTAAGAGCAGGCCATCGTGTGTGCCGGTGGGAACAGACGACATTTACAAAACTACATACACACGGGGACTGGATGTAAAAAAGCACAGGAGTGCTTATTCCATTATCCTCGATATAAAAGATTAAAAGAATAAAGAATAAATAAATCTAGGCCCCATTTACTCATTGTAAATGGAAGTCACTGTCATGCCGAGAAGAGCGCGAAGCCCTATTCTTTCACAGTAAAGCTTGCTGTTCAGCGTGCTAGGCTAATGAGGCTGGCACCACAGATGTTCGTCGAAAGGGGTGTAGTGGGAAGGGGCATTATCCTCGATATAAAAGATTAAAAGAATAAAGAATAAATAAATCTAGGCCCCATTTACTCATTGTCAATGGAAGTCACTGTCATGCGAGAAGAGCGCGAAGCTCTATTCTTTCATAGTAAAGCTTGCTGTTCAGCATGCTAGGCTAATGAGGCTGGCACCACAGATGTTCGTGGAAAGGGGTGTAGTGGGAAGGGGTAGGTGTGTAAGCACAGTACAGGCGTATGACTGTCAGAAAATGTCACTTCAGACATTTTTTTTTAGACGGAAATCTAATCGGTCACAGGCAAACAGAATCGGTAGGCAGTACCGGCTGCTTCGAAAATTGTCGGTATTCCCTGTTTACAATCGGTAAAATACTGACAATTAAGGGTTATCGCGAACGCTGTATGTTTGAATGAATAGCCTCAAGAAATCCTCATGCACCTTTAAAAAATCACAGGATTTGTTACCCCAAAAAAAGAAAAAAGATTGCTCTCATTAGACAACTAGCAAGTGTGTGTGTGTGTGTGTGTGTGTGTGTGTGTGTGTGTGTGTGTGTATGTGTGTGTGTGTGTGTGTGTCACTGTGTGTGTGTGTGTGTGTGTGTGTGTGTGTGTGTGTGTGTGTGTGTGTGTGTGTGGGAGCGTGCGTGCATGCGTGTGTGTGTGTGTGTGTGTGTGTGTGTGTGTGTGTGTGTGTGTGTGTGTGTGTGTGTGTGTATACAGTATGTGTGAGTGTGTGATGTGTGTGTGTGTGTGTGTGTGTGTGTGTGTGTGTGTGTGTGTGTGTAAGTGCATGCGTGCGTGCGTGCGTGCATGCGTGTGTGTGCGTGCGTGTGTGTGTGTGTGTGTGTGTGTGTGCATGTGTAAGTGTGTGTGTGTGTGTGTGTGTGTGTGTGTGTGTGTGTGTGTGTGTGTGTGTGTAAGTGCCTGTAGTGTTTTAGCAAGGGGGGGGGGGGGGGGGGGTGTAGTTTGCTTTCATTTTAGGAAATTAAAAAAAGCAGGAATGCATGAAAGAAAAATGTTAAATGATCAGACACAATATGAAATGGAAAAAAAATCTTCAAAAATCATATAAAAATCTAGATGAAAATTTATCTAGTCAAATGGTTAAGAACAAACCTTGGTAATATTGTCATCAGTGATGAGCCCCCGTTTGCTCATCAAGGCCAGACAGGCCTGTTTCACGGCAAAGGGCGCTGTGGATAGTTCCTCTTCATGCTGCTTTAGACTGTTCACTACAGCCAGTGTACATCTGTGCACATGCACACATGCACGCACGCGCGCACACACACACACACATACGCACACACTCCATATTATATGAATTCCTGGTCTTTTGAATTACACTCTGCCACCCTTGCTAAGCCATCAAGCCAAAATAATGAAAATAAAAATGCTTATAACATGTACTGTAAGCTGAAGATGATGATCCTCAGGCTAGAACAGTATTTAATTTTAAGGGAGATCAACAGACATTCTAAAAACAGATTACTGTTTGCATACTGATAATTGTGTCATCTTCTCTGTCAAAGAGGGTGGGTGCACAAGACATTATCAATCATGCATGTGTTTGTACATAGGACATGGATTTAGACAGTCTCAAATATAAAAAAAAGGATTTGCAGGGGAATACTCTGAATAGAATCAGAACCCAAATTAGCTCTAGAGAAAAATTCTCTTAAGATTAAGAGCTCTGTGACAACATGAAGCCACAAAGCCTTAGATTACTTCACACCAAGAGTCATCAATGAACGGTTCCGTCCCACAGTGTTAGTAACTGCCATTGTAGCTAATGTAAGACTTTTTTTTTTAAACAACAACACAACCTTGGAATTTGCTGTGTATGTGTATTTTTATGTGAAAGTTGATTCTGTTTTAATTGATATATTCAAAAACCTTCTTGAGCTAAAAAAATGAAAACAAACTTTAAAAAAAACAACAACATTATAAATGATCATAATTTAGAAGACTCACATGCAATCACCTTACTAAGTCAGGTCAAGAAGTAGGCCTATTTTGATGAAGATGCTTGAATGGTCAAGAGGCATTTACATGATTTAGTCCCCCTGCTACTTTGCTAACCTTTGCCGTGTTTGCGGCTTTAGAACAACTTGCAGCTGACTATTAGTTTTAGTCAAAAATTAGATCTGCTGGTATTGTCTTACAGAGCTCTACAAATTCAGAATAGGTTTTTCATGGCAATATCAATACTCCCCATCCACACCACCACCCCTTGATAAAAACAACAACAAATAACTGACAAAGCTGAACATATTTATTTATTTATTTATTCTTTTATATCGAGGATAACAGAATAAGCAATCATGTGCTTTTTTTCATCCGGTCCCCGTGTGTATGCAGTTTTTGTAAATATTGTCATCTGTTCCCACCGGCACACGATGGCCTACTCTTACGAAAAGCGGAACAGGATTTAACGTGTGCGCAAGATGTTATGCGTGCGTTCGCACACGGGGCCTCGGTTTAAAGTCTCATCCGAAGGACTTTTGGGGAGAGTGGAGTCGGCACTGATGTTAACTCCAGGAGAAAAATTTCCTCGACCGGACTCGAACCCGGGTCGTCAAATTGCCAGCGCAATGTTCTGACCACTAGGCTATCCGTCCCCCCTAAAAATGTCAAGTCCATATTTTAACTATGCTCTCTTTAATTGCTGGGGGTAAAAAAGGCAGAACGTCAGATGTCACCTTTTGGTTTCCCTCCTTCTGACTTGTTTAATTTTATTCACTTTCTTGTGTTTTTTTTAATGCTTCTTTTCAAACTGATTTATGAAAATAACAATAACAATATGATGATGATGATGATGATGACGATGATGTGAGGGTGTAAAGCACAGCCTGTGTATAGAGGCAGTTTTCTGTGTCCCACTCTTACAGTAATAACCACTGTTTCAAAGGCGACTGCACGAATGATAAGCATAATGGCTATCACAAAATTTCCTACTGATGACTTGAAAATTACAACTGCAACCGATATTAAACTTATATTTATAATCACACAACACATCATGAACGATATCATACACGATCCCTTACTATAGGCATTTTACTCAGTAGGCTTATGGCATATATTTGTCAGTACAAGTAATCCAATCCAAAGCCTTTTTATGCCTTCTTGGCATGTAGGGCAGCAACAAAGGTTCTCCACTCTTGCCTGTCTTGGGCCAGTTTCTGAATGGTTCCCCAGGAGTGTTGGAGGGTCTTCAGCTCTGTTTCTATTGTCCGACGCCAGGTGTTCTTGGGTCGTCCTCGCCTGCGTTTTCCGTCTGGTGTCCAGTGGAGGGCTGTTCGGGCGATGTTCCCTTGTTCCCGTCGGCTGATGTGTCCTATCCATCTCCATCGTCTTTGCATAATGATGGTATCTATATTTTCTTGGTCGCAGCGGGCCAGGAGTTCTTGGTTGGAGATGGTCTCAGGCCAGAAGATGCGCAGTATTCTCCTGAGATTCTTCGTGTGGAATGTAGACAGTTTGTTAATGTCATTCTCAGTCATCCTCCAGCATTCTGCACCATACAGGAGGGTGGAAAGTACGCAGCTCTGATACAGTCTTAGTTTGGTCTTTGTGCTGTATTGGGATGACTTCCACACATTGTTCAGATTTCTGTAGGCAGCTCTTGCTTTGTTGATGCGGTTTTTGATGTCACTGCTTGCTCCGCCATCATGCCTGACAATACTCCCAAGGTATGTGAACTCTTCAGTTGTTGGCAGATCTTCTCCGTTCACTGTGGCAGGAGAGGGATTCTGAACGTTTAGCATCATCACCTCTGTCTTCTTCTGGCTGATTTTCAGGCCTACTTGCTGGGCAAAAGTGTTGAGACGGGATGTCTTCTCCTGGATATGATGGTGGGTGTGTGAGAGCAGTGCCAGATCGTCAGCAAAGTAAACTATAGGCTATACCACGACGAAATGACAAAACTTACTTCTTAAATAGAGACGGTACCCGATCCCTTTCCACGAGAACCGCCATATCTAAACAACCTCTCTCTAAGGGGGAAAAATAACGAATCAAAAAATAGCTTGCACGTCAGTCCGTACGCATCAATGTTGATCACGTGATTTGCTCTTCGGCTTGAAGAAACGTCACCAACATGGCAGACCAACCCAGCAAAGCAGATATCACTGCTATTTTCAAGCGATTACGATCTATACCAACAAATAAAGTAAGTGTAAATGTATTTAAAATAAAATTCTATATAACTGGGAACAGTTAGCAGGTAATAGTCATTTCGATTAGAATGGATTAGCAAATTGTCAGGCTTATTGCCGTACCAGTTGGTGTTTTCCTTGATTTTAATACGTGTCGTATTCTTGACTCGGTGAAATTGTGTAATCTGTGTCGACAATATTTAGCTACTTGTGAATTTTTAACTATCTTGACAACGTAAAAGAAACGCTGGTTACTTGTGTCAGTGTTTACAGTCAGTGAAATATGTGAAATAAACCGTGATCGCAACTGTCAATATCTTGACCTATCTTTTCGTAGTTGACGAACAAACGACATCGAGTGATCGACACATCTGATACTAAGAACAAGATAGCCAATAGGCTATACTAGGCCTATAGGCTACTAAAGAATCAGTCAGTGATCAGTGGTGAAACTGAGACGGACATTTTATCTTTGATGCTTAGACAAGATACAGTAGGCTAGTACTCAGTACAAGTAGTGTCAGAAAGGCTACACAGTTCTACAAATGAAGATCATCCATGTCGTCATTTAGGCCTATGGTTAAAATGTTAAATAAATCAGTCATTATCTTAATAAGTTAATTGGCCTATCACTTTTTTTTATCAGTATCACTGGCCACTGAACTTTCTTTTGGAAAAATTGAAAGATGGGCTGTATTTTGTGTGGGTATTAGCCATTAGGTCACAATAAGTGCTTGGGGGCGGGGATAGCTCAGTGGTCAGAGCACTCATTCCCCCTTCAAGTTAAGCAGTGTTGAGTGTGGTTACCAGTTGGATGGATGACCGTTTGTTCACCTTAGCTTCAGTACAGTTCCCCCTCCAGTTCACCCAGCTGTAAATGGGTACCTGCCCTCTTTAGGGCCAGGGAAGGTCAAGCAACAAGGGAGAGGAGATGGGCGCCGCCTTCAATATAGCTGGCCACTAGAGAAGCTGAGGTCTCTGATGACTCACTCCCCTACAACCGCCTAGGTTATGGGACACCTATTAGGTGCTAGTGAATTCATACATGTGGCTAGATTATTGTACTAGATAGCATTGTCTGAAGGAGTTTTAGGAGAATGTTCATTTGTTGAAACCAAATTCATCTAAAAAAATAAAATAAAATAAAAAGATAAAAGCCCTCTCTGAAACAGAGCTTACTGCTCATGTTTTAGGTGGCCAAAATCATGTTGTTTTTTTTGTTTGTTTTTTAAGGGGGGGGGGGGGGGGGGGGTAAGTAAAAAAAAAAAGAAAAAAAGTGAATTAATGTGAATATGGAACTTTTCTCCTTGGTATAAAGATCTAAAGAATTTAGGTTGTAGAACATGGCTGTAATTTAACTTATAGGTTTCTTATTCTTTTTTTAGTTTTTAAAACTTAAAACTATTTGAGATTCAGAAACTTTTTTAAAACATCTAGTTTTAGTTGATATTTATAATACAATATTGGATTGTTTCCATGGCAACAGGGCATAAAATCAGTAATTTATCATGGATCTTCAGGCTTTACTACTTTTTTTTTTTTTTTTAAGAAGTCTTAATGCTCTTTCAATATGGTATGACTTATAAGTTATTCATAATGTATTAATGAGCTTGTAAACAAAATTTATCATTTTTGACTGCTTGTTCCACCTTTATATTCATGATTAAACCATTTCTGCAGGTTACTTCAGGCTGTATCATCGCTCGCAGTAAACAAAATTGATGTCAGACATGCCTGGAATTTAACTGTAATTTCCCTGTCTTACAGAACTTGACTCTTACACACACATCCCCCAAGAAAAAAACAAACTTTTCACAGTATTTCGCAGTATAAATGTGTATTTTTGTTATACATTAATCTCCCCCCAAAAAAAAGAAAAAGAAAAAAAGAAAGCCCACAACTCTCTGACTAGGCATACACAATACTGTAGAGTTACTACCACACCATTCCAAGTGTGCAGCAGTGCAACATGATTTTGTCTGTGACTGGACAGGGTACATCTTCATGCTTGATGGGAATTTTGCACCACCATGCCTGGTTTAGAAAAAAAAGGGGGGAGGGGGGAGAATAGGAGAAAGAAAGGCTGTACTTTAGTCATTATTGGTCAGAGTGATTATGTGAAGAAGAGTTCTGGCTGACCAGTGTAATTGTTACAGGGGTAATTACATAATTTGGGCGAGGGGCATTTACCAGAAAGGGCATGAGGGATAGGTCCAGTGTAACACACACACACACACACACATACACACACCACACACACACACACACACACACACACACACACACACACACACACACAACACACACACACACACACAACAGTGCCAACTCTGTTCCTCCTAAAATTCCCTTGGATGAGACTGTAAACTGAGGTCCCATACATGAACGCACTCGTGAAATGCTGTGGAACCGCTTTTTTAACTAGTAGGCCATTGTGTGCTGGTGGGAACAGATGCACATGGGGACTGGATGTAAAAAAGCACATGCATGATTTTTCAATTTTCTTTGATGTAAAAGAATAAATAAGTAAAAAAAAAAAAAAAAAATGTATCACATGACATGGATGACAGATTACCAATCTGCATACACATGTGGACTGGATGTAAAAAAGCACACGAGTGCTTATTCCATTAATCCTTAATATAAAAAAAATAGATGAATAAATTAAGAAAACTTAAATAAAACCTACAAATCAAAAGAGAAAAATTGGATGACTAAAATGTGCCTAAAAAAGGAAGGAAAATACACAACACACACACACACACACACACACACACACACACACAAACACACACCACGTCATTTTTCATTCATTCATGTCATTACTTTTTTGTGTGCACAGCAATGCTTTGATTGCGGCAACAACAACCCAACATGGGCCAGCTGCACATACGGTGTGTTCCTGTGCATCGACTGCTCAGCTGTGCACCGCTCTCTGGGCGTGCACTTGACCTTCATCAAGTCCACCAACCTTGACACCAACTGGTCATGGCTGCAGCTTCGAGCCATGCAGGTTGGCGGCAACGCTAATGCGGTAAGTCAACCCCCTTTTTTTTTTCATGGATTTTGCCTGTTGGTCACTATTTTTTTTAAATTTGTTTTTGGCCGTTAGTCACTATCTTTTTTGTCTCATGGAAATTTGGCTATTAATCAAGTGATGTCTTTCTTGTTTCATGGATTTTGGTTGCCAGTTGACATCTTTTTTATTTCATGGATTTTTGCTATCAGCCGATACCTTTCTCATTATCTGAGCTCAGAACATGGTTTTTGTTTAATTGACTTTAGTCTTTGTCAAAGAGAGAGAAGAGAGAGAGAGAGAGAGAGACTTTTCAAAACGTTTAGAACCCCCCCTAAATTTTTTGGTTGCTCAAAAACAGTACTATTGATACAGTATTCATTGTATTGAAGTTAGCAGTTATTTCTTAACAGATTATTGTATTGACAAGTAAAAGTATGGGAGCAGATTTACTGACAGACAACAGAATACATGGATGTGCATAACCAAAAATTATGATCGATGGCTAGTATTGAAGAAAATGCTTTTTTTTTTTTCTTTTTTTTTTTTAAAATAATTTTCCTGGGTTGCTAAATAACACCATATCATTGAAAAATTGAGTAGAAGATATTGTGAGGTGAGTTGGGGTTTTTTATTTGTAGTTTTTTAATGTGCATTTATCAAAGAAGATTGTAAATTATGTGAAGAAAATTTTTTTTATGTGACTGATTAGCATCCCGTTAAAAGTTCCAAATAAATTGCGGAGTGAAATCTGTGATTCATGTCTCTGATTTGTTGATTTGGTATACTGTGTTGAGCAGCGCACATTCTTCAACGACCATGGGTGCACTACGTCAGATGCTCAGCAGAAGTATAACAGTCGTGCAGCACGCATGTACAGAGACAAACTGCTCGGTCAGGCCCAGCATGCCATGAGGCTTCATGGCACAAAGGTAGGATCTGTGTATGTGTATGTGTGTGTGTGTAAAAGTGTGTGTGTATGTGTGTGCAAAAGTGTGTGTGTGTGTGTGTGTAACATGTGTATGTGTGTAACAGGTGTGTGTGTAGTGTGTGTGTGTGTACTTTTACAGGGAAGAGTTGTGTTCTGCATGTTTGTATAAAAATCCTTGGTAATGTTTCCTTCATCAAAACATACCAGGATTCAGATTTGAATATTAATATAACATACAAATGAAAAGCCGCTGCTGTAGTCAAGTGGTTAGGGCGTTGGACTCGTAATCTAAAGGTTGCGAGTTCGATCCCAGCTTTCGGCTATGGCATTGTGCCCTTGGAAAAGGCACTTTTACGCTATTTTCTCACCCCACCCAGGTGTAAAAGGGGTACCGACCTTATGTTGGGGATTAACCCTGCGATAGACTGGCGTCCTATCCAGGGGGAGTCTATGACTCGGTCGCTTAACGCCACAGAAACTGGGATAAGCACCGGCCTGATGAGCCTTAGGCTCAGGACAGACTTTACATACAAATGAAAATACTGTGTCAAGTTGTAAAAAAAAACACACTCTGAGAATGAAGATGTGATGCCTGCTTTAATCCGCTTGTCAAAGGAAAAACAAAACAAAACATAATTTGTTGCAGATTGGGTTATTTTTTAAAGAATAACCACATGTGTGCTTCAGGTCTTAGATCCTTCAAAGCATCAAATAAACAGTATGAGAATGGATCATGTGAAGAAATAAAAGGCGTTATGAATTGCCTGCTTTTTGTTTGTTGATGTATTTTTTAAAGGAGTTTATTTTAACTTGAAAGTGAGGGTTAAGATAATGGGTGAAATGACAAACATGGGTGAAGCTATCTTTTCCACTTACAGACCTGAAAGCGGAAACCTGATTCTAAAAGCCTAAGAATATTTTTTTCACAAGTTTTATTTTTATTACGTCAGTCTTGTGTTTCTATGGCATAGTGTGTGAGGTATGTGTGTGGGTCTGTGCACATGCCCCTGTACATTCCAGCCGATACCTTGTTCTATATGGGTTTTTTTTTTCATGTACAGCATAGTAACATAGCTATATGTTCAGACAAATTTCACCAGCATAATATATTGAGGCTGAAATGAAATGTTTTCCTGTTCTAATATGCCCATCTTCTTCAGCCAAAATCCCATCATACATGTCTAGATAGACTCAGTTTTGAGTTTATGTGTGGTAGGATTACAGCTGAAGAAGAATGCATGTTCCAATTAATTAATGTATTATTGTATGATGTGTGTACACTGTGAGCAGAACAGAATGTATGCTGGAAAGGATTGAGGGGAGGGAAAACCCCCCAGCTGTTGTGATTGTTTGAGTATACATGATGGTATACTGTTGATGGTGATTATAGGACTATTCATGTGCATGATGGTAAGCTGATTGTGTGATGATTGACAGGCTTTGCTGGAAGAGGAAGGCAGACACAAGGTTGGTGAAAGAGGGCTCTCTCTCACCGGAAAATAGCTGATGGGCTTTTCACCACTGTCATGATATTGCCCTACTTGTTAAATAACACAGCTGTGCTTTGTGTCCACTGTTACTGTTACATGTACTGCTGCTTTATCCATAAAACTGTTTCAGCTTTTCTTTGGTTACATCTAACCTGGATTTTTTCTTTCTTTTTGAGACCTGGACTCAGACAAATAGGATGTACAGGAGTGGAATGAGCCACTCACCAAGTTTTGTGCCTTATTTGTCATTGTCTTGTTTGTTTCTACAATCATGGTGTGGCTTCTTGTCTAGGTTTGAGTGACACTCTGCTGTATTCAGAAAGAACAGCCATAGCGTATTTGGGAATAACTTTGGGTCAGCGTAACTGCTCTTAGATAACTCCATTCTGGACCATACAAGAAAAGGAGCATTCTTGTCCTGTAAAACATTCTGCATCCTGCATGTTACAAGGCTACAAATGTTACTTTAAGAGACATACCATCAGCAGTATAAGAATGATGGAAGCTGCACATGATCACTGTTAGAATGAATGAGGCGATGCATCAGGAGAGAATAATGGCCAAGTATTTCCTGTAGGGCTTTTGGTCAGCAGTTGTTTTTTTTTGAAGCGTTAACGGCAATGCAGAGGGTGTATTTTTCAGCCACACAGAACTTGATAACAGTGCTGTTGACTTGTTTTGTGATACTGTTGCTGACTTGGATCTCTTCATAGTTTAGTCTATTACATCTGTCACAATCTTTGTGACGTTTGCGTGTTTTCTTATGTTTAACAACTTTTCCAGGTTTTTTTTGGTCTTTTTCAAAAATTCATAATATATGTTTTTCACTGTTATGCAGCAGTAAATGTGCAGTGTTGATTTCAAAACAAGAGGGGGGGGGGGGGGGAAGTGTAGGTGTTGGGATAGTGGTTTTTGAAGATGGAATAAGGGGTTGAAGAACAACAGCCTACTTCTTCACAATGGCTACAGTTGAAGATGGTGTTTGTGGGTACAGTTTGTTGGATCTTCTTGTGTCTGTTCTTTCATATAAACTGTCCAGTATAGTGGGATATTGTAGTGACTGTGTAGTGTTTTGTTGGTCAGATTTCTCTTTTGTTGGTCAGATTTCTGTGTGTGAAGCTCAAAACTGTTGCTTCTCATGATGATGGTGTATCATTACTGTACATCCAAACTTTTCTTGTTTTTTTCAGTCTTGTTTGTTTATATAATGCATGTTAGTTTCTGTATGAAGTAGACTTGTGGATGAAATTGTTTGGGAGAAGTGTGTTGTAGTCATGGGTTAGTCATGCATGCTGGTACATGTTAGACCCGGGAGAGATCAGTTTTCATTATCCATATGGTTAGCTACCATCCAGGGCTAGCTGTTCAGGTGTAGCAGAATGGGTAGAATCTGGGTTTGTAGGGAATACAAACCATGGACCATTTGGAGACAAACCATGGACCATTCTTCAGTTGTAGGATTGTCTTGACAGAGACTGGAAGTGGAACAGTTTACAGGCAATGGTGTTTTATCATTGACCACCAGGAGTCCAGAACAACTCATCTGGAATATTTCACCTGGCAGTGATGCTGAAAGGATTTACTGTCAGGAGACTGGATTAACTCACTGGAACAACTGGCCTGAAACAGTTTACCTGGACCATCTCACCTGGACCAGTTAACCTGGCATCTCATCTGGAACATCTCACCTGACATTTCACCTGGACATTCACCCGAAACATTTCACCTGAAACATCTCACCTAGAACCATCTCACCTGGAATGTCTCTACCTGGAAACATCTCTCTGGACCATTCACGAAACATTTCACCAGAAACATCTCACCTAGAACATCTCACTGGAGCATCTTACCTGGCACTTGCTTGTAGACTGTCAGGAAACATTTCTGAAACATTCACCTTGGAACAAGTCTCCGGAACAACTCGGCTGCACCAACTGACTTGGACCAACTGATCATGAACTGATGTGGTTGCCCATGAGGATGCAGGAAACATTTGTACTGAATGTTCTGACTATATTCCTCTGTGGGCCAGGCAAACATCTACAGAATTTTTATGAATCTCCCTGTGTTGGGATACAGTCCTCTGTCAGTCCTTGGCTTCCACAAGGGTTTTTTGTTCTCTTCAGAATGGTCTAACTTAGATGTCATTGCTTTTATTTTTTTGTTAAAAGGAAAATAGAACCATATACTCCTGGTTTGGGAGTAGCACATCATCTTCTGTAGTAAGAAAGTGTAGACCTACATGTGTATCTTTGAGTTTTATTATGTTTTCACTGTTCAGTTGATTCTGTATGTATGGACTCTGTAAGAAGCTGTCTTTAAGATCAGCTACTGCACACAAAGTGTTTGGTTTTTTGTTAGTTTTTTTTTTTCAAGTATGAACCATAAGACACCATTGATGTCTTATTTAGCGCACCTCTTAAGTGTATATGAGCCTTTGAGTGGGGCTTGCAGATCTATGTCACCTTCTGTTTGCCTGATAAAGCAGTGCTGCTTTGTGTATGGACTGTTACCATTGACTCTTGAGTTATACACACATTTCATGTATCAATTTTTCTGATTTATGTTTTGTGTTGTATTAATTTTTTTCAACGTGTGTTTCATTTATGTAATTTTTTTATTTATGTTCACTGTATCTTTGGCCATGGGGCTGTGTAAGATTCCATAAACTTGCAGAAGGGTGGACAGATATCTTGTGTAAATTATACTCAATCTGTCTTCATGTCATGACCTGTTTTGTGTTGCTGTGCTGGTTCTCCCTGAGCAGACTGCTTTCAACCTGGGCTCTTCCCTTTTTGGTTGGTTGGTTGGTTTGTCAGTATTTGAATGCTTTCTAAAGCATGTGAAAGGGAGAGGGGAGCAAGCCTAGTATTTGAACTCTTTAGTCTATCATCACTTGACAGGAAAAGCAGGGAAGGTTAAAGCAGGCTGAGATGGTCAGGGTGAAACAGATCCCAAACAGATTGTCTGTTGTGTTAACATACTCCTCAAGCGGCTTGAGGTTGAACCTGACTATTCAAAACAGTCCTGCTCTATCTCAAACTGATTGCTCACCTCCTACAGCCAGTCAAAACTCGGGTGTGAAGCTTAGGTCACCTTGTGTGCACAGCAGTGTGCGTTGTGAATGTGACTGAAGCCTTTGGGCACACAGTGACCTTTTCCTTATACACTTTTCAAAACTTATGTGTTAGCTCATCATTTTCACACTGACAGGTGGGGACAAACATGTCTGAACAGTCTGTTTGGACTACAAGGTAGATTAGGATAGTGCAGTCAGGGGCTTAACTTGCATGTTCCCAACACATCTCTTTCCCCTGCCCCCTTCTCCCTTGCATTACCTTTTTCCCCCCTTGATGTTTGCAAATGATCTTTGAGTTCAAAGTGATAGTTTTATTTGGAAATATTTCTGTGGAAGAATAGAGTTGATTGGAAAGAAATAACATGCACCCCCCCACACAGAGGCTGTTGCTCAGTTTTGACATGCTTTAGTTTATAAATACACTGTGCTGCTTGCAGGTGGAAGAAATTGATGCTTTTGATGTGCATCCAATCCCAGCTGAATTGATGCTGCATTCATATGTGTAGCTGAAGGCTTTGTCAAAGTGTGCTGCATGATGAGATATTTCCCTCTAATGTTAAACTATTTGAGTATTTCAGTTTCACACATTGACTTCAAGACTTTTTGTTGTTGTTGTTGTTGTTTTTTAATAGGTTTTGCTGTATTGTTGCGTGGTTAAACTGTTTTGGGGGAAAGAAATGGCTGTGTCCATTGGTAAACAAAAAAACAACCCAAAAGGCCCCCACCAAAAAACCACAAAACAACCAAAACACGATGAAACAAAACAAAAACCAACAGCCACATAGACAACAATAATGGCATAATCACCTTTTGAATGTAGTTTTATGATAAATATGGTACATTACATACAGGATGAAATTGCATTGTTTCTTCCTTTGAGGAGTTGAAGCTACTTGGTAACTTGAAAGTAGACAAGTTACTGCTGTTATACTTTGCTGTGTGATATAACAAAATGAACAGAGTCAAGAAGCTGGTTCATTTTAGGATACACTTTTAAAGCAAGCATTCTTGCTAAGAGTGTTCCATTTGTATACAGCACATTCCTGTTTCAGTTAGCTTGTCGTATGACTATGTAAGCAGATTGTTATGTGTAGACCAAGTGGACTGGTTTTCGGTCTTTTTTTTTCTTTAAAAAAAATATTTTTACCATATTTTTGTGTGTTATAACAGTCTAATGGCAATGCATGTGAGTAAAGTAGCATTTCCTTTATCTTTATATATGAGGCAGTGTTGAATTTATACACACTGGAATGTCATAACTGACCTTTTTTCCTCAGAAATGTTTTCAGTGTAAGATGTTGCCAAGAGTTTGGTGATTTTATCTTTTTCTTTTTGTGATGGGCATGTAAGGCTAACAAGTTGTGCCTTTTTTTCTTGTGGTTTATGTATGTTTTGTTGTATATGCCCCATTCCCCTTGAGAATTATAGAGGTAGTGTGGTATCTGTATAGGGAAGGTGGGGTGGGGGGTTGGTGACAATAAAAGTGATCAGTGTCCTTATGATAATCTGTGAAATCAAGTGATCAATGTGTCTGTGTGTTTTGTGTGTGTGTGTGTGTGTGTGTGTGTGTGTTGTGTGTGTGTGTACACCATGTAAGTGTGTGGATACATCAACTGTTAAAAGAAGCAATAAACCAACATATATCAATGTGTGTGTGTGTGTGTGTGTGTGTGTGGTTGTGTGTGTGTGTGTGGTATACAGGTGCAGATTGATGCCCATGCAGAGCCGCATCCCCGAAGGCAAGGAGGTGGACTTCTTCTCAGAGCACACCAAGGACGAGGGTCGGGAAAGCCTGATGGCCGACCAGAAACTCTTCACCCCACAGCCCGTGAAAAACGGCACACTGAACAACTCCCAGGGTCAGTGGCTCTCCCTGTCTGCCACTGTGTCCTCTGTTTGTGTGTGTGTGTGTGTGTTGTGTGTTGTGTGTGTGTGTTGTGTGTGTGTGTGTGGGGTTGTGTTTCTAATGGTTAGAATCAGTTGTGTGCCTGTGTCTGTCTGGGATGGTAGATTTTCTTCTTGTGTTTTGTCTCAGTTTTAGTTCGAGTCTTTTCATGTAATATGGGGGGGGGGGGAGGGGCTCTTTATTATTATTTTTCTTTCTTTCTTTGGTTGATTTTGGGGGGGGGGGGGGGGGGGGTCTTCCTTTGTCAGTCAAGTGTGAAAAAAATATTGTATACTGTTATTTATTTAAAGTCTTTTCTATCTGCCATTTCCTTCTTTCTGTTCTGCTATGTCTGTTCCTGTTTTTTCTTCATATCCTCCAGATTTAATTTAAAGTTTTAACATTTTTCTGGCATAATTTTTTACATGTTCAAGATACATGACAAACTTATTTGCATTGTATTTGTATTGTGTGCTTTTTATGTTTGGTGCTCATTGTTAAGATTTTGTTTTAGAGATCTACTGTGTTGACTATATGATTTGTTGTGGCAGCTGAGACTGTTCTTGTCTGTCTGTATTGTGTTGGACCAGGGCTATTTGTGGACTGCAGCATGTGGATAAGCGGTGTGTGATTTAAGCAAAGTGATTGCATCTTTTGATGATTTGGAAAACATTGTAGCTTAGTGGTTAAAGCAGAGCACTCATGATGTGATTGTAACTGAAGGTTTATGTTTAAGGTCCTGCTGAAATATCTGTTTGAGGGGAATTTTCCCTGCTGTCAAGAAAGCCTCAACAGGTCCTGCAGATGACTCTATCCACTGACACTTGTCCCAGATCAAATGCTCATGTAGCTTAATGCACATGTTAAAAATACATTTTCATAAAGAAAAAAGTAGACCCTCTGTGGCCAGGGGCGTGAATGACAAAACATACAACTTATGACTTGAAGATAGAGGGATTCCTGCAGGTTCATCTTGCCCCTGAACCACTGCAGAAACAATACTTAGTGTACTGTACAACTGACTCCTCAAGGAGTTGAGAAGAAGTCAAGTCAGTATTGTTCATGTTGTTCGTAGTGTGTGTGTGTGTGTGTGTGTGTGTTGTGTGTGTGTGTGTTGTGTGTTTTGTGTGTGTGTGTGAACAGAGCCGGAGGTAGGCCCAGTGTGGAGGCGGCCCTCAGCACCTCACCTACACAGGCGGCCACTCACCTGGAGCCACGCAAAACCCTGATCGGTGCCAAAAAAGCCCCCGCTGGCAAGAAAGGGGTCAGTGCATCAGTGCTTTCATGCTGCCTCGTGGTGTGTGTGTGTGTGTGTGTGTGTGTGTGTGTGTGTGTGTGTGTGTGTGCATGTGCAAGCGTGTGAAAGGATCCTGTGTATGTGAAAGAGAGTGTATTTTTGTGTGTGCAGAAATGGTCATGATAAGATCGTTGAATACTTGGTTGGTAAAGTGAAATGTGATTGACGTTCAGTTTATTTTAAGAAATGTCGTACTGTAAGGAAAGTAACCTTCATGAAGGATGACTGTAGAGGGAATGAGGGATTGTCTTGCACAGAGAGGCAAAAGTTTTGTGGGTAACAGATCAAGTTAATTTTAGGTGTTGCAAATGTTATGGCATGTCAGTAAATATTCTAAAGAATTTTTCTGTTCTTAGTCATTGGCAAGTATGCCATCATTATAGAGATTATTACCATCTCCCACAGTCCTCTGAGACAAGTGAAATTGGGGAAGACTGAAATGCCCAAGGAATACGTTTCTGTTCATGATTTTAAATGATGAACGGTAGTATGGGTACTAGTCTGTTTGACAAGACCAAGAAACATCCTGCTATCCCATGTATAGCACATATTTAGCAAGTAAAAAAACCACAGCAGTAAAAGCGTTCCATGCTAAATTTGTACAAAAAAAGCAACACTGTATGGCCCAAATTTTATACAGAGAAAGCTGAAAATGGCTGAAAGTGGATTACAAAGCAGATAGAGTCTGTGTTGACTAATGTGGTTGATGTGATGTGTGTGTGACAGTGTGTGCTACTTATGTCATTGATTGTAGTGCGTGTGTGTCTACAAAAGAAGTGTTGACTTATGTGGTTGGTTTGTGTGTGTTGGTGTGTGTGTGTGTGTGTGTGTGTGTGTGTGTGGTGTGTTGTGATATACAGAAGGGACTGGGGGCCCAGCGGGTAAAGGCCAACTTCACGGAGATAGAGAACCGTGCCCAGCAGGCGGACAAGGAGAAGGAGGAGTTTGCCAAGAACCAGGCATCCAGGAGGCCAAGAGCAGGAGGAACAGGAACGACAGATGTCAGTACCCCTCTTCTCTCTCTTTCTGTCTGTCTCTGTCTCTGTTCTGTCTGTCTGTTGTATGTGTGTGTGTGTGTGTGTGTGTGTCTCTCTCTCTCTTCTCTCTCTCTCTCTCTCTCTCTCTCTCTCTCTCTCTCTCTCTCTCTCTCTCTCTCTCTCTCTCTCTCTCTCTCTTCTCTCTGTTTGCCTGTCAGTTGTTGTTCTGTCCTCATTGTCTGTCTTCCTGTCCACAGACAACATAGCAAACGTAACAAATATATTTTTATTAAAAAAAAAGAAGAAAAAAAAGGAAAGGCGATAGGAATACAAAGGCAAACAGAAAATGATGCCAGGCACAGATACATTGGTGTTGTTGATATGATCAGTGGTTTAGAGGTAACATATCCATTTAGAAAGTAGTGTTACCTGACTCTCTGTACAGCAGTGTTGGTTGGGGGATGTGTGCAGGGCGTCATGGGGACTGGCCTACCAGGACATGAGTCTTCAGCGCAAGAAGCAGGAGGAAAGATCAAAGCCTCGGACCCCAAGAAGGCAGAGCAGCTGGAGAGATTGGGCATGGGCTTCATCTCCAACAAGTAAGGGCTGTGTGTGTGAGAGGGGAGCAGTTACTGTGCAGTGTGTGTGTGTGTTTGGGGGGGGGGGGGGGGGGATCAGGACAGCTGGAGAGATTGGGCATGGGCTTCATCTCCAACAAGTAAGGCTGTCTGTTTTGAGAGGGGAGCAGTTACTGTGCAGTGTGTGTGTGTGTGTGTGGGGGGGGGGGGGGGGGGGGGTGGCATGGGGTTGGCATGGGCTTCATCTCCAACAAGTAAGGGCTGTCTGTGTGAGAGGGGAGCAGTGTACTGTGCAGGGAGGGGGGTAGAAAGCAACAGGTCAGGTTTCAGTGGGATGGTTCGATCTGTCTATGCCAACATTTCCAAGGGCGTGGGTGGTGGGTGGGATGTACTATGTCTGGTGCAATACATTTGAGTGCTCATAAAAGACCCACATCAACGAAGAGGTTCTTTGGGCTTTCTGAGCATGGATTAGTGTGCAGCAGAAAGGGGGGTCAGAGAGCAAAAAGTCCAAGTTACAAGTGTGTGGTGGTTCAATCCCTGTTTGTGCCCGAAACTTTCCGCCATCCACTGACGTGAGTGGTGGTCTGGGTGCTAGTCTTTGGATGGGATGATAACCAGGGTCCCGCGTGCAATACTCATTTAGTGCACGTAAAAGAATCCATATCAACAAGATAGTTTTCTCTGGCAAATTTATGTAGAAAAAAGTCACTCTGATAGAAATCAAATACACATGCAGACAGGAAAGAAGAAAAATAATGGGTGGCGCTGCTCTTGTGGTGACACGTTCTCCCTGGGGAGAGCAGCCATATTTCACCCAGAGAAATCTGCCATGACTTAAGGGTTACATACAAACAATACAGTGGGGGGAGGGGATGAATGCACACGGGGGGGGTGGGGGGGGGGGGGGGGGATGGTTTCTGAAGTAAAACTTTCTCTAAAGAATGAGTGAAAGAAATAGTGTTGGGGAATGAGTGAAGGTGACTGTTGGGATGACCAATGGAAACAGTGCCTGTCTACCTCGCTGAGTGACTGCAGCAGACCCAGACCTCAGTGTACAGTGGTCAGACTGTTGCCTGCAGGTTGGGGTCCATCCTTGTGAGAAAGCTTGTTCCCCCTTCGTTGCCTGCCTGCTGCCCTCACAGCAGGGAGTGCCCTGTGTTGCTGGATCACACAGGCACCACTCGACCAGCAGCAGTGCTAGGCCTCTTCTGGTGGGGACTTACACCATCCTACATTGAAACGGTGTCTCGTAACTGCTGAGTGAGACGGCCAGTTTGGGTGGATCAGTTTGTTATCAGTTCTGGTGATATGGCCAGCTTACAAGTTGATAGCCAGTGTGTGGCTGTGTATAGTGAGGTTGGAATGAGTGGACATGTGAAGCAGTGATATGTGAGCAGGCAGTGAGGATTGTGGTGTTTTATTTATTTATTTATTTTATTTAGTTATTCTTTATATCGAGGATAACAGAATAAGCAATCATGTGCTGTTTTTCATCCGGTCCCCGTGTGTATACAGTTTTTGTAAATATTGTAATATGTTCCCACCGGCACACGATGGCCTACTCACGAAAAGCAGAACAGTATTTAATAGTGGTGTGTGTTGTGTGTGCAGAGGCATCAGCCACTCTGCAGTGAGCGACATGCAGACCATCCAGCAGGAGGCCCCCAGTCGATCTCGTAACTCGGACAGGGACTACTACTCCCGCTCCTCCAACCGCGACAGAGACTTCTTTGAGGACGAGCTGGATTCCATGTCAGCCTTCTCTCTTCCAAGTCAGTTGCTTTCCTCTCTCTTTTATTTGATTAGTTAATGAGTTAATTGTCTGCTTTTTCCTCCTCCAAGTCAGATGTTTTCCTCTTTCTTTCATTTCATTAGTTAATTGTCAGCCTTCTCCCCTTCAAGTCAGATGTTTCCTCTCTTTTTATTTGATTAGTTAGAGTTAATTGTCTGCTTTTTCCTCCTCAAGTCAGATGTTTTCCTCTTTCTTTCATTTCATTAGTTAATTGTCAGCCTTCTCCCTTCAAGTCAGATGTTTCCTTCTCTTTTATTTGATTAGTTAGAGAAATTGTCTCTTTTTCCTCCTCCAAGTCAGATGTTTTCCTCTTTCTTTCATTTCATTAGTTAACTGTCTGGGTGCAAATAACTGTTTGGGTGTTTGTTTTGTCCAACATTGATTTTTGTTTGGGTTGTGTTTGTTTTTGTTGTTTCTTTTTCTGTATGATTTGCTATCTGGATTCCTATTGCTCTTTCAGTATAATATAATCTTACCTTCTGGAAATGTTTGTGTCAGAATTGTCTTTATTCCCTTGTTATTATTTCTTCTGTTTATTTAATTTTTTTTTTGGGGGGGTCCCCTGTCATTTGTGCCTTGCTTTTTTGTTTCTGCCTTCCTCATCGTATTTGTCTGCCTTTTCATCCAGATTGCCTTTTTTTTTTCCCCCTTTTTCTTTTCCGGCAGTGTGTAGGTTATCTTTGTGTTGTGTTTTTGTCTCTGTCAGAGTGCTTGGGGGGGGGGGGGGGGGGGGTTGTTCTGTTGTTTTTTTTTTTTTACAAAACTTATAAATGGTAGGTATGCCATGTCTTTTTTTTTTTTGGGGGGGGGGGGGGAGATGTCCCTGGTTACAAAAGATAAAGAGTAGTAGCTTGAATTTTGTTACTTGATTTTGTTGTTGTTTTTGGGGGGGGGGGGGGGGGTTCTTTTTTTTTTTTTAGGGGGAGTGTAGTTTTCTTTATTTGTTTGTTGTACTTTGCATAATTGAAACAAGGAATTTGTGTTTACCAGTGCCTGTAGGAAATAACTAAGATATTAGATACTGGCTTTTGAAGAGAAGACAGAGGCAATGTTCATTAATTTTAATTCATTACATTTCTATCGGATCTGTGTTTCATATTTGACTGTATTTGCACCATTTGACGTTGGCAATTCTAAAAACAACAACAACAAAAAACACCACCAACAAAAAAACCCTCTTGTCCATGCATCATTCATCAAATTTGTTTTCCTGCTTTCAGATCACATTGATTATTCCATGTGCAGGCGAGGAGGGGGAGACAGTTCCCGCGGTTCCCGGATGGATGACTTTGGCTGGGGCAACCCCAACAAAGGGGGGTCCTGGGACATCGACTTTGAAAAGTCCTCCACCAGCAGATCAGAGGCCATCTCCTCCAGATCCGATGACAGGTTTGCCTACCGATATTGAGCCCTCTTCCTCCCCTCCCCTCCTTCCCTTCCCTGTCTCTTTCAGCTGAGGAAACAACACACAGACAGATAAATAGAGAGAGGAGGTCAGCTGAGTACTGGCTTTGACACAACAGAAAATACTCGACAGCCAACAATGGTTTTGCCAAGTGTCTGAAACAACGACTAGTCGGGGTGGCATGGTCTGTGATAGTCGCTGTCACTGATTCCTTCCTGCTTCTATGCCACAGTGTCTTTCTGTCAGTGAAAAGAAGAAGAAGACAGAGGATCTGGTAGAGTTTGTCTGAAGCAGTGAACATGATCCTCCCCTGCCTGTAGAATGCTGAAACTGGTTGTCCCCGACTCTTGAGATCATGTCTGAAGGCAGTGACAAACTTGTATTGATAAAAACGTTGTATGTTTGTCCTCTTTTTGTTCTTATTTTCTCTCTCTGACTCTTATTCTGATAGTTTTGTGTTTTTTTACCATTTTATGAGTACGTCATGGGAACAAAGAAACTACACGTAGCTTTCATTTTTTGCCAGCTGGACATTTTTGAGTGTCATTGTTTTTCCATCTTTATACATAATGTGGAGGTTTTTTGTGTATGATTTGTTGTATGTTTGTACCATGCATGTGGCTTTGGGTGAAGAAGTGGAAGATTGATCAAATAGCAAGAGCATATTGGACTGACATTTCTCACATTTATTGGAATGGTTACATCAGGAATCACTCAGTCTTAGATAGCTTTTTTCCACCCCAACATTTAGGTCAGTTTTGGTAAGCAGTGCTTTTAAATAGTGGTTTATAGCTTGCACCAGTTTGTTTATTTTTGCTTTATAAATCATTGATCAAAGTAAGTTCTTTTAAACATGACTAAACTATACACCAGCGTAGCAGAGGTTGTAATGGTTCTAGGATGGACATGGTGTTTTGTTTTGTTAAGGAGGTCGTGGTTTAGGTTGTAACTGTTGATGGCTGTGTACATGTTGTGGTTATTGTGGTGATGTGAAGTGAACATGCAGAAAGAGTCACATTAAACGATCCAAAAATCCCCAACACCCACGTCTGGTCTCTTTTTGTCCTCCGCACTAATATCCACTCTCATACTCTCTGCACTGCATTCATGGTGGGTTTATGTGTTGTTGTCGGCTGTAGTTAGTGTAGTACAGCTGTTTGTCCGTCCGTTTGTTCATCTGTTTGTTCGTTTGTGCTTCACGCCATGGACTAATGTTCTTTGCTGCATGCCCATTGCTTACCCTGGCTTTGTAGACGGGCATGCACGCCAGTGTGTACACACTCACATGCGCACACTCTCATGCACACATTTTGATGCACACACATGTACTAACTTGTTATCTTGGATTCAAGGGCACATATGCACACACAGGCACGCACACGTATACACATACACACACACACACACACACACACCACACACACACTATCTTGGACTCATGTACACGAACATGAATACTCTAATACACTTGCATACATAACCACACACACATTCTCTCTCATTCTCTCTTTCTCACATATTCCTCCCTCTCAGCCCCTGAATATCCCTGGGAGGGAAAAGACATGAAACAAAACAGCAAACACACACACACACGCATTTACTTCTTCACATGATCACACAGTTTTTTACTTGTTAAATTTATTTTTATTCGTTTCAGACACATGTTTGTGCACACATACTTGCTCACATACAGGGATGCAAGTGCATTCAGAATTTCTAGTTTTTCCCTTGAAAAAAGGGGGTTTTTTTAGGGTCTGCTGAATATGGAGGCTTTGCTACAGTGTTCACCAGTTTCAGAATTTCTTTTGCTCTAATCAGTAAGAAGATGCTTCTTTTTGTCAAAAGGAATTTTACTCATCATTAATTCAGAAAGGTTTGGGGTGGGGTTTCTTTTTTTTTTTTTTTTTAGTTAATTCAGAGAATTTATGGGATTGAAGTTATCAAGAAGTTGTAACGATTTAATTCATGGTCATATATGCATGTCAGTGATACAGTATATATTTCTCTTGTCATACTACCATCTTATTTTCAATAGAAATCAAGTCATGGATGACTGATGGTTTTTTAATTTAAAAACATCAGTCAGGTATTGGTGTTGACAGTAACTCTTGGATAGATGAAACACTCTGTAGAGTAAAACAGTAACATTGTGGCTCGTACTGGCAGTCTCTAATTGAGTAGAATTATTCAGCTCTCACCAATTTTCCAGTTGCTCTTTGGTAGCTGCAAAAAGTGAACTACAAAAGTTTGTTCAATGATTTAGCACTAGTGCCATTGACAAGCTCTGCTTCTTTGAAGTAGATATTATGTTGTCTGTGCTTGAAACCTGACTCAACTTCTCTGTAGTTCTGCTTTCTGTCTTTTTATTTCTTTGGAGGGCACACATCTGGTTCCTGGAAATGTAAAGGGATGTCAAGTTGGGGGAAACTGGCAGTGGCTATCTCTGAGTTTGGTCTTGTGGTCACCCGCATCCCTGCACATGTCCACCCATACAACACTGCTCTTCTCCTTACTACCCCTCCCTCTATCCCTCCCTTCCCTCTTCTACCTCTGCTTTTTTCCCCCTCTGTGCTCCAGGTTGCTACGTCCACACTGACCCTCAAACATGTGACGTATATTCAAAGCATGGAGGTGCGTACTGTCCTTGCTACCCCAGGCCGTGCTTGTTCCCATGCATTTTGGACACTGCTCTCTGCAGCACATAGGGCAGGGTTTTTGCTGTAACATGTGTCATTGTCCACTAGAAAAGATGGCCTATCTAGCCCAGTATGTTGTGTTCCTGGTCAACAGAAGCAAAATGCACAACTATTCAAGCAGAAAGCATTGAGCCAGTTCAGTTGTTTTGTCTGTAAAGGCTATTTATCGTGAATTTCGTTTTTTTTTAAAGAGAAGTGTTTTTTATATAAATACAGTCATTCTAGTAAAATTCAAGTTGTAATGGGTCATTTGAAAATATGATGCACGCATGTAGCGCACGCGTGCGCAGTTCACACACACACAACACAACACACAAACACACAAAACAACACAAACAAACAAACATGAAAAAAAAACAAAAGAAAACTTCAAAGGTTTTTGAACATTGTTTTTTTTTTTTATTAGTTTACAGTTTTGGAGGAAAATACAATAAAAAAAAAAAAAAAAAGCAACAAAAACACTAGGCATGTAGGTATTCAGATAAGGATAAGCAACAAATATGCCAAGGTTTTGTTACATGTTAATGACAGAAAAGTGGGCACTGGCAATTTTTTTCAAACTAAAGTGAGGTCTGGGCTAAGCAGATGGCTAAACTATGCACAGGGGTCTGGGTTGTTTGTTTTTTGTTTTTTTTTCAATGAGTGTAGAAATCTCTGCATTTCACACAGAAAGTTTGCTTTAGCCATACCAGCAAATATCTAAAATAAAAGCAAGAACTAAACAAGCCAATTAAGACAACAAACCACCACACAAAAAAAAACACCAAAGAAACAAAAGTTCTAAAAGTATCAAACAACAAAACGTAAAATGGAAACAAAAAAGCCCTCTCTCCTCCAAAACATAAACGAGCAATCAAAAAGAGGCATTGAAGAAATGAGAAAAACACTAAGAAATGAAAAAATAAACATGGACCCAAACCCCAAGTCTGCAATAACAGCAGAGACCAACATGACTTCTCTGTTTCCCACTCTGGATGTTGGGCCTATAAAGGGATAACAAAAAAAAAAAAAACACATAAAGAAGGGAATGAAAGCTCAGAGACAATAAAATGGTGGTGATTCTTTCTGCAGTTTACATGTTGTATGTATGGTTGGGTGATTGTGTTTGTCACATGTTACTGTCACTGTGTCCTTTCTGGTCATACAGAACAGTCTGATGTTGATGGTACTACATGCAGGATTCATATAGAGTTCTGATAACCAATTGTAGACTCAACAAGTCCCTTTGAAATCTAAGAAATCTGATCCCTGTACTTGTTTCAACAATTTTGGGAAATTGAAAAATGGTACTGAGTTTGAGAAAACCACTTAAGGTTTGATTGTGTGCAGATAAGGAAATACAAAGTGATGTTGATTGCTAGCTGTAGGGTTTGTGCAGTGTACTAAAATATTTGAAAAAGTTTCTTTTTGATAATTCATTGAAGTTTGTGCTGAGGAGAATGTAAAATTCCTGTATTAAGTAAATACCCATTAAAATCTTGACCAAAGCAGTATAGGGTTGGGTTTTGTTTTTTGGTGATTTTTGTTTGGAGGGGAGGGTTAGTTGGTGTTTGCATCTGTTTTCATTATTTTGTCATTGAATTTATAATGCTACTGTTTATTTATGGTGAAGGTTAAGTGTACTTTCTGTGGGGGAAAAAAATCTCAGAATTTGTGCAGGCAGTTTTGTGTCTGCACTCATAATGGGAGTCAGTTGAGAGATTTTTTTCCTTTTTCACTGTAAGGGAAATGGCAGGATGGTAGTTACAGTTTGTGTCGGTAATGGGACCTGTAGACCGATTTTGTCCTAGTTGATAACCTTAGAGCATACTTACGCCTGTGGCTGCAGACAAAGCATGTGAATGAACACATAGAAGTTAGTTTTTGCAAGCATGTGAAGTAGACTGTACCTCTCAACATAGAGGCTCTTGCTGTTGGTACCCAAAAAGTGGCTACATGCATGCTTGTATGTCCTCTTGACCTGTGACTCACATTAGCACTACCATGCAGGAAGTCCCAAGTATTTGATTTGATGTTAACATTGAGGCTTGACTAGGGTGCCCCGTTACATGACATGGATTTTGCCAGACTTAAACTTCTCTATATCTCGCCCATCTCAACTCTCACCTCCTTTTCTGTGTGACTGAGCTGATGATGCGATATAGCCATTGTAGAATATCATGTATTAGTAAGACCGGCAGTCTGTGCTGCTGTGCCAGTGCAGAAGGTCAAAGCACCCATCACCAGACAGGCAGTCATGTTTCAGCAAGTTTACTTTACCATCTACATAACCTGAGAGTTACAGTCTGTCCTTAGTGTTCCATCTGGCCAAAGGTATAGGTATTCACTGCTGAAAAAGGAGGAGAGAGATATGAGATAGACAAATAAGCAAAGCATGCAAGTAAAGAATGAAGTGAGTGTGATGTCCCATTATGATGTACAAAAAGAGCCGTCAGCAGAATCCTAGATGGAGTTGGTATGTAGTGAAATTGACAGAAGATTCTCCTGGGGGTTGTGTTTTCACTGACTTATTAGTGAATGATGGAGATGATTCAACAAAGCTTTATGTCTTTATCAGATATTTTTGTACAGGTTATTGAAACTTACTCCATGTTAAAAGTTGTTGAATTCTGTCAAGGCAGGAACCTTTAGACAGTGTGACAGACAGACACCAGAGTGTTTGTTGTATGGTGGTTCTTGATTTGTCTGGTAGGGTAGATACCTGTAGACAGTGTGACAGACAGACACAGAGTGTTTGTTGTCTGTATGGAGGTTATTGATGCTAATCTCAAGAGAGCACTGAAGATGAAGGATAGGGATTTTTTCAGTCCCCTATGGAACAAGCAGGATCAGACTAAGACTTATCCTTTTTGTGTGAAAACACACACGCAAGAATAATGTAAGCCTGTTAAAACTTTTTTCCATTATGTCAGGGGTTGGTTACAAAACACTCACATATATCAACTACACTTTTCAGTCACCCCCACTCCCACCCCAAAGAAAGAGTGATGAATTGTTCAGAGAAATGCTCTAATCCTTGACTTAGTCATTGTCCACACATTATTTAGTATTTGTGACAACACATTGCTATAAGCCCTGCTTGAGAAAGTGGGCAGTATTTTGTCTGAACTGATTCACAGCAGTAAAGCCATGCCTTCATTTTGATAGCAGCAAAATCAAGACATTGTATTATTGCTTTTGATATTGTTGCCATCCTTCAAATATCAAAGCTGACAATGTCCAGTTTTTTCAGTCAAACAGGACCCCAAAGACTTAAACCTCACAGATGAATTCTCTCAAAGTTTGTCAGTTTGGTTTCCACTCAGAATCAGACTGGCTGGAGAGACTCACACATGGAGTTGACAGCAGCAGGTTACATTGGCTGAAAGTATTTTCTGTATTACAGCAACAAAAGAAAGTGAAAAGATGCATGTAGTATCCACAGTGCATGAAAAAGAAAGACTGGTGTCATCTGTGCAGCAAAGTTTATAATGTTTTTGTATTTATTTATAAGGCATGATAAGATGATTTCAGATCATGCTTTTCCCTTTGCATTTCCTCTCCCATTTACCAATTTTTGTTAGAGTAAATTTCAGGATAATGGTCATAGGTTATTGAGTCAGACAGCATTGCGGGATATTAATTAGATGGTAATATGGAATCGAAACCTGAAATTATCCCCAGGATAGCCCAGACCACTGCTGCAATGACAGCACTAAAAGTCTCCTGGAACAAGAACATTGCCATCAGTTTCAAGATCACTCTAATGAGTTCCATGGTCATGTCCTTTTTTTTAACACATGTGAAATGTGGACCCTAACAGCAGACATTGAAAGAAGGATAGATACATTGGAGATGAGATGTTTTTGCAAACTTCTTGGTATCTTATACAGAGATCACATAAATATATCAACGAAGTGAAAACTAGAATTGAAACCACCATCAGGCCACATGAAGAGCTCTTCACGTCACACGAACATCTGGACTGGCCAAGACTGTCGTTCAGGGAACAGTACAAGGAGGGAGACGAAGAGGCAGACAGAGAAAGCAATGGGAGGACAACATCAGAGAGTGGTGACCTTGGGTGGAACAACTTGCTACAGAAAGCTGAAAACCGCGAGGAGTGGAGGAAGCTGGTTGCAAACTCTTTAGTGTGCCCCAATGGTTAACTAGACTAGAGGGTAGGTGGAGGTGAAATCTGGGGTTTTAGATTTTACTTGTCACACACTGACTTGTGATGTGCTGGCTGTGAACAGCTTTGAGATGGTGGAGGCGGAGGAAGAGGAGGAGGAGGAGGTGACAATGGGAAGCAGCAGCAGCAGCAGACACACTGCCTTGTTCTCAGGGTAACTAACAACTCACTCACTCACTCACTCCATGTGGGGGAATGCTTTACCAATGCTGTTGCCTGTCATGGTGACATGGGGGCGCTCAGTTCTGCTTGGTGCTTTCTTTCTTTTACTCACATGAATTGTGTGCAGTCTCTCGTTTTGCTGATGATGAGCAATGTGTGTGTTGCACCCAGGTTACAGGATCATTTCCAGTTAGGTAGCGTATCTATAGAGCTGCCTTTATTCAGCTAACGGAAATGTGCTAGATCTATACAGGATGATTCAAACTGGCACAAATAGGACTGAGTAGTAGGCTTTAGTATTGATATCTTAATTTCTACTCATGGTAGATTTTAATTTGAGCTTTAACCTTCTTGTTGTTGAATTCTACAGAGCTTAACTGCTTGTAGATTTGTAATTCTTTGAAGGTTTTCTATCCCAGCTGACACAGTTTACTCCTGAGACAACTGTGTATGTACATGACAAGCTATCAAGCAGAAATTTTGTCACAGGCTAGATATGTGTTTGTACTTGCATTTCAAGGCAAGTTTACGTGTCTGGTCACAGGATGACTTCTCATTGTCGCCTTATTTGACACCAGTCATGGGTTAAGTATGTTATATACAATAAACCAGCAAAACATGCATGGATATGACAAAAATTTATGCATGTTGGTGTCAGATAAGGAACTGATGCCTAGCTGACGTGTTTACCAATGTTTATTTACAATTGTACTTCAAGGATGCATTACACAATGTCCCCATAACACCTGTTTTATGATATGTTTTTGATGTGATAGAATTTCTGTTTACCTGTTCAAATCTGTATGTGTTACCACATGTTTGTTAAGTGCACAGTACATGAGTGTCACACTGTCACCAGTGTCACCACACAGGTGGGACAAATAAGAAACAACACAGAACTTCTGTAATCCTACAAAATGTTATTTGTGGTTGTCTCTAAAGTAGTCATAGGGATGGCACAGGGACACATCACATCACAGACAGCACAAATTGTGGATATGTTGGGGGATGTACCCATCGCTGTCACCTGTTGAACTTTGGCAGACTGGAGGCCCTATTTTCTTTTCCTTCTTGCTATTTTCATTATCAGCATATCTGTTCGTTTCTGCCATTGCAGATTTAAAGGAATAGTCTGGTAATAACTACTTAATAGTCAAAAGGCGTCACATTTTCAGGCGCCTGTGCTACAGACCCACTGGGAAGTCAAATTTCTCCACAGTCGTATGTGTAGCACAGGTCACCACACTTGCAGGAATGTGTGGTGTACTACATTATTATCTGGGTCACTCTTCTCCCTAACTGCAGCATTTCCTTCCTCCTCTTCCTCCTCAGCTTTCAATATCTGACTCACTTAACAGTTATCATTCAAATTTTTCTACTTCCAATACAAACACATTCAAAATATCGATGCCATTTTGTTTGCCACACACTATGAGCAAAAAGCGTTTCTGTCATTAGTTATGCTTTCTTCTTTCTGTTTCAAGTATACACGTGTTTCTGGTCTAAATTTATCACTGGCACCCTCTGAAACACTCCCTGCATCACCCCATGAAATTTCAGAGACATTGTGTGAGAACCACGAGATAAGTGTGTGATGGAAAAGTACTGCCCAAGGGGTCAGGATCAACTGCCGGCTGCGATTTGATCAAAATCTAGTGGCAGTTAACCCCTAAGATAACCGATGGGGTTCCTGATATATGCGCAAGGTGTTATGCTGCATTTGCTCATGGGACTTCACTTTCCAATCTCCTGTAAAGGACTTGTAGGGTCAGGGTGTTGGAAACAATGTTAAGTTCAAGGAAACAGCCCCTCATATGGACACTTCACTTGTGACATGAACTGACATTCTTTGGGTTACAGTCACATCTTGAGTCCAGTGTTGTAACAACTAGTCTGTTCCACTCCCTAGAGCCCATGTAGTAAATAAAGCCAGATTGCAAGGTATATCTATATGATCTGTGTCAATGAGTTTCAGGCCTTCATCACATGCATACAACACACCTTTTGCAGTGCAGACATGCAGGACACAGACAGACATCATCAACAAAATGCATTGTCAATGCTTTGCATCATTAGTTTTGATAAAAACTTTTTTTTTTTAACACCATTCTGAAACATGAGTGCTGAGATGTATAAACTTTGTTGACAGATTGGCAAATCTTATATATAAATTTTTTTTTCAGGAAAAGATTGAGGTAAAGACTGTTGGCTTTTTGTTTGAATTATATTTACTTTTGGTTTGCCTTTTTGAAACGGCATGTTATAGAGACTCTATGAACACATTACAGTTTTAAAACAAAACGAACAGAAACAGCTGGACAGGTCCCTTTAGTATTATTATTGTTTTAAAAAAAAGCCATGTTTATGCTTTTTCCTTTACCCTCAAGAAAAAGAGACTTGTTGTCCATTCCTGAAAGTCTGTCTGTCAACGTGTTCCCTCTTTTCATTTCAAGTGGAGGAGGCAAGATAAAAAGAAGAGAAAAAAAACCCAAAAACCCCAAACAAGAGGACTGGGGACTGGATGTAAGGTGATGGATGCCATAAATGGTGTTACTTTGTATATTGAAACACATGCACTTAATTGTGTACTAGGGAATAGTTTATATGGTTGGTTTCATTTTAGACTGGTTTCTGAATTGAAGTTTTTCAGTGTTTGTAAAAGTATTGGTTTTCATTTTATTGAGAAAAAAGAACCTGTACAAATTTTGAATTATAATCCTTAAACAGTACTGTAAGTTCTTGCAAAGGCATACTTTTTATTTTAAAGAATTCACTGGAAAGTTTTATTCAGTTTTAGAGATGTTAATTAATTGCAATATTGGATGTTTTGTTTTTATTTGTGATTGTAAAGTTCAGTCAGGAAAAGATGGACTTGTTCCTTCTTACTAGTTATAACCTGATCATACCTCAGCACTAAAGTTCTTTGCAGACTGTATGAAGGAAACAAGAAGAAACATGAACATTAGTGTGCTTCTTAGTTCAGTCTTTTGAACCTGCAAGAGAGAGAGAGAGAGAGAGAGAGAGAGAGAGAGAGAGAGAGAGAGAGAGAGAGAGAGAGAGAGAGAGAGAGAGAGCAAATCGTGACCTAGCAACGTCCTGGAAAAGCTCTTAGAAGGTCCATGACTTATATACCTGGCGGTCATTTTGAAGCTTGTGTGTGTACACTTACCGTTCTGCATGCATGTATCATATATACAGAGGTGTGGGGTATACAGAGTGTTTTGTGTGGGCAACAGTCTGAAGACAAGCAATGGGGGTTGTTTCTGTGTGAGACAATGCCTGCTTCCCTGGTCCAATGAATGTGCTGCAACCCCCTCCCCCCCCTCGTGTGGCTTGCTTGTCGATGGTCAGCAGTGGGTGCACTGTCTTTCCTCAGCCTTGTGTTTGTGAAGCCTCAGTCACCATGGAATGAAGCTGCAATACTCCATCCAAACCTTGGGGGATATCATCATCTTCTGTTGGAAAAAGGTCTTTCTCATATTCGTATATAATATTTTTGAGTATTTTCAACATTGATCCTTTTTTGTATCATTGTATCATTCAACACTGCTGTTACCATTGAAAGGTACAGTATGTCAGAAAGTTCCAAGCGAAAAATTATACCCAGTCTCATTATTGTTCAGACCTGTTGTGTATAGGTCTGAATGCTCTTTAGGAAGGAAAGTACCTCGTGTTCCACCTGTATTGTAACTATAAGAATGCTGTGTAGGAAGGAAAGTACCGCATGTTCCACCTGTATTGTAACTATAAGAATGCTCTTTAGGAAGGAAAGTACTGCATGTTCCACCTGTATTGTAACTATAAGAATGCTGTGTAGGAAGGAAAGTACCTCGTGTTCCACCTGTATTGTAACTATAAGAATGCTTTAGGAAGGAAAGTACTGCATGTTCCACCTGTATTGTAACTATAAGAATGCTCTTTAGGAAGGATACTTCCACATGTTCCACCTGTATTGTAACTGTAAGAATGCTCTTTAGGAAGGACAGTACCACATGTTCCACCTGTATTGTAACTATAAGAATGCTCTTTAGGAAGGACAGTACCACATGTTCCACCTGTATTGTAACTATAAGAATGCTCTTAAGAAAGAAAGTACCGCATGTTCCACCTGTATTGTAACTATAAGAATGCTCTTTAGGAAGGAAAATACCGCATGTTCCACCTGTATTGTAACTATAAGAATGCTCTTTAGGAAGGATACTTCCACATGTTCCACCTGTATTGTAACTGTAAGAATGCTCTTTAGGAAGGACAGTACCACATGTTCCACCTGTATTGTAACTGTAAGAATGCTCTTTAGGAAGGACAGTACCACATGTTCCACCTGTATTGTAACTATAAGAATGCTCTTTAGGAAGGACAGTACCACATGTTCCACCTGTATTGTAACTATAAGAATGCTCTTTTGGAAGGACAGTACCACATGTTCCACCTGTATTGTAACTATAAGAATGCTCTTAAGAAAGAAAAGTACCGCATGTTCCACCTGTATTGTAACTATAAGAATGCTCTTTAGGAGGAAGGAAAGTACCGCATGTTCCACCTGTATTGTAACTATAAGAATGCGCTTTAGGAGGAAGAAAACTACCGATGTTCCACCTGTATTGTAACTATAAGAATGCTGTGTAGGATGGAAAGTACACATGTTCCACCTGTATTGTAACTATAAGAATGCTCTTTAGGAAGGATACTTCCATATGTTCCACCTGTATGTAACTATAAGAATGCTTAATAGGATGGAAACTACCGCATGTTCCACCTGTATTGTAACTATAAGAATGCTCTTAAGAAAGGAAAGTACCGCATGTTCCACCTGTATTGTAACTATAAGAATGCTGTGTAGGAAGGACAGTACCACATGTTCCACCTGTATTGTAACTATAAGAATGCTCTTTAGGAAGGAAACTGCTACAGTATGTTCCACCTGTATTGTAACTATAAGAATGCTGTGTAGGAAGGAAAGTACCACATGTTCCACCTGTATTGTAACTATAAGAATGCTGTGTAGGAAGGAAACTGCCACAATATGTTTCAGCTGTATAATAACATCATCACGTAAACTATGCTTCTTCTCTGTTTGGGGCTGGAGTCCTAGTTGCATTGAAAACTGTTCGGTCTAAGTGTGTTGTTGTCTGAGTGATTGAGTGTAGAATCAAACCGCCCCACCCCAGAAATCTTCCAGAATGAAAATCCTATCAGGCACATCCTGAAAGCGCCCTTGCCTTAGATCTTATCTGAATAGAGTAGGAAGAATTTTTGTTTGGAAAGTAAGAATAGAGTTTGTGGTTGTCATGTTGTTGTGATAAAGACAATGGTGGAAAGACTGCAGGCAGTCTTGGCTTCATTATTCATTTTGTTTTACAAGTTACAGCATGATTTTTTTTTTTGTCTTTTCTATTTAAAGAGTGCAACGTTGGTTAGTTGATGTTGACTTATTTTGAAGTTAATTGTTGGATCATAGCAGTTACTGAGTTTGCACGTGAGTTATGCTGTCAGCATGTTATGAAGGACTGGAGACTGGCTTTCTGTTTTATCATGGATTCAAGGTTTGTGTTGGGGTGTGGTTGTGTTTGTCTGTTATGTCATTCTGCTGCTGTTGATGTGATGTATATTAAGAATTTATTGTATTAACAGGGATTCACACCCTGCAGTCACTTGCAGTCAGATATAGCATACTTCTACAAATCTTTTCAGTCTTAAGACCTGAATTTTCTCTTTTGATGTCACTAAACCAACACAGTTATATACACTAGCAATCCCATTCGGTCATTTACAAAGCAACTTTAGTCAACTCTCACACTTCGGCTTTTCACGATAGCCTCAACATATTTTCAATCATTCAAAAATAAGCTTTTGTCAACTCTCTTTTTGGCTGTCCTCAATAGCCCCCCAAACTTTTTTTAGTGTGTGTGTGGTGGTTGGTTCCTTGGCTAAAGGTCTGAGGTTCACTGATGGTGAGTTATGTGTATGTTACCATTTTTACCCACCATTAAGTTAGCCCCATTCCAGTTTTGGAGATGATGTGTAAACTTTAGTGTTAAAATATGCCACTTTAAAATCATTATCAAGACCACAAAGCAAGAAAAGTCTTCTTGACAGAAATGGACCACCCAGATCAGTGTTAAAATCAGACCATGAGGTTTTTTATTACACCATCAAAGTAAACAGTTCTTAATCAAAGATCTCAATGTCATAGCCACCATGGCATGGCTCACATCAAACTTCACTTTAAATTATATTCTTTTCAACACAGACCGTTCTTTTCTTTCATTTTGATCCTATAATGTTTCTTGTAGTGGAATGAAGATGTGTGACCCATTTCTTCTCTTGAACTTTGGTCTCGTTCTTTTCTTCATTTTGATCCTCCCTGGTTTATAGAGGAGAGTGACAGTGTGTGTGCGACCCATTCATCTCTTCACCACTGTGGTCGTTTCTCCTTGGATCCTTCATGTTGATTAACCCTCTGTGGTTTCCAGGCCCAGCCGCAGTCGGAAGGGGACAGCGACAGACAGCAGCTCTGCGTCCACCATGTCGGACACTGACCGACAGAAATACTCCAACGCCAAGTCTATATCCTCGGACCAGTTCTTTGGCAGCGCAGACCAAGAGGTCAGTCAGTCAATCAGTCAGTCAGTCAGTCAGTCAGTCAGTCAGTCAGTCAGTCTATGGGAGGGAGGGAGCTGTAGTAGTACTTCAGTTTTACGTCCTTCCACTAAATAGTGATATCAGACGCGCGTGCGTGTGTGTGTGTGTGTGGTGCGCGTGCGTGCACGTGCGTGCGTGTGTGTGTGTGTGCGTGCGTGTGTGTGTGTGTGCACGCGCACGCACGCATGAGCACATGTGTGCCTGTATGAGTGTGAGTGTGCCTGTGTGTGTGTATGTGCATGTGTGTATGTAAAAGAAAGATGTAGGCTATGTGATGGAGCTGTAGCAGGGCCTGATCATGTGCTGTTTGTAGAATGGTGGTGTTGACCTGTGACTGGTTGTGGGTAGTCTTGCTGCTGAAGTCACCGCTCTTGTCTGACAGGTCTTTATGGATGGGGAAATTAGGGTTCAGGCAGGGTCCTGTGTGTGTGCATGTGTGTGTGTGTGTGTGTGTGTGTGTGTGTGTGTGTGTGTGTGTGTGTGTGTGTGTGTGTGTGTGTGTGTGTGTTTGTTCTTCAGTTTAATGTCTATTCACATAAGTGATATTAGACAAAAAACAAACAAAACAAAAAAAAACTTTTAACCAATGGTAGAAACAAAAAACACAAAAAGTGAACACTAAACCTGAACAATCAATCAGAACTTTTTAGAAAATTAAGAAAGAGCACAAGATTGAAGTCTCTGTCTCTAAACAAGCTACTAACATGTTCAAAAGCACTATAGTAAACTGTCAATTGGACTCTTCTTCAGCGATATGGCGAGTTCACACAGCATCACACAGTTACTTAAAATACTGTCCAGAGAGTTCTCACGTGTGATGGGAAGACACTGTTTTAAAACGGGACAGTTAAAAATGAATATGATGTGTGTGTGTGTGTTGGTTTTATGCTTAGATAGATGGGTGGATGGGTGGGTGGATGGATGTATTTATTTCTCTGCTTGTGAGTTTATAGCTGATATCAGTTTATTCCTGCTCTCTTCCCATTTCAACCTTCCTCATTTCATCTCATCTTCTCTCCCACCACTGCAATCACACCTAGGAATGTAGAGATTTTGTATATGCTCTACAAACCATTCACTCACTCATTCACCAACCTCCACCTTTTTTTCCTGCTGTCTCCTCCAGTATGAGGCACGACAGAACCTGAACCGCATGGAAGGCAAGACGGGCTTCTCCAGTGAGGACGTGTTCGGCACTGGGCAGTCCCGGTCCTCCTCCAACTACGGGTCCTCGGCCCCCGACCTTCAGGACATCAAGGACGGGGTCAAGCAGGGCATCACCAAGGTCGCTGGCCGTCTCTCCAACATCGCCAACGGCGTCGTCTCTTCGCTACAGGTCAGTGGAGGGGATTGGCAGGTGGGGGAGGGGGGGAGAGGGGAGAGGGGAGGGCTGTGTGTGCTGCTGCTCTGTGTGTGTGGCAGGTGTGAGGTTTGTGTGGTGTGGTGTAGTGTAGTATGTGTGTGTGTGTGTATGGAGTGTAGGTTTTTGTGTGTTTTTGTAGTTGTATAGAGAGTTTGGTTGATGTGACAGTGTGTGTGTGTGTTAGACAGAGGTGTTGTACTGAAAAAAAAAAGAAAAAGAAAAGAGGTGTTGTACTGGTGTGTACACATATTATTTGTAGGTTTAGGTTGCCTGGTCTGTTAGTATTTTTCGTTATAGTTGTATATATTCTGTTGGGGGAGTTGTTGTTTTTTTGTTATATCGTTTTCTCTGTATCTGCATAAGTTGGGTTTTTTTCTTGGTTTGTTTGATGTAATTAGAATATATGTAATTTTCTTTTTCCCCAAAAACTATATTTATTTATTTATTTTTCAAATTTTTCAGGATTTATCATATTTCAGCAGCATTTGTATCTATTTTGTGTATGTGTGTGTGTTAATTTTTTATGTATTTATTTATTCTTTTATTTCGAGGATAATGGAATATGCACATGTGCTTTTTTACATCCAGCCCCTGTGTGTATGCAGTTTTGTAAATATTGTTATTCGTTCCCACCGGCACACAATGGCCTGCTCTTCTGAAAAGCAGAACAGGTTTTAATATGTGCACAAGATGTTCTGCCCATATTCGCACACGGGACCTCGATTTATAGCCACATTGTGTTTGTGTGTGCATGTGTGTGTTAAACTATTTGTTGTGTTTTGTTTTGGTTTTTTAGCATGGAGGCAAAGACACAGCTTCATAATACTGTTCTTGTAGCATTTTGTTTTCCTGTTTTGTTATTTTTGTTATTCTTTTAGATATTTGTTTGATGGACACTAAAGCCAAGTGGGTAAGACTGTTTGACTTCAGTCCTGTAGGTCCATGAAGTTGTGGATTTGAATCTCTGTGGTGGCATCTGGGAAATCAACAGTGGGGACATATACGATATCCCAGGTCAACCTCAAGTGAAGATCTGCCAGTGCCGTAATTCCCTTCGTGTGTGTACACATGCATAAGATCAAGTGCACATGTTAAATCCCAGAGTTCATGTCAGCATTTGGTGGGTTATGGAAACACAAACATACCCAGCATGCAACCTGTATGATAAAATGAGCTGCTCTGAAGTCATAAAGTGTCAGCTGAGGCCAGCAGGCAGACCTCTTGCAAAAATGACAATAGCAGGAAAAGACCAGGCACTATGCACCCCACCCAGTAAGGGAACACAGAGACAGAGAAGAGAGAAAAATACTTCTATGTCTTTAAAATAGATCACTTGCTGTTGTGTGTATCAGAAGAAAGCTTGATATGACAGATTTGCATGGCTGTGATGAAAGATTTCAAGGGTTGTGTGTGATGGTGTTTTTATTTCATGAAGGCTAATGTCCAAACTGGTAGGTAATAAGACAATACAGAACTCTTGAAGTAGCTAGTTTGTATATAGTTTGAATTACTGATGAAGTAACATTTGGGAATGGGGTGGCCTGGTTGGTAAGAGCATTGCGCATTGCGCTCATGATCTGCTGACCCAGGTTCGAATCCCGTTCAAGGAGATATTTTCCCCTTGAGTTAACGTCGATGCTAACTCCACCCCCCCCAAAAGTCCTTCAGATGGGACTTGAAACCAAGGTCCCATGTGCTAGCGCATGCAGATCATCTTGTGCACAAGTTAAAATGTGTTCCGCTTTTCAGAAGAGTAGGCCATTGTGTGCCAGGAGAGCTATAGCCGAAGAATTAGAAAAAGATGTATTTGAAAATGAAAGAGAGACGAATGAGATAAGAAGGGAAAGAATGGTGTTGTTGAAGCGTTTGATCAGTATGAAGAGTGTGGATGTGGTGGAGTCAGTGATCTTACCTTGGGTGATGTTTGACTTTTGTTTGTAGAGAAAATAGTCACTTCAGGACACAAGGTAACACCTGTCTGGGACATTGTCTGGTCATGCTCTGTCTCTGTTGTGTGGGATGGGAGCTGGTGTGTGGGGGGCTGACTTCAGTAGGGGCTGCTTGTGTTGTCTTCTGTTCAGTGCTGTGTTGTGTTCAGCACTGTGGTGTCCTGTCTGTCTGTCGTGTTGTGTTGTGTTTGCCTGCTCTGTGCTGTGGATGCTGCATTGATGGGGCTGCTGCTGTGGAAATGAAATTGTTGATCTGCTCTTCTTCTGCATCCTTTGACTTTCTTTTACCTTGTTTGTATTTCATTTCTTTCTTTTTCTTCTTTTTTTGTGTAAACGTTTTGAATTTTGTGCATTGCTTATTCTTTTGTTTGGAATTTTGTGCATTGCACATTTTGTTGTTTGTGATGTATGTTGGACATTTTGTGCATTGCTCATGATTTTGTTTGGGAATTTTGTGCGTTGCGCATCATTTTGTTAGGGAATTTCGTGCATTGCGCATATTTTTGTTTGGGATTTTTTTGCATGCGCATTTTTTTGTTTGGAATTTGTGCATTGCTCATTTTTTTGTGCAGGCACTAAGAGAAGCTCAGCAGTTTTTTTTGTTTGTTTGTTATTGGATGTGAGGTCATTTTGTTTGGTGGTTTTGTTTTTTTCCCCTTTGTTGGAAGTGTGTTAGCGGTTTTGTAATCCTGTGTCAATTATCAAGAATGGAGAAGAAACTGAAGATTAACAGTAATGAGCAATAAGCTGTGAGTAATAGTAGGGGGACTGTAGACAGTTGATGTGTAACTGTAACCAGTTGATTTGATGCAGAAGAACTTATGGGCAGAAAGAAAATTGGTTTGGAAATTTGAAGTAGACAAAGAGTGGAGAGAGAGTCAGTAACAAACAAACAAAATATCCAGTCCTTCTGTAAGTATTTATATTTACCACTTCAGTTACAGTAACTAATCAAGTGATAGTATATAACTACTTTTGTTCTGTAGATTTTTTTTCTTTTATTCACAATCACATTGAAATGGTAAATGTGAATGGTTAAAAGAGGGTCTCTGTAGCCTGGCTTTTCCCTTTGTCTTTCCTACATATTGTTGGGTCCAGTGCTTTACTTCATATTTAACACCCTCGCAAAAACAACCATAATAAAAAATGTCTTAATCATTTAGTCCAATCTGTAGTCATATGAGCGTCTTGATATGTGACTGAGGTGTAACACTTTGATATCACAGATGTGTTGAAAATGATAAGAGTCTGTGTTTTGTGTTGTCATGTTTGTGTGTAGCAAAGTCCTACAATTCAAATTTTGGTTTACAAATGAAGTAGAAAGAAAGCAGCGTTGATGCAAAAAGGATACAAGTGGTGTGAAATGTATAGGCTATTCTTTACCATAGGTTATTCTTTGTCAGAACGTAGTTTTATTTTTTACTAGTGGCCTTCATTTGGTTCTTTCTCTGTTTTAATGACTATGACAGTCATTAATGACGGTCATGACGGTGCACCCTTTATGGCAGGCTGTGGTGAAGGACCCTTTTCAATGTTAGGATTGTAATCTGTGAATTGGTTCAGTTTAGATCATAGATTTAACTTAGCAATAGTAATAATAATAATATTACTTGGAATTTATACAGAGCTGAATCTTGTAATGAAAACAAATCACAGCGACAAGGAGATGACCTGAATACAACCGGCCTCCTCAGCCGTGGGCAGTGGTGTAAATACAATGAGCATTGTTGACAGACAATCCCCACAGTAGACTGTGTGCTTGTCCTGTTTGGTGTGTGTTGTAGGTGGTACTGTGTGCCTGTTTTATGTTTTGTGTGTTGTTTGTGTTACTGTTTTGCCTGTCTTGTGTTTGGTGTGTGTTGTAGGTGGTACTGTGTGCCTGTTTTATGTTTTGTGTGTTGTTTGTGTTACTGTTTTGCCTGTCCTGTGTTTGGTGTGTGTTGTAGGTGGTACTGTGTGCCTGTTTTATGTTTTGTGTGTTGTTTGTGTTACTGTTTTGCCTGTCCTGTGTTTGGTGTGTGTTGTAGGTGGTACTCTGTGCCTGCTTTATGTTTTGTGTGTGTTGTTTGTGTTACTGTTTTGCCTGTCTTGTGTTTGGTGTGTGTTGTAGGTGGTACTCTGTGCCTGTGTTATGTTTTGTGTGTTGTTTGTGTTACTGTTTTGCCTGTCCTGTGTTTGGTGTGTGTTGTAGGTGGTATTCTGTGCCTGTTTTATGTTTTGTGTGTTGTTCGTGTTACTGTTTGCCTGTCTTGTGTTTGGTGTGTGTTGTAGGTGGTACTCTGTGCCTGTTTTATGTTTTGTGTGTGTAGTTTGTGTTACTGTGTGCCTGCCTTGTGTTTGGTGTGTGTTGTAGGTGGTATTCTGTGCCTGTTTTATGTTTTGTGTGTGTAGTTTGTGTTACTGTTTTGCCTGTCCCGTCTTTGGTGTGTGTTGTAGGTGTTACTGTATACCTGTTTTATGTATTTTGTGTGTAGTTTGTGTTACTGTTTGCCTGTCCTGTGTTTGGTGTGTGCTGTAGGTGTTACTGTGTGCCTGTTTTATGTTTTGTGTGTTGTTTGTGTTACTGTGTGTCTGTTTTATGTTTTGTGAGTGTAGTTAGTGTTACTGTGTGCCTGTTTTATGTTTTGTGTGTTGTTTGTGTTACTGTTTGCCTGTTCTGTGTTATGTGTGTGTGTTATATGTGTTGGTTCTGTAAGTACAGTACAGTACAGTACAGTACAGTACAGTACAGTCGTCTCTTGAGCTTGCTCTTCCCAGCATGAGGTGCTGTCAGGCTGCTTGGCTGCATGTACAGTGATGCTGTCTGCTGTCTGTGTTGTGCTGTGCTCAATGTGGGGCTTTGTCCTTATGCTCATGTGCTGATAGATTGTCCATATTTTCCTGTTTCTTGATTTGTACATTGTAAAGTCTCCTTTCTGTCTTTCTTTCTGTGTCTGGTCCCTCTTTCCTGTTGTTCCTGTAGGCCTGGTCTTCTCCCCCCCCCCCCCCCCCCCCCCCCCAATGTGTGTGTGTGTGTGTGTGTGTGTGAGAGAGAGAGAGAGAGAGAGAGAGAGAGAGAGGGGAGAGAGAGAGAGAGAGAGAGAGAGAGAGAGATTGTATGAGACCATTATTATAAAGGACATGTATCTAAACCAACATTTTTTATCATGAAAAAAAAAATGTCCATGGATTCTGACATTAATAGTCATTCAGTTTGTGGGGGATTTTGTTTGTTTGTTTGGTTTGTTTGGTTTTTGTTTTGGATGGGGTTTTTTGTGTTGTTTTTTTGTTGTTGTTGGTTTGTTGTTGTTGTTTTTTTTTTGGGGGGGGCTGGATTTTTGTTCTCTCTGTGAAAAAAGAAGTGTTTGAAAAAGAAATTTATTCATATGTCTGACTTCCTCATCCCCCCTCCCCCCTCCCCAACAAAAGAAAAGGCCCTTTGGTAGGGACATGCAGGTTATGACAACAAAACCCAACAACACTCAGTCCCAAAGGTTTCCACAGCTTCAACATTTCAACAACACTTACTGTGCACACTGATGTCATATTCCTGTAACAGTAACAGCTCACTGACAACCAACATCATTGACAGAAATGTGACATAGCAAGGTGATGTCATGACACTCTGTTCCTCCTGTTTGAAAAGGCCAAAAGACAATGGCTGGCTGATATCAAATTTGAAGGATTAATATCCATTTGCCAGGCATGAGTATGTCTTTAGTTGTACTGTTTGCATTTTTTTCCCCCACACAGGTATAAATGACATTTGATTTTTTTGTGGAAAACTGGCTGGCACTGGGAATTGGTGTACAGCACACTGGGTGAAAGGGGTAAAAAGGGGGTAACAGCTCTTTTTTGCACGTGATGTGAAGTTGAAACTTGAACTCTATGTGCAGTGTGGTTGATGTGTGAGATGGGGCCTTTGTCATCTGTCTTCTTCTCGGTGATGAGTGTGACTCTGTGTGTGTGTGTATGAGTGTGTGTGTGTGTGTGTGTGTGTGTGTGTGTGTGTGTGTGTGTGTGTGTGTGTGTGGCGCGCGTGCGCACGCGCGTGCGCGTGCGTGCGTGCGTGTGTGTGTTTGTGGAGGGAGGGAGAGAGAGAGAGAGAGAGAGAGAGAGAGAGAGAGAGAGAGAGAGAGAGAGAGAGAGAGAGATTTGCCTGTTCCAGCAGATTTTTTTTGTAGTCTTTTTTTTTCTTTTTTTTAACAAATTTCAGAACTAATGTTTTAGTGGAGGAGCTGAGGGGGCTAGTATGTGTCCTATAACTTAGTTTCATGTGCATGCTGCTCATTTCTGCATGCCTTCAGACACGCATGTCATTAAACAGATGAGCATACATGTGTAGTGGTAGCCCCAGGCAAAAGTATCATCAATGATGAAAAATATGACAGACTCCCTGTCTTGTCACTTCATTGACCTAACTTTGCTTCTGTTGTACTGATTGATAAATACTATACATTTAAAAGAGAGAGAGAGAGAGGAGAGAGAGAGAGAGAGAGAGAGAGAGAGAGAGAGTTAAGTAGTTCCTCTTTTTTTATTGGATGCATTTTTATTTCTGTAGTTGGTGTGTCACCAACATGCAAAGCGCATGAGTGAAGTATGTGTTCCACTGAAAAACAATGTGCGACTGCCATTCTGTGCACACAGTGACAAGAAAAGAAGTAGACAGTATGCAATACCACTTAGCTTAAAATAGCCAGCGTTCAAAGTGAAAATCAAAGTAGATGACCAAGAAGGAAGGTGGCAGGATGGTCAAGACATTCGCCTGCCATTAAGTAAACTATTAGGTTCTGGGTTTGATTCCCAGCTTTGGCTTTTCTTCTCAGTTTGACTGGAAAAAGGAACTGACTGTCAAAAACCTTCAGATGAGACCCCTTGTACAAATGCATGCAGAACATCTTATGCGTACATTAAAAATCTGTTCCACCTTTTGGAATAGTGAGCCATATGTGTGGCTAAAAGAGACCAACAAATGCAATGCCATCTTCAAGATGGCTATAACTTTTGAAAGACTAAAGATAGAGACATAATTATTTTTGTATTGTGTTTGTTTCTAAAAGCACTTAATATATATTAATATATATATATATATATATATATATATATAATATATATATATATATATATATATATATATATATATATATATATTATGCATGCAATAGCAATACAATTTTTTTTTAAAAACTGTTGGCTGCCACTACCTAGTTATGGTGTGAATGCAGAGCAGCCTGTGGGCATGCCTTAGTTCTGCATCCATACGTTGTGTGATGTGGATGGAGGAGTGTGCTTCACACTAGTTCTTTTGCCCTCAACATGGTATGGTTCAGGTTTGGTGTGCCCTTTTGAACACCAAGATACTGAACTCAGTTACATTTATTATTGCCTGTCCACTTTAAAATCTGTGTAAAAGTAAAAATCATGGGTGTGTTTAGCTGAGAGATGAAAAAAAGATGTTAAGTTCTTTGATTTTGTTTAATTAGAGTTGCAGTTTATACACTCACATTTTGAAAGAAAAATATTGAGAAAATGCTAACTTGTGACAAGCATACAACTTTGAGCAAACCTGTAGATTTTACCTGTAGACTATAGACTATACCTGTAGACTATACCCATCAAATATACCTGTAAGTTATGAATATAGACTATACCTAAACACTATACCTGTAGACTATACCTTTACACTATATACCCACCCCCATATCCAGTACACTGAAAGTAATGTATAAGAATTTGTGTTGCTGAAGATCTCCATTATTTAAAGAGGATTTCTTTTCCAATATGGTGAAAATGGACTCCTCATGTGGGGAAAAACCAATTGAATGACATGTCTTGATAGAACAAATTATTTGACTTTCAAGATGATTTTACAATTAAAACTATTCATGTTGTGTATTTTCAGGACCGTTTAAACTAGAACTGTTTCAACAACTAGGACTTCAGCAAAAGACGACGGCCATAAGCATATAGCGTTCATGTGATGACAGACTTCAGTCCCACCACAGTGCTCTCCCTTCATCGCTCTTCTGCCTCGGACCTCTTCCCTCCTCTGTGTCGTCTCCTTGTCATCTGAGGGAAACGTGGGACATGTAATGTGCCAGGATGCCTGCCTACCTGCCTGCCTGCCTGCCTGGACAATACCGTCCGTCTGTCTGTATGTTCTGCCACGGACAGTGGACTGGGCCAGCCAGGTGTGCCCTCACAGATGTGAAGTTAACTTCACCTCACACTGCTCCATTCACTCAGGACTGACTCCTTCATGCTCCTCATCTCTACAAACTGTCACCACCATCGTCCCCACCCTGCTCTTGGTCAGGCTTTAGGCAGAATTTGAAGGCAGTCAGCTTTGTAGCAAGTAGGTGGAGCTTGGCTGAGGCGTTCGTCCAGATTAAAGCAAGTCCACAGTGAAGTTTGCAGCAGGAAACCACCGGGGTTTTTTGTTTTCCTACAGCATGTAGTAGGGCATGGCTGCCTTGCAGAAACTCGATCCTGGCTCTGTGTGTGTTGTGTTGTGGAGACAGTAATGCTGAGGTGAAGGAAAGAGAGAGAGAGAGAGGAAGAGTGGAGGTCACTGTGGAGTGAGTGAGTGGAGCAGTGTGACGCCCCTACTGCCCTATCCTACATGACAGTTGGTGGTGGTGCAGCATGTGGACATACCTGTGTTTTACCTGTCAGGCTGGGTGGCCTGCCTGCCTGCAGAACACAAGTGGCTGTGCTGTGTTTTGTGCACTGTAGGGAAGTCTTTGGTTCACCGTCCTCACGACACGGCAGAAAAGCACAAGGAGTGCAGACTGTATACTGTGTGAAATGTCACATAATGTCCGTAGTGTTCTGTGGGGTCTGTAGCTGTCTGTGTGTGTGTGAGGGGGGGGGGGGGGGGGAATGATGGGTGTAGTGGGGTCAGTAAGGCTGGGGAGGGAGAATTAAACTGGACTGTGATCTGATGTTGCAGCAGTCATTGTGTGCAGCAGTTTGTATAGAGAGGGGGTAAAGAAGAATTAAATCTTTTTTTTAAAAAAAGGCAAGAAATAGATGCTTGGGACTCTAATTCTGCGTTAGTGTTGCTTGAGCACTTGTTCTGCAGCAGTATAGATACTAGAAAGAAGCCGGTGTTTTGCTTGGAGTGCTTTCCTAGGGCTACTTTGACTTTTTTGTACAGTGGGGAACCAAATTGTCAATAGGCTGCTCTTTACTTTAGACATATTATGCTTAAAATTTTGATTGTATTATTAATCCAGACCTGTGCACCTTCCGTATTTTTCCGTATTTGTTCCGGAAAAAGTTGGAAAATACGGAAATACGATTTTATTAATAAAAATCCGATTTTTGTCAACGAAAAATCCGGAAATCGAAAACGTCGTCTTCTATCGTTCAGCGATGCCGTTATCTCGCGTTACGTCGTCTGCTAGGCCCTATCGTTCAGTTACTTATCTCCCCTGATGACGCATGCGCACAACAGTATCTTCAAAACAAAATGGCGGAAAGTTGCGTAAACTTTCACGGAGAAACAGACCAAACTGATACATTTATAAGCAAAGAAAGACGCGGAGTGAATGCAAAATGACGCTAACAGGCCAGGATGGGGCTAAAAGAGGTACAGTTGCGGATATAGATGCATAAGCAGCAAAATTGGCTGTTCGTTTTGCCGAGTAAGGTTTGAAACCTTCTTTCGCATCAGGCTACTCGCTAGTGAAAGTTGAACTTTCATTTGCAAGTGGTGTCGAAAATTGGAATGCGGTCGGAACATAGCAAACTACGGCTCTTCATTTATAGAAGCGCTGATTTCTTGGGACAGTAAAATTTCTCGCATCTTCGAAAAATCAGTTGATCGTTAAAACGGCAAAGTGACTTGTTCTGAAGTTACATCAAGACTCGCTCTGAAGTTATATCGTACCAAACACAGCTTCCGCTCTGGTGCTGCACTGGACAGCAGCAGAGCACACACATACACAGCACTTGTTTTCTGGCCATGCAAACCGTCATGGTGAGTCCACACCGAAATCAGATTAAAAATAAAATGAGAAAGGCATAGGATCTTCTTAAATCTTCACCAGAGAGTTTATTGATCTCTCTCTCTCTCTCTCTCTCTCTCTCTCTCTCTCTCTCTCTCTCACTCTCTCCCCATGTTTTCCATTAACCATCACAGTGGTACACACAAACTTATATTATAAAACCGCTACCCAGAATAGATCTTTTTAAAACAAGTTTGACATACTCTGGTGGTTCTTTATGGAAGGTCTGAGTCTCTCTCTCTCACACACACACACACACACACACACACACACATTTGCCTCCACATTGCACAAAATGGTGCCTGGAGAGGCCTCCAAACTGCCTTTAAAATGCGAAAAATCGTTTTCGGCCGGGGGGCTTCGCCCCCCTGGGCCCCCCAGCAGGGCTTTGCCCCTGCACCCCACCAGGGCCTAAGCGGCCCCTGGATCCCGGCTTAATTTCCTCTTTTTTTTTTCTCTCCCAATTCTACACTCTGTATATTACATCACTTATGAAGTCATCACACCTGTCCAGATTTGCTAGTTGATAAAAGAAAAAGCTTAGGAGCTTTTGTACAATGGAAAGAAATTGGAAGGGGAATGAACAAACAAATACAGATACAAAAACCCAATTTAAAAAAACACATTTATGCTTCATGTTGAAAAAGTGTCACGAACAACACGCAAAAATACTGAAACTCGGTGAAAAATACTGAAAATTGCCATGAAAATACTGAAATCAGTAGTAAGGGGGTGCACAGGTCTGTTAATCTCTTACTCCACGTTGGCACCATGTCTAAGACACAAACGTAGCAGTAGAAATGTGGACAAACAGAAAAGTATCAGTACCATAGTCACATGGTTCCAAAACGAAGCGCACAACCGCACTGCTGCCTTTCACCCTTTCTTTTGCCCTTTGAAATCTGGCGCTAGGATTTGAGGGTCCTGCGGTTTGAGCCTCCACTCCACAGTGTGTCTGTTAGGAGGGAAGGAAGGATCAGCAAGTCTGTGGTCACCTTCAGTTCACAGAGGAGGGGGTGCTAGCTTCATGAAAGACGGGCTTTGGGGGCCTGTTTGATTTCTTTTTAAGTTTGGTTTTAAACATATCTTAGCAGATTATCTTTTTGTGTGTGCATTATTGGCTCAGGATCTGGTGTCTGTTGGGTGGTATTATCAGGACTTGGTTCTAGGACTGAAGGCTGTTGTCAGGTTTTATTTCATCATTATGCTAAATTACAGAAAAAATACTCGGTGACTGCACTGATGGTTGATCTTTTTCCAGAAACGTGTCATGTCAGGGGTAGGGAAAAAGCAAGGATGAAAACTGTTCTCAGCTGCGTAGAGGCTGATGACTGGACAGCAGCATTGGGGAGAGCTTACCTGTCCCTCTTGAGGCATTATGTTCAGCTTAGCCTTTGTGGCTAGAAGAGATGTGTCTTATCCATAGTCAAAGTTGTCGTCCTTTTTGGCTCAGGAGTGAGCAGTCTAGACTTGCTGCAGATCCACATGAAGAGCAGAACAATCACTGATTGCTGTCCCGAAATGATATTAGTCCTTACAAGTGAGAGTGGTACAGAAATGTGATAATGACTCAAAATGGGTGTGGGTGTGGTTTTCCTGTGATAGTCCATCCGCAGTAGTTTGCACAGTGGGGTGAGGGGTGGTAAAACCAGTCATGGACAGTGGTGTGGGGAGGAGGAGGAGGAGGAGGACAGTTCAGGTGAGACAGCTTGCTTCTCTTTCCTTTGCTCCCTGTCCATGGCTGTGCAGTTGTCTCCATTCACAGGGAAGAGTGAAGTGGAGTGTAGATACACCTACACGTCGTCAAGTTCCAATGTGCAGGGAAAAGGGTAGTGTTTGTTCACATGTAGAGATGTTGGTCACCAGGCTAGTGTACTTGTAGAAGGTCCTTCACCCCCCCTCCCCTTCCAGTTCTTGTTTTTCTCCACCCATTTTTTTTGCTTTAATTTGGTTTGTGTCTTCAGTACATGATTGATTCAGAATAGTCACTGGTCTTTTATCAAAGAAAAAAAATTGAAAAAAAAACTAATTATTTATAGAATAGAATTTTTTAAAACAGAAATTAGACCCAGAAATGTAAAAGCAGGCACTTTCTCTTTTTTTTTATTTTTTATTTTTTTTTTTATTGTTGTTGTTGACTATGTTTACTGACTGTAGGGACATGGTACATGTATGTAAATAGTTGTGCTGGATTCTTTGACATGAATTGCCTTCTGCACTGTGGTACGTTTCTGTACACAGTAGGTCATCATTTCATTCTGTCAGCATTGTGGGAACAGAGTTTATTCACACTGTCATCCATTTCATGGCATTCTGTGTACACATCATCACATAGAGGCAAGGTCCATTGCTTTATTTTGTTTGTATGTAACATAAGGACAACATTCTTCCCCTCATGCTGTGGTGTTGACCAGTCATTCTGTCATTGTTCATGGAGTGTAGGGGCGGTGGTGTTGTCTCCATGGTGTATAGCATTCATCAGTTCAGTTCAGGTCATGGCATGACCTCAGGATGTTAGGGACAGAGTGGTGTCAGTCAGGCTGTGGAATGCAGCCCTGCACTTTGTCACAGTCCTCTGCAGACTGAGACAGATACATTCCACAGCCTGATTTTCTACAGCAGCAGAATGTTTGTATGTAGGGAGTGGTGAGGGTTTTTTTTTCCCCATTAAGTGTATTCAAGATATGATCAGTCCATACAACAGGACTTGGGAGTTTTGGTCTGGGTGCTTGTCTCTCAGAGAAGATGATAACCAGTGTTCCCCATATGCAACAGCTATTTAGTTTCTGGACACCTAGGGACATCCACCCTGTTTTTTACTCCTAGGAAAAATAGCATTGGTATCTGGTCACATTATGAACTGAAAGTTTTGGCTCCAAAATAAAAAAGATTAACTGTAGTTTAGGAAAAAAAAAGAGATGAAGTGTGTAGAGGTACCATGACATGGTGTTGTGTGGTGCTGTTGGCCAAGTCCACAGTTGTGCAGCAATGACTGTAAAGAACTGAAAGATCATGTTTGGTGTATCAAGTCACGTTGGAGCTCAGGTGTACTGTTTGTGATTTTCATACAAGTCTCTTGCCACACGTTTTTATTTCACCTGAGGGTGGGCATTTTCACTGCATAGCTCATCACAGCAGGGGGGGGACGGATAGCCTAGTGGTCAGAACATTGCGCTGGCAATTTGAAGACCCGGGTTCGAGTCCGGTCGAGGAGGGAGATTTTTCTCCTGGAGTTAACAACAGTGCTGACTCCACTCTCCCCAAAAGTCCTTCGGATGAGACTTTAAACCGAGGCCCCGTGTGCGAACGCACGCAGAACATCTTGCGCACACGTTAAATCCTGTTCCGCTTTTCGTAAGAGTAGGCCATCGTGTGCCGGTGGGAACAGATGACATTTACAAAACTGCATTCACACGGGGACCGGATGAAAAAAAAGCATATGATTGCTTATTCTGTTATCCTCGATATAAAAGATAAATAAATAAATAAATAAATAAAACAGCATGGTCATTGTGCATTCATTCGTTCATCACATCTAATGACAGTCATGTAACGTGGCATTTAACCGTGATCATCAGTTTCCTTTCAAAGACTGATACCATGCAGATGGCAGACTTTGACATGTAGGATAGTGTAGTCCTCTTCCAGTGGATGGCTGTACATAGATGGTGGCTTCAGTGCTGTTTTTAGTGGTCTGTGGGATTATTCATTAACACTTTACTGTACCGTGGTGGTTTGTTGGATGTAGAGTGTCTTTGGGATGAATCTGTGTGTTTGTGTGAATGAGGCAGTGTGTTCTTTATGATGTTGATAATAATTTCTGTGTTAACTATGAAGAGGGATTTTCAAAATATTATGTACAGATGCGATGACAAAATTAATAATGTGTGTGTGTGTGAGAGAGAGATGATGATGATGATGAAGAAATGGCGAATAACTGCCACTCTCCCTAAAATATCTGTTACTTCTCTATCAGCAGATAAATCATCTCCCATAATTTGGTGATTTTTATTGGGTTTTTTTTTTCAGGCTTAGGATTCCTGTGCTGTTGACACTTCAAATTCAGCGAGAATTGATTACAGAGATTCAAATTACTTCCAACAGAGAACATTGAAATAAATTGTAACAACTTTATGCAGTTGTGTGTGTGTTTGCCTCATATAGTCATACATAAGCTTGGTTTTGTTTTTGTTATTTTGTTTTTTTGGGGGGAAAGAAAAGGCTTGTGGCTGAAGCATTGTACTCCTGATATGACGATAGCAAAAGGCAGGCACAGATTCCAACCTCCCCGTTTTCTGTTCAAGCCTGTATTTTGACTCTGAGTTCACTTCTGGTGGGGGTGAGGGGACTGTAGCTGCTGCTGCTCCCATGCCACTCGCCTGACCTCACCTCTCCCAGCTTTGCCCTGTCCCAACACCAGTATTCCCAGAGAAGTTATCACTGTTAGGATGCTGTAAGGCCACCCACCTTAAGTGGCCCTGCACAGTTGCTGAGTCACTGAAGTTAAGGTCTGTGCTATGCTATCATCAGATCAGGAGTACAATACTCCACCCACAAGCCTTTTTTTCTGGGGAGTACAATGCTCTAGTGTACAACACACACACCACTGACCATGACTTCAGTGTCTCTGCAACTGTGCAGGGCCACTTCAGGTTAGGTGGCCTAACAGCAGTCATGGTCAGTGACACGTAGCATGCAAAAAAAAGTAGGAAACGGCCTACTTAGTCAAGTACTGGGAGGTTGTATCTTTACTTTTCTTGCATTGAGCAACCAAGACACTTGGTTGAGAAAAAATTTTTCAATAAGTTAACTTTCAGGGGAGTGGAGTTGGTACTGATGTTAACTCAGTGAAAAAAATTCCCTGGAAGTGTCTTGGCAGCTGCTCAGTGTAACAAAAGAAGTAAGATACAAAGTACCAGTACTTGACTAAGGCCATATCCTACTTTTGTTGCATAACACACGTCACTCACCATGACTGCTGTTAGGCCAACAACCTGAAGTTGCTCAAATGAGACTGTAAACCAAGATCCTGTGTACAAACGCATGCAAAAGATCTTACACAGGCTTTAAAACCTCTTCTGCCTTTCAGAAGAGTACTTATGCTATTGTGTGCCAGTAGGAATAGGGCCCCTGTTGTTGGCTGTACTGTAAACTTGTACATTATTGTGGAAGGCAGTCCGCTATGCTTTGTCAACAGACAGCTAAAAAAGCTGGCCTAGTGGACTGTCCACAAGAAACATCTCCTCCAACATGTGACAGCACAGCCAGCAACAATGGGCCTAAACTGATGAGACTTTGAAAAGCAAAGACACAAGGACTGAATTTAAATTTTAGCTGGCTGTGAACAAAACAAGAAAACATCTCCCAACAAACACACACCAAAATCATCTTGAAAGTGAAAGCAAACTTATTGTATTTCATCTGGTGTCGAAACAGATCCTGTCTTTCCCTCCCTTACACATGACAGTGTATTATGTTCAGCATATGGAAATGATCACCACCAACAGCAGACAACAAACATTTTCTCCCTCTCTCTCTCTCTCTCTCTCCGAACAGGCAGTGGAGTATCAGAACACAGATGACCTCTTCATCACAACACACAGACCCAACAGGAGGTTGGGGTCCACCACAAGTGGATCACCAGATCAGAGCACTGAACAGACACCATGACTGCAGGGTCAGGGGTTCAGCAGTGACTGCGCTGCCTTTCCTCTCCTTAAACCATGACTTTAGCACCAACAACATCTCAAAAACAATTCTCCTAACAATCTTTCACAACTCTCTGTTGTTTTGACAAAAATTGAAGCAATAATGAAATCTGTAGAAAAAAACCACCCTAAACATTGACTTTTCTAATGGTACTTTAAATCTGAAATGACTCCCTTGGAGCTGAGAGAAAAAATGAAAATGTACTTGAGTGATGAAAAATATCTGGAAAAATGTGAAGTGAAACAAGTAATAATCTTTGCAGGCTTTTAACAAGTGATGGGAATGTCTCTTTGTTTGAACAAAATCATGAACAGACAACAAATGGCACACATTTCCTGGTGCAATCTTCTCTGAAAAGGACAGCATTCTCACTGAAGAAAGTATGACCTTTTTTTCTATACTGTTTTTAACAGATAAAGTGAAAAAATCTTAACTCTCAACATTCAACAACCCAAAAAATCCCCCCTCTCCCCCCAATAAAACAGAACAACAACGAAAGAACCCAACCAAACAACAACTCAAAATTCAAGTCTTTTAAGTTCACAACTTACATAACCAATCATAAAGAAAAGTCAGCTTTAAAAAAAAAAAAAAATCAGCACCAGAAACTGAATCACAATCCTGAAAGTCTACAACAGGACAAAAGAAAGAAATACACCAAGAATATAGTTCAGGAAAAAAACAACAACCTTCATTGAAAAAAAAAGATAAGAAAGGCTGATAAAAATTCTGTCAACACAAAGAAGAGGAAGAGTGGACGCGGCATGGTTTCTGACCACTTGAGGCAACAGTCATCAGCGGCCGGCAACAGCCCCCTCCCCTCAGGGCCCAGGTCATTCATCCATCTGTCAGTCATTCTCTGAGGTACTCATGCTGCAGCTCCCCCCATTCCCCCCCTCCTCCTCTTCTGTGCCAGACTCCACAATTACGTTGTCTCCATTTTCCACCGCCACCACCCTGAAAGCAAATGAATGAGTGAGGTGGTTTTTTTTTCTTCTTTTTTTTTTTTTTTTTAATAAAATATTTGGGATTTTGCACTCTGAAATCAGCAGCATAACTGGCTTTTACACTTGAAATTAATCAGCCTCAAAGGAATTTTAGGTTTTCATTCCTGGTCACACAAACAATACTTATTTTCCTGGATGGCTGCTCAGAGTGGGAAGCTGACTGATGCTTGTGAATATCAAAGCTGTTGTCAGTTTGCAACTAACTGATGCTCCAGCTTAAGACCTTTTGCATGTCACAGAGAGAAGTAGTCACACTCCGAGTTGGGGGGGTGGGGGGGAAAGAGATACAGCCAGAAACTATGTTAACTCCAAGGAAGAAATCCTCAGCAGACTTCAACCTGCTGGTGAAGAGGAATGTGTCATGTTACAATCCCTGACTTGGGAAGAGAAGAGAGAAGGAAGGTGAGAAGAGAGAAAGGAGAAGGAAGGTGGGAGGAGAGAAAGAGGAGAAGGAAGGTGGAAAGAGAGAGAGGGAGAAGGAAGGGGAAGAGAGAAAGAAGGAAGGTGGGAAGAGAGAGGGAAGAGGAGGAAGGTGGGAAGATAGAGAAGGAGAGTGGGAAGAGTGAGGGAAGGGGGAAGATAGGTGGGAAGAAAGGAAGTAGGAACTCACGGCTGAGGCACAGTGACCAGACCGTCCGTGATGAGCTGTTGGTAGGACAAGATGGCCGCCCCCTGCTGATGGTCCTCCTCACTGAACACCTCCACAGTCAGGGGGTCTGGGAACTGCACACACACAGAGACATGCACACACACACACACACACACATGCATGTGCACACACACAATCACAAACACATGCACACAGACACACACAGAGACACACACATACATACACATAGAGACAGCATAAAGACAAAGCAAACACACACATGCACGCATGCATGCACGCGCACACACACACACACACACACACACACACACACACACACACACACATACATACATACATACATACACTCACATAGCATAAAGACAAAGCAAACATACACACACACAAACACACACACACACACACACAGCATAAAGACAAAGCAAACACAAACACACACACACATAACTTCAGTCCTTCCCTATCCTGTCCCTATACATCTCTCCACAACTTAACCCTTCCTGGCTACTAACATAAAAAATAAATCCAACAATACCCTTAACTGTTCCAAGTAATGCAGATATGCAATGGAAAAATTGCCATAGCAAAAGACCATTTTCAAGTTTGAAAATGAGGAAGAAAACCGATCAATACAATTTTTCCTCTAACACATGAAATGACTGGACAATACCATAACTGTCTACACACACATGCACCAAAATGTGTAAATCATTTTCATCTGAGTTTTACCTGTCAAAGAGCTGACAGTTTTGTTACATGGACCAGCTACAGAAATCATGACGGACTGATGGATTGAACCAGTACACTAAGACAGACAGACCTTTGAGTGGCTTTACAACATAATATATTGTTCATCAAGAGAATGGACAGATATCTCCAAATCTATGCTACATGTGCACAATGTGGAATACAGATCATACAAATGATGCACTATATCTTAACAAGGATGCTAATACCTGTAGTGTTGCAAAAAGATAACTTCACTGAAGACAGACACTGCAGGGAGAGGGGGACAACAGAAGTTTTCAGAGAAGAATCCCCCTTCTGGACAAAAGTGAAGGGGGGGGGGGGCAAAAGTGGAGGGGGGGAACAAAAAGTGAAAGGAGGCCGGGACAAAAGTGGAGGAGGGAGGGGGTAACAAAAGTGAAGAGGGGGGGAGGGGGACAAAAGCAGGGTTCGCGATAACTGGTAATTGTCGGTATTTTACCGATTGTAAACAGGGAATACCGAAAATTTTCGAAGCAGCCGGTACCGTGTACCGGTTCTGTTTGCCTTGTGACCGATTAGATTTCCCTCTCAAAAAAAAAGTCTGAAGTGACGTTTTCTGACAGTCTGTCATGGGCCTGTGCTGTGCTTACCGCACCTACCCCTTTCCACCCCCTTCCGACGAACATCTTTAGCGCCAGCCTCATTATTAGCCTAGCACGCAGAACAGCAAGCTTTACTGTGAAAGAATAAAGCTTCGCGCTATTC
>CM060327.1:37564557-37582057 GCA_030674155.1 Stramonita haemastoma | reverse complement strand
GGCTGTCTTAACCCTCTAAGTCCCGAACCGGATTTGCCGAGATTTACAAGCAGTAGATTTCCATCATAACCCTGCTGAGAGTCTGGAAGTAATCATAGCTGCTGGTATGTACTTAGGGGGAGGAAATGGCCAGCGAGCATGTGTGCCTGACCTGATTTTGTGATGGAATACGAAATCTGGGGACAGTTTGTGTTCAGAGAATCTGAATGCAAGAGGGTTAGTCCATTGGAAGGTCACCCCATCTTTCAAATCCAGCCCCAAGGCACGTATTTTTGACATAGGATCTCTCCCCACCCCTCATAGTTACACCTCTTATCTGCTCCTACTTTCAACAGACATCTCCACCTCTATCATCAGACCTAAGTGTTCTCTGTGTGTGTGTGTGTGTGTGTGTGTGTGTGTGTGTGGTGTGTGTGTGTGTGTGTGTGTGTGTGTGTGTGTGTGTCTGTGTGTGTGTGTGAGTGAGTGAGTGAGAGTGTGTGTGTGTGTGTGTGTGTGTGTGTGTGTGTGTGTGTGTGTGTGTGTGTGTGTGTGTGTGATTGTAACATCTGTTTTTGTGAATGGTTGCATGTGTGTGAATGAGTCAAATGCAAGTGCTTTGATTTATTTGCTTTACAGGATTTAGTGCTATAAAAAGTCCATTTATTATTATTATTATTATCATTATTATTATTATTATTATCATTATTATTATTATCATTATTATTATCTGTGTAGAAAACATGTCAATGACATAAAAGAACATGGATGTGTGTGCAGGTGAATACATTATGGGTATGTGGGTATATATGTATATGTGGGTATACATAAAAATGCATCCAATTGCAGGTAATCTGTGCATGCACACACACACACACGCACACACACACACACACACACACACACACACACACACACACACACACACACACACACACACACACGAGAGAGAGAGAGAGAGAGAGAGAGAGAGAGAGAGAGAGAGAGAGAGAGAGAGAGAGAGAGAGAGAGAGAGAGAGAGAGAGAGAGAGAGAGAGAGAGAGAGAGAGAGAGAGAGAGAGAGGAGACAGACAGACAGACAGACAGACAGACAGACAGACAGACAGACAGACAGACAGACAGACAGACAGACAGACAGACAGACAGACAGAGACAAAGAGAAAGAGAGAGAGAAAGAGAGAGAGAAAGAGAGAGAGAAAGAGACAAAGAGAGGGGAAGGGAGAGAGAGGAGTGACAGAGAGATGAAAAAAAGATAGAGAGAGAGGGAGAAAAGGAGAAGAGGGTGAGAAAAGGGGAAGGAGAAGGAGAAAGAGGCCCGACCTTGACCAGGGCAGTACACATGCTGTTGACCAGCTGGGTTTCCAGGAACTGCAGGAAGATGGGGGGCCACGAGTTGTCCACTGTATCCTGACACAACAATGCACACATGCATATACACCATCTGTCAGTCAGGCAGGCTGGCAGATCAGTCAGTCAGTCTGTCAGTCAATGTGTCTGTCAGTCAGTGTCTGTCAGTGTGCAGTGTGTCTGTCAGTCAATGGTATCTGCTGGCAGCACCACACACCACACTGTGATCACTGTGACACACTACGCACACTACACACCACACCATTCTGTGCTATGACACTACACACACCATTCTGTGCTCACTAAGACACACTACACACATACCATGCCACACCATTCTGTGCTCACTATGGCACATTACACACATACCACACCACACCATTCTGTGCTCACTATGACACATTACACACATACCACACCACACCATTCTGTGCTCACTATGACACACTATACACCACACACCATTCTCTGCTCTCTATGACACACTACACACACCACACCACCACACCATTCTGTGCTCACTATGACACATTACACACATACCACACCACACCATTCTGTGCTCACTATGACACACTATACACCACACCACACCACACCATTCTCTGCTCTCTATGACACACTACACACACCACACCACACCATTCTGTGCTCACTATGACACATTACACACATACCACACCACACCATTCTGTGCTCACTATGACACACTATACACCACACCACACCACACCATTCTCTGCTCTCTATGACACACTACACACACCACACCACACCATTCTGTGCTCACTATGACACATTACACACATACCACACCACACCATTCTGTGCTCACTATGACACACTATACACCACACCACACCACAACATTCTCTGCTCTCTATGACACACCACACACACCATTCTGTACACACTATAACACACTACAGGTACACACACACACACACACACACACACACACACACACACACACACACACACACACACACACACAGATCTAACAATCATAACCATGTATGGTGGATACAACATACTGAAAACAAAGACAGACTGTGACTGAAGCAATCAGATCATGCCAAAAAAATAAATCATTCTATTTTGACCCATAGCATTTTCCTTCTTTCCATTGAGTTTTGCTCTCTCTCTCTCTCTCTCTCTCTCTCTCCTCTCTCTCTCTCTCTCTCTCTCTCTCTCTCTCTCTCTCATTTTTTAATGCCTTTTTTTCATATTGAGGGGAGAGAGAAGGCAGAACTGAGGGGAGAAGAGAGGGATGAGGGGAGGGGAGAGGGATGAGGTGAGGGGGGGAGGGGAGGGGAGAGGGATGAGGGGAGGGATGAGGGGAGAGGGATGAGGGGAGGGATGAGGGGAGAGGGATGAGGGGAGGGGGGTGAGGGGGGAGAGGGATGAGGGGAGGGGGAGAGGGCTGAGGGGAGGGATGAGAGGAGAGGGATGAGGGGAGGGGAGAGGGGTGAAGGGAGGGGAGAGGGCTGAGGGGAAGGTGAGGCAGAAAGATGAGGAGAGAGAGAGAGTTGAGGGGAGGGGAGAGGGTTGAGGGGAGGGGAGAGGCAAAGGGCCGACTCACAGGCTTCAGGTTGTACAGTTTGAACTGGAAGGCCATCTCGTGTTTCTCACACAGCTCAGGGGGCATCAGTCTCAGCAGACCTCTGTCCAGACGGCTGGTGTTGCCATAGTCAATGTACTTCACCTGCCACACGCCAAACAGTCTGCTTGTCATGACACTGGTGTGTGACAGTGATCATTTTATAGACAGACATCACATGCCAAACAGTCGGCTTGTCATGACACTGCTATGTGACAGTGCTCATTTTATAGACATCACACCCCAAACAGTCTGCTTGTCACCACATGGGTATGTGACAGTGATCATTTTATATTTTATAGACATCAACACACCAAACAGTCTGCTTGTCACACCATTGGTATGTGACAATAATGATTTACAGGCATCACACACCAAACAGCCACTATATACTGCGAATACTGAACACACCCCACACACACACACACACACACACGAATAAATAAATGAATAAATAAAAAATACACACACACACAATATACATAATTATACACACACACATGCTCACATGCACAATTATACACACATAAACACACTCATATGCCTGCAAATAAACACACTGTCACATTTTCCTACACACAATGTAACGTCTATGAACATACACTCACATGTGCAGGTATACACAGACACATATAATTATACACACATATATACACTACGATTTGATGGCCTGGGTTCAAGCCACCTCCAGGACTCCATTCCCCCAAAAGTCTTTCAGAAGAGATTATGAACCGATGTCCCAAGTGCGAATGCATACAGAACATTTTGCACACAACATTAAAAACCTGTTCTGCCTTTTAGATGAGTAGGCCTTTTGTGTGCCGGTGGGAACAAATGACAAAACTGACAAAACCGCATGCACATTGGAACTGGATGTAAAAAAAGCATGCGAGTGCTTACTCCTTAATCCTCAAATAAAAGAACAAAGAAACACAGAAACAGATAAATAAAAAATTAAAAAATACATGCACACAAACACACTCTCATCCCCCTCCCCCCCCAAAGGAAACAAAAGAATAGATAAACAAAATGTTTAAAAATACACGCACACACACTCTGATCACCCCCCCTCACCCCCCAACCCCTCCCCTTCACTCACCTTCGCCCAAATGTTGTCTATGTCCAGCACTCGGGCCCGGTACCAGGCTCCGTCAGCATCGTAGAAGGCCATGCACAGCTGACCTGCCTTGACCTTCAGCTGACCCCGCGGGGCTTTGTTCCTGGCATAGTTGTCGATCTCATCCATGAACTGCGTGCACATCTCCTCTGAACAGACACATACAGACACTGTCAACAATAGACCACTTCATAACACACAGACAGACAGAGTATGACATCTCTGAACAACAGACAGTCACACACAGACACTGTCAACAATAGACAACGTCACAGCAACACAGACAGACTCTCTCTGTCTGACATCTCACATGCACGCATGCTCACACACACACACACACACACACTGCACACACACTACACACAACTCACACACACACACACACACACACACACACACACAACATACACACACACACACACACACACACACACACACACAAAAACACACACACACAAACACACACACACACACACACACACACACACACACACACACACACACACACAACACAACACTACAAAATATGTTGGACATGTATCTTGCATATGTGGACATAGTATAACTGTTGATCATATATTGATGTGCCGCATGCTGAAAAGTTATATACCTGTTCTTACCTCATCATCCTCATCAGAGATATTCAGTGATCCATTACTGAGGTATACATTTTTCAAATCATTACTGCACTGTCCTATTGGTTCTTTATTATGATTATTATGGACTTAAAAGTCATTTCCTTCTGTTGATTAGATTTTTCTCTTGTTGGTTATAGTTGTAAATAGTTTTATTGTTCATGCGTTAGATCTTGTTTAGAATTTGGAATTTTTACTATTCTGTATTGCAGAATTATGTACATTTGCTGTTATTTTATTTTACTTTTTTTCTTAACTGTTCTGTGTAGATTAAGTGAACTAACCCACTTCCCCACTTCCAAAACTCCTCCTCCTACCCCCGCCCCCCCTCCCTACATACACACACACTCACACACCTACATTTTTTTTTTTTTTTTTTTTTAAATGTCTAATATCACATTTTGTGAAAAGACGTAAAATGAATCGAACACACACTACACACACAAACACACACAAAACACACACACACACACACACACTCTCTCTCACACACTCTCTCACACACTTTCTCACCATCCTGCAAGCTGTGAGCGTAGATGACTCCATCCGGGTTGATGTGGGTGGGCAGAACAGTGAAGGTGGAGGTGGTAGGGGAGGGTGGGGGCGGACCTCAAGGTCACCCTGCTCAATCAAGGTCATTTCCTGGAAACTGCCATCCAAGGCAGCAACCCCCTTCTCCTCCCCCCCCTCCACCTCACCATCCCCCCCCTCTGACGTTACCAAGGATACGCCGCCGTCTCCCGGGGTCAAGGACGAGGAGGAGGGGGACAAGGTCGAGGAGGAGGAGGCTGGGGAGGTCACCTTGGTGTGGAGGGGCTCTGGGATTTCTGTGGTCTGTGGGGGAACAGGCTGGGGGTCTGTGCCCTTGGGGCTGTGACATCAACAACATTGCGGTAGCGATTATGGTGTTGTGCTCTGGTGTGTGTGTGTGTGTGTGTGTGTGTGTGTGTGTGTGTGTGTGTGTGTGTGTGTGTGGTGTGTGTGGTGTGGTGTGTGTGTGGTGTGGTGTGGTGTGGTGTGTGTGGGTGTGGTGTGTGTGTGTGTGTGTGTGTGTGTGTGTGTGTGTGTGTGTGTGTGTGTGTGTGTGTGTGTGTGTGTTGTGTTGTGTTGTGTTGTGTTGTGTTGTGTTGTGTTGTGTTGTGTTGTGTTGTGTGTGTGTGTGTGTGGTGTGTGTGTGTGTGTGTGTGTTGTGTGTGTGTGTGTGTGTGTGTGTGTGTGTGTGTGTGTGTTGACTGTGAGTGTGTGTGTGTGTGTGTTGTGCTGTGTGTGTGAGTGTGTTGAATTTGAAATCGTCATCAAATGTTTAAACAAATATTGATCCCAGTTTATTTCCATTTACCCTAGTTTACAATCTTTACCATACCGTATGCCTGTCAGTGCTGTACTCTGTAACTGCCTTTCAAAGGATGATTGAAGTACTTTTGACATGCCTAGTTTACAATCTTTACCATACCGTATGCCTGTCAGTGCTGTACTCTGTAACTGCCTTTCAAAGGATGATTGAAGTACTTTTGACATGACTTATTCCTGATCAGGTATGATCAGGTGGTAGGAGAAATGAGCCATGTGACTACTTGGGCATTCCTTACGGATCATTAAAGCTATAAAGATTTTATTTTATCTCATTTGATTTGACATGACATCCAACTCTGTGTCTACACAGCTGTCAGTTTTCCCCACTTTCAGCTCCTCACAGCTGCTAATTACTCCATCCCATCACAGTCCAGATGGGGGCCAGCTGGTGCTATTTATAGCAGGAGCTGACTGACCACACTTGGATTAGGTAAAAGGAAAGGGTGCGCTAAATATAGCACTCTTGACTGAGTGATGTTGGCTTTGTGTGCTGTGCTAGCCTATCTATCATCTTTCACTGTCCAGCCATTCCTCTCTCTTCCCTGGATGTTTCAGGACTTTTGTGGGTGTTTTTTTTTCCTTGCATTGTATGCAACTTTTATTCAGTCCTTCCAGCCAGCCATCCACATTGTATGATGTGCCATTGTCGTCTCTAGTTCATGGACAATAAATGCATTCTTTAGTATTCATTGATTGTTACATTCGTCTGTGTTTTTGGTTGCCCTAGTGTCTGGTGTACTGTCTCATTCAGTCATTTCATACAGCAGTCACATGGACAGACAGACAGATACTAAAAGTTACCGGTTGTTCCTGGCAGGGATGGCCAGGCCGTAGTCCTGCAGCTTGTTGACCAGGGAGACGTACTCCAGCCGCAGGGGGTCCAGGGCTGTCTCCGGGATCATCTCCTCGATCAGAATGTCCACAGGCAGTCCCTGATCCTCCACTTTGCCGCCCTACACATCCACACACACACGAATGTACGCACGAGTGCACACACACACACATGTGCACTCACACACACACACGCACACACACCACACACACACACATCCCCAACACAAACCCCCACCCACACCCACCCCAACACTCCCCCCTCCCCTCCCCACCCCACCCCCCACCACTGTGTTTGTCCTCTCTACCAGACTTCTTCCCTACCTCCAGCTTGACAAAGAGACATTTGGTGTGGATCTCATCGGCCATGAAGCCCACGGCAGTGGCTGACCACAGACACACACACCCACACTCACACACATACACAAACACACAACAAACACACTCACACACCAACCCACCCCACAAACACACACCCCACCCCTGCCACTATGTCTGTCCTCTCCACCCGACTTCTCCCTTACCTCCAGCTTGACAAAGAGGCGTTTAGCGCAGATTTCATCAGCTATGAAGCTGACAGCAGTGGCTGACCCCCCCCCCCCCCACACACACACACACACACACACTCATACACACACACAAATAAAAATAAATAAATAAAAATAAATAAATAAACACACACACACACACAGAGAGTATTTGTCCTCTCCACCAGCCTTCTTCCCTACCTCCAGCTTGACAAAGAGGCGTTTGGCGCGGATCTCGTCGGCCATGAAGATGACGGCCGTGGCTGACCACTGGCTGCTGTCCATGGATCCCGCAGGGGCCAGCCCCACCAGGTGGCAGCGCTCGGCGAAGCACTCCACCCGCCCATGCTCCTTCTTCAGGGGCCGCAGCCCCCCGCCCCCCACCCTGTCCTGCAGGCCGTAGTCCACCAGGTCAACCTGTGTACAATGCAGGGTGTGACTTGTATGGGGGGAGGTTATGCCTGAATCTTGTTATCATTATGACTACCACTGCCACTTACCATTATTACCACCACCATCATCATCACCACCATCACCACACCATCATCATTCTCACCATCACCACCACCATCATTATCCTCATCACTATCACCATCATCATTATCACCACCACCATCATCATCACCACCATCACATCGCTGCCACTACCACCACCATCATCTACCTCACCACCACCACCATCATCATTCTCACCATCACCATCCTCACCACCACCACCATCCTCTTCACCACACCACCACCCACCACCATCCTCACCCACCCACCACCACCACCCACACCACACCACCACCACCACCAACATCACCACCACCACCACCATCATCCTCACCACCACCACCACCACTACCACCCATCCACCACCATCATCCTCACTACTACCACCACCAACCACCACCATCATCCTCACCACCACCACCACTACTACCACCCATCCACCACCACCACCACCATCATTCTCACCACCACCACCACCACTACCACCCATCCACCACCACCACCTCACCCCCCCCTCCCCCCCCAACTACCACCACCACCACCACCATTCTCCTCCTCCTAGTTACAATCACCCGGAAGACACCCTTCACCTCGTAGGTGTTGTCATCTTCGTGGATGGCGGTGATTCTGGCGCGGTACCAGCTGCTGTCCTTGCTGTACTTGGCAGCACAAAACTCCCCCTCCTTCCAGCAATGCTCTGCCTCCTCCTCTGTTTCGTACGCCGCCATCTCCATCATCAGACTGTGTGACAGACAAGGCATCTTCTTACTACTACTCCTTTTTTGAAAAAAAAATGTTTTCATTATTTTTTTTTTTAATTATTTTTTATCATTGTCGTTGTTGTTATTATTATTATTACTATGTTGATACTGTTATTATTATCATCATTATCTTTGTTGTTGTTATCATTATAATTACTATGTTGATACTGTTATTATCATTATCATCATCTTTGTTATCATCATTATAATTACTATGTTGATACTGTTATTATCATTATCATCAATATCTTTGTTGTTATTATCATTATGATTACTATGTTGATACTGTTATCATTATCATCATCATAATCACCATCATCCTTATCAGCATCATCGTTATTGTTCCTGTGACTTTTTTTCTTTGCAAGTTATGGGAAAAAACAAGCCAGGCCCAACCCACAAACACAAAAAACCACAAACATATTCCACAGATATACACCATACACAACCCAAAGGCCGAAAACAGAACCACAGAGACAGAGACAGACAGACAGACGGGCAGGCAGGCAGGCAGGCAGTCAGGCAGACAGACAAACAGACAGACAGAGACAGACAGACAGACAGACAGGCAGGCAGACAGACAGGTAGGCAGTCAGGCAGACAGACAGACAGACAAGTACACTGACCAAAAGTCAGAGACAGACAGACAGACAGCCACACACCACAACACACACAGACACACCAACACCCCCACCCACACACCCACACACACACAACACACACACACACACAACACACAACACACATCACACACACACACACACACACACACACACACACACAACACACACACACACACACACCCACAAAACCCACACACACACACACACACAACACACACACACACACCACACACACACACACACACACACACATTCCTCACCACTGACCTGAGCAGGTCTTTCTGCTTGTCCTGCAGCTGATGAAGAAGTGGGCAGGGTCTGGTAGCCGCTGATGGCCACCTCCACCCCACACTCTTCACCCCCCCCTCCCCCCCCCTGTCCTCCCCACCACCCCCACCATCTCCTTCCCTCCCCCCCAGTCTCGATATCTCTAGGCAGGTTCCTCAGTGTGATGGCTTTGCCTGGTCCTCTCTTCTTGCTGCTGCTGCCACTGTTGCTGATGCTGCTTGCTGCTGTTGCTGCTTGCTGTCGCCGTTTTTTGCCTTTGGTCGGGGTTTTGGCGCGTTTTTCGAGGAGGAGGGGGACTTGACTCCTGTGCCCTTTGGACTTGGAGAGCCTCGCTTCTCTCCCTTTGTGGGTGAAGGCTGTTTGGACCAAAAAATAGAACCAACAAAAAAAAAATTAGGGTTGGAGGGGGGGAGGAGGGAGGGGGGAGGGAGGGAGGGGGGAGGGAGGAGGGAGGAGGAGGGAGGGAGGGAGGGGAGAGAGAGGGGGAGAAGAGGGGGGGGAGGGAGGGAGAGGAGAAGGGGAGAGAGAGAGAGAGGGAGAGGGAGGGAGGGGGGGAGAGAGAGAGAGAGAGAGAGAGAGAGAGGAGAGAGAGAGAGAGAGAGAGAGAGAGAGAGAGAGAGAGAGAGAGAGAGAGAGAGAGAGAGAGAGAATGTAGGGGCATTGGGAATAGAAATGAGGGTGATGTATCACTGAGTGTTTTAACAGTTAAAGGACAAATTTCTTAAACTCTGTGTGTGTGTGTGTGTGTGTGTGTGTGTGTGTGTGTGTGTGTGTGTGTGTGTGTGTGTGTGTGTGTGTGTGTGTGTGTGTGTATGTGTGTAAATTTGCATATGGTCATCAACAGAGCTGTGCACTCCATTAACACAGCAGAGAAGATTTATGGCAAATGACTTACATTCGTCTCCATCACAATTTGCTCAGCGACATGTCCTATCTCTCCTGCCTACCTATCAATTTACACAGATCAATAATGATGGCTCCAGACAATTCAACTGACAGAAAAATACTTGCAGCTCAAAGAAGAACATCTATAACTGACATTCTGAAAAACCTATACATGACATTCTAAGCTGTGGACACCTAAAAAACAAGCTGCAGATAACTGACAAAAGCATCACAAAAAGATATTTCAGACAAAAGACAAAACAAGTAGCTGACAGTTTAAAAAAAAAAAAAAAAGGTAAAGGTGAATGTGTTCATAACATAAGTGGTCATAGGGGAGTGAGGCATCAGAGACCTCAGCTTCTCTAGGAACCAGCATATTGAGGGTGGCACCCATCTCCTCTCCCTCACTGCTTTACCTTCCCTGACCCTAAAGAGGGCAGGTGCCCATTTACAGCTGGGTAAACTGGGTGACTTACAGAAGCCAAGGCATGCAAACAGTCACCCATCCTATTGGTAACCACGCTCAATGATGCTTAACATTGGCTGGGGGAAAGCGAGTGCTCTGTTCACCGAGCTATCCCGTCCCCTTCATAAACAGCTAAAGCAAAGAGAACAATGCCTTGTCCACAAGAATGACTTGTTAAATGGCAACATACATTACAGCCGATTCCAGAATGACACAACAATCATGAAAATTGATGGAAAATCAAGGTGTAAATATGAATCAACAACCAAATCAACAAACAAAGCCACATGTACACAAATGAATCATGCATACATATCCCCGCTGAAATTGACTTCTTCACCAATGAACATAACATTCATTACACTGCTATTGTTCATCTTTCAGGGTATCCTTTACTATTTTTTTTTTTCCTCGACTAGAGCTCTGAGATTCACTAAAGGTAATGTTTTGTGTATGTGACCGTTTTTTTCCCACGACGACGGTAGCACGGTACCGCATTCTGACTTCAGATTATATATATATATATATACATACACACACACACATATGAAAGGAACTAAGGCACTGGCGGTTCTGCACCTGAAGTTGACCTGGAAGATGGTAAAAATCCCCATCTCCATCCATAATTCACCAGATGCCACTAAGATTCAAACCTACAACTTCATGGGCCCTTGGGATTAAAGTCGAACAGTCTCAACACACTGGACTACTGCATCCATCACTCACTTGTCTACTTGCTAATGTATTCATTTTAAATGCTGCTGTTTAAAAGAAAAGAAAGAAAGAAAACCCTCCAAAATGTCCTGGATGCTAAGAACACAGCAGCAGACAGTGTATACATGTACACTTACCGAGGCAGAGGATGAGGAGGGTGAAGGAGATGGTGAGGGCAACACAGAGGGCTGTAGCGTGATGCCGTCAAAACAGCCCCTCTCTGACCTGTCCACAACCACCACATACACCACTATCAAACTACAACACTCCACTTCAACAATCACCATTTTTTGGTGTCAATTTGAGAAAGTTACATCATTATCAAACATAAAAACCCAACCATAACAATCATTTGGGGGGGGGGGGGGTCTCAATTTGAGAAATGAAGAGTTAAACCACTATCAAACGCAAACACTCCACTTTAATACTCACTATTTTTTGTCTCAATTCTAGAAAGAGTTACATCATTATCAAACACAAAACCCCAACTTTGTAACAATCCCTTTTGGGGGGGGGTCTCAATTTCAGAAGTGGAGAGTTACATCACTATCAAACTCAATCACTCAACTGTAACAATCATTTCTTGTCTCATTTTCAGAAACAAAGAGTTACATCACAAATACTCAACTGTAACAATGACTTCTTGTCTCATTTTCAGAAACAAAGAGTTACATCACTATCAAACTCAAACATTCAACCTTTAAAATCCCATTTTTGTCTCAATGTGAAAAATAGAGTTATGATATCTGTGACTGCACACAATAGAGATCAAAACAAGAAGAGAAACAAATGAACAACACAAGGTGACTGTCTGACGCATCAATAGCTAGCTCTGCATTGCCAACAGCCTGTCCATACATTGCCAGTTTCTTGCTCTTTCTGCATGAAGGAATACACACTCACATGCATGTGTGCATGCATGCACACACGCACATATACTCATATGCATTTGCATCATGCAAAAGACAAAAACAAACACACACACACACACACACACACACACACACATACACACACACACACAAGCACGCATGCATGCAAATGTCCTTTGGATAAAACTATAAACCGAGGTCACATGTACGCAGAAACCAACTCAGAACATCTTGCACACACGTTAAAACCCATTCCGCTTTTCAGAAGAGCAGGTCATTGTGTGCTGGTGGAAACAGATGACACAAATGACAAAACTGCAGACACATGGAGACTGGATTAAAAAAGAACACAAGTGCCTATTCCATTATACTCGAAATAAAATAGATAAATAAAATAAATAAATAAATAAAGTAGCAGAGGGGGAAACCCACTTGTAAATGACAAAACTTTGCAGAAACCTAAAAACAAGTGAGCAAGAGAAGGAAACTTTTCTAAAATCTTTACAAAGCATTGTTCACAGAGTGTGCAAGCTTATGACTCAATTTTAAGGAAAGCTATCACTACATAAACGCTTCGAACAAGAAGCAAAAAAACAACAACATTTAAGATGCAAATACAGACAAAATAATAATTGTTTTAAAAATGCAAACGCAGTTTTATTTTATGAGGGTAAAAGATTACGTTATACTACTTTTTTTCATCCAGCCCTCTGTAAAAAGAGAGATGGAGGGAGAAAAATGACAAACCAGAGTCCGGTGCTGTTGGCAAATCCTCGCTGCACAAGTTCCACATTGACACAGCTCAACTGACCCTCTGCTGTGTAGACGTACAACACACAGGCTGCACTGTTGGGCTTCTGACCTGATAACACACACATGTATACATTGTATATAACACACAGGCTGCACTGTTGGGCTTCTGACCTGATAACATACATACATGTATACAACACACAGGCTGCACTGCTGGGCTTCTGACCTGATAACACACATGTATACACTGTATACAACACACAGGCTGCACTGTTGGGCTTCTGACCTGATAACACACATGTATACACTGTATACAACACACAGGCTGCACTGTTGGGCTTCTGACCTGATAACACACACATGTATACACTGTATACAACACACAGGCTGCACTGTTGGGCTTCTGACCTGATAACACACACATGTATACACTGTATACAACACACAGGCTGCACTGTTGGGCTTCTGACCTGATAACACACACACACACATGTATACACTGTATACAACACACAGGCTGCATTGTTGGGCTTCTGACCTGATAACACACACACACACATGTATACACTGTATACAACACACAGGCTGCACTGTTGGGCTTCTGACCTGATAACACACACACACACATGTATACACTGTATACAACACACAGGCTGCACTGTTGGGCTCCTGACCTGATAACAACACACATGTATACACTGTATACAACACACAGGCTGCACTGTTGGGCTTCTGACCTGATTACACACATGTATACACTGTATACAACACACAGGCTGCACTGTTGGGCTTCTGATCTGATTACACACATGTATACACTGTATACAACACACAGGCTGCACTGTTGGGCTTCTGACCTGATAACACACACATGTATACATACACTGTATACAACACACAGGCTGCACTGTTGGGCTTCTGACCTGATAACACACACATGTATACATACACTGTATACAACACACAGGCTGCACTGTTGGGCTTCTGACCTGATAACACACACATGTTTACACTGTTGGGCTTCTGACCTGATAACACACACATGTATACATACACTGTATACAACACACAGGCTGCACTGTTGGGCTTCTGGCCTGATATCACACACATGCATATATTGTATACAACACACCTGCTGTGTACAACACACACGGTCATCACAGCATTGATTGAGTCATGATGGCACACGTATTATTGTGGTATATAGTGTGGGGGGTTGATGTTGTGAGTGAGTGAGTGAGTGAGTGAGTGAGTGAGTGTGTGTGTGTGTGTGTGTGTGTGTGTGTGTGTGTGTGTGTGTGTGTGTGTGTGTGTGTGTGTGTGTGTGTGTGTGTGTGTGTGTGTGTGTGCATGTGCGCGTGCAAACATGCATGCGTGCATGTGTGCGTGCGTGCGTACATTTGAATTTGTTAAAACTATCAATTCTTATTGGTTGCATGTGTAAGAATAGGTTGAATGCAAGCAAGTGCTTTGATTTGTTTTTGCAAGAAATAGTGCTAACTAAATTCCATTTATCATTATCATCATATCAACACTTACTGTCTCCAATCACCCGAATCTGTGACAGCTGTGATTCAGTATTCTTGCGAAACCACGTCAGCGCCTGAAAAATAAACACACCTGTATCACACTGATGGTAAAAGGTAAAAGGTAAAGGTGTGTCATAACCTATGTGGTCATAGGGGAGCAAGGCATCAGAAACCTCAGCTTCTCTAGGGGCCAGCATAATGAGGGTAGCGCCCATCTCCTCTCCCTCACTGCTTTACTTTCCCTGACCATAAGGCAGGTACCCATTTACAGCTGGGTGAACTGGGGGACTGTACTGAAACCAAGGCGCACAGTTACCCATCCACTTGGTAACCACACTCGATGCTACTTAACCTTATCTTGGGGAAAGCAAGTGCTCTGACCACATGGTAGACATTTAAAAAAATAAATATAGATCAGTATTACACCACTCCAGTACCACTCATGACATGTATACAGACAGGCACACTCTGAAACAGAGACCCACAAACACAGAAGCAGACACATACATGACTAGTAGGTGTATTATACTACTACATGTGATATACACACACCAATCATGTGCAGGTATGTACTATATGTCATCAGATGTTTGCTTTACTTTAATACTGCAAATGTGTGCATTACACTTACCATAAAGTGTACGCACATTCTATACAATACAAACATATATATATATATATATATATATATATATATATATATATATATATATACATGTGTGTGTGTGTGTGTATACACACACACACACACACACACACACACACACACACACACAACACACACACTCACACACACACACACACACACAGTAAGAACAGACTGGGGGACTACAGTTAACACAACCGCCCACGAAGCAAAAAGTTGTCAGTTCAATGTCCATTTAAACCCAAAGACTCCCTTAAGTCAAAATGTGGCTACCAATAATGCTAGATAAACAGTCGCATACATAAAATCTCACCATAAATGAACCTCTGAGCCAAGGAAGGCAAAAAAACAACAACTTCTTCCCCCATCCTACACATCTTGATAAACCCAGGGCCCACATGCAGCAAACATTTAGTGCATACAAAAGAACCCACAGCAACTACAGTTGTCCATGGCAGAATTTTTCCCCAAAGAAATCCTCGCAAAGAGAAATATGATCATATAAACATTCTGACAGGAACAGTGAAAAAAACCAACAGCCTCCCCCCCAAGATAATGCTGCTTTTATGGTGATACACTCTCCCTGGAGAGAGCACCCTCATACAGAGAAAGCTGCCATGACATAAAATGGTATACACTACATTATCAACACACATTAAATCCTGTTCTGCTTTTCATAAGAGTAGGCTATTGTGTGCTGGTGGGAACAGATGACAAGATTTACAAAACTGCATACATACAGGGACTGGATGTAAAAAAAAAAAAAGCACATGAGTTATTATTCCACTATCCTCAATAAAGAATAAATAAATAAATAAATAAATAAATAAATAAACAAACACAAATACTACAGATACAACAGGTATACATGACAGACAGATAGACATTACTGTTCAGACTGACCTGGTCAGACCAGTGTCCATCCTGTGCAGCAGGGCTGATGTCCAGCAGGTTGCACTCCATAGCCTGTAACCAACCATTTTCACATGGCTGCAGTCACGCCATTCTCTACACTACTGCACACCTGTGTATTCCCTATCTACAGCTGTCAATAGCTTATGAAAAATGCACCCGCACACACACACATGCACGCACGCACGCACACAAACACCCAGCCACACGCACACTCACACACACCCAGCCACACGCACGCACGCGCACACACAGACACACACACACACACAGTTTCCACACTTTTCAGTACTTTCCAATTAATTTTTTTTTGATAACCATTATTTTCAATGACATAACACAGTGCACTTGAAATGGGTTTTTTTTGGTTTTATGTTTAATTTCTTTGATGTTTACAATTCAGTTTCTACTGTGAGCACAATTACACAGGTCTGATAATGCAATGTTACTCAGACTTAAAATTATGATTTGTTTCCTTATTTCTATGGCTTTTAGATGAGAGAGAGAGAGAGAGGGGAGAGAGAGAGAGAGAGAGAGAGAGAGAGAGAGAGGAGAGAGAGAGAGAGAGAGAGAGAGAGAGAGAGAGACAGACAGACAGACAGACAGACAGACAGAAGACAGAAGACAGAGACAGAGACAGACAGAGACAGAGACAGAGAGAGACAGAGAGAGACAGAGAGAGAGACAGTGAGAGAGACAGAGAGACAGAGTTCAGACTTTTCTGTACATCGGCCTTAAGCCACAAAACAAAAGAATGGTGGGCATAGAGTGAGGGCATATGACATAAGTATTATAAACATGTTGCTATCAATGTATATGAAATAATGTATCAGCAATAATAAGACAAGAAAGTTATATAAGCCATATCCTAAATGTTCATCACGAAACAATTCACAGGCGTCATAATCAACAATGTTTTAAATGTAGTATCCATCAATATAAGGATTAATTTGTAGAAATTATCTTTTTCTTCTGTTGGTTGCATGAAAAAAAAAATTGTGATAAATTGTACCAATCAGCTTTGAGCAGCACATGAAAAGGAAATCTTTAGGAATCTTCCATCCACACAACCACACTTCAAGTGAAGTCAAGTCAAAAACACTTTAACCATCCCTAAAGGGCAATTACAATACTGACAGGCATATTGATACGAATCATAATCAAACA
>CM060327.1:37543292-37550792 GCA_030674155.1 Stramonita haemastoma | reverse complement strand
AATAAGCAATCATGTGCTTTTTTTCATCCGGTCCCCGTGTGTATGCAGTTTTGTAAATATTGTCATCTGTTCCACCGGCACACGATGGCCTACTCTTACGAAAAGCGGAACAGGATTTAACGTGTGCGCAAGATGTTTCTGCGTGCGTTCGCACACGGGGCCTCGGTTTAAAGTCTCATCGAAGGACTTTTGGGGAGAGTGGAGTCAGCACTGATGTTAACTCCAGGAAGAAAATTTCCTCGACCGGATTCGAACCCGGGTCTTCAAATTGCTAGCGCAATGTTCTGACCACTAGGCTATCCGCCCCCCGCAGAGATTTAGTGAGTGAGTGAGTGAGTGAGTGAGTGTGTGTGTGTGTGTGTGTGTGTGTGTGTGTGTGTGTGTGTGTGTGTGTGTATGAGTGTGTGGAAGTGAGTGAGTGAGTGAGTGAGTGTGAGTGTGTGTGTGTGTGTGTGAAGATATTACTGACTAAAGTCCTCTCAAACTCCTTGATTAAATTGTTTATCAGCAGTGACTCACTTTATCTTCTTCACCAACAAAGTCTGCAGCGTTTGTCAAGGGACCAGGCAACTTTCTTGTGTGAGAAAAGTTTTAAAAACACGGACATACTGACTACTGTGCAAACTCGCTGATCAATTCAAAAACTGCCTCCCAACAAAGTATTATACAATAATAAACAAAGCAGTGCTAAAAAATAAAAATAATTTTAAAAAAAATTTAATAAAAAAAAAAAAAAAGCAATGCTGCACAATGTCAAAAACTGACAATCACAGACACCAACACATATTTTCTACACGAATATCAGGCCTTTTTCTCATAGTTTACCTTTGATCTATCACCAAAACAAAAAACCAAACAAAATACTCAACCTCCCCCTCTCTGTAAAAATGCCCCCCAACCCCTTTCCTAAAACGCCAACCACATCACACCCCCTCCCCAAAAAATGTACAAAGGTAAAGAAATAAGGATGAACAGAGAACAAACACACTAGCCCTCAGTAAAGAAAGAGAATAGAGAGAAGAAAGGAGAACTTTATTTTTGATTTGATTATATCTCCCCAGAGGGGAGTGGGCCGATCCTGGAGGTACTGCAATACCAGGCCAACCCGTGGCGAAGGTGGAGCAAGCCCCTGACACTTCGCCCAGAGTCAAAAATCAGTTTAATATCGAAGCCCCCGGGTAGGGGGCGTATCAGATATTAAGCTGATAAGAACAGATACTACACTTTGATCTTAGCCAAAAGGCCGAGAAGCGATACTGATTACTGCTGAAAAATCACACCCCTTTCCCGCACCAAAATTGGAATTGTGTGGTGTGAAAATTTGCATGCTGATAAATCATAAAATAGTCCTATGAAAAGAAATTTGCCTGTACCAAGTATCAGCCATGTATTGCAAAAAATACAGACACACATTTTTGCCTTGTTATAATAACACAGGAAAGCTTACAAAATGAAGAAAATAGCTCTTTTATCCTAAATTTTCACCAAAAAACTGCAACTTCCTCTGACTGTAGCCCAAAATAGACTGAGCCATGAAAAGGACGCTAACCCAGTTAAGCAGCACGGCCCGCCACTCCCACAGGCAATGTGTTTGCTTCACGCTATGAGAGCCATATGGCCAAGGCAGTGGAGCATACAGATTAGCTTGAGATAACAGGCCACAGCTCACACACCTAGCTATTCTCGCTCTGCCAGTCTTCAGGAATATAATAATGTGGAGCAAGCACTTTGGCAACTAGCCAAGAGCTTGTGTGTGTGTGTGTGTGTGTGTGTGTGTGTGTGTGTGTGTGTGTGTGTGTGTGTGTGTGTGTGTGTGTGTGTATGTGTGTGCTGGTTGGGGAAATTACCTCTTTCTTTCTTTTTTTCTTTCTTTCTTTCTTTCTTTCTTTCTTTCTTTCAAGAGAGAGAGACAGAGACAGGACAGAGAGGACACAGAGAGAGAGAGAATGAAGAAGAAGAAGAAGAAGAAGAAGAAGAAGAAGAAGAAGAAGAAGAAGAAAGAAGAAGAAGAAGAAAAAAGGGATGGTTATTTGAAGAAGAAGAAGAAGAAGAAGAAGAAGAAGGAAGAAGAAGAAGAAGAAAGAAGGATAAAGTATAAAAAAATTTTTTTTTTTTTTTTTTTAAAGAAGACGAGGACAGGGAAGAAAAAAAGAAGAAAGAAAAGCATAGACAGAAAAAAAGGGGGGGGGGGGGGGGCGTAACAAGAAATTGAAAAAAGAAGAAGAAGAAGAAGAAGAAGAAGAAGAAGAAGAAGAAGAAGAAGAAGAAGAAGAAGAAGAAGAAGAAGAAGAAGAAGACGAAGACAGGAAAAAAACCACAAGAAACAAGAAAGATGAGGAAAGAAGAAGGCAGGAAAAAAGGGTGAGAGAAAAAGAAAAATAAGGCAGAGAAAGAAAAGAAGAAAGAAGAGGAATGAAGAAGAAGAGAGAGAAAAAAAGACAGCAAAAGAAGAAGAAGAAAAAGAAAAAGAATGATGAAAAGGAACTGTAACACTTCAGAACACTTCATAACTGTAACACTTCAGAACTGTAACAGACTGTAACAGTCAGCTTCATTCTAGGACTATGGTATAACACTTATTTCGTTGGCGAAATTTCAGGATTTTCTTTTTTTAGATTACAGTCATGTTTGCAGCATTTGTTTGTTTGGGGTTTTGTTGGTTGTATATTTGGGGAGAGTGTGTGTATCTGTGGTGTGTGTGTGGGGGGGGGGGGGGGTAGGTGGGGGGGTATGCATGTGTGCGTGTGTTGGAGTGTAAGTGTAAGCGTGTGGGTGAGTGTGTGTCAGGGGAAAGAAGATGTCTGTTTTGCTTTGGGAGTCTGTTATTGGTTTGGTGTCTAAAAAGCTTTCTTGATGGTTTAACAATACTGCTGTAACCATCACCATTACACATAATGGTTTATACCATATACTGTAACATGTTCTTGTCTTATTTCTTGCTCGGTAACATGCTTAAAAACAGCTTTCCGCATCTACGATGGGGCCATTCCAAAATCTCAACTCTAACTACAGATCAATTCATGACCAAAAACTTAGTACAAGTTTTAAAAAAAGATGAAAGAAAATGCAACTGAAATTTAACAATATTCAATACTTTTTTCCCACCACTGTTTTTAGAAGTATACATACCACACTGTTTATTTCACTTCATGTTTATAGCCCAACCAATCATAAAGGCCATAAAATCAGGGCTGTCACCTTACCTCAGTTTCAGCTGCTCCAATAATATTCACCCCAAAATCCAATAATAAATGACAAAGTACCTCAATTATTTAACTCCTTAACCCTCTTGTTGTTGAATTCTACAGAGCTAAACTGCCTGTAGATTTTGAATTCTTTGAAAGTTTTCTACCCCAAACTGACATAGTCTACTCCTGAGACAATTGTCTGTGTGGATAACAAGCTATCAAGCTGAAATTTTGTCACAAGCTAGATACATCTTTGTACTTGCATTCTAAGACAAGTTTACATGTCTGGTCACAAAATGTCGTGTCGTTGTCACCTTATTTGTCACCAATCACAGGTAAAAGTATGTTGTATACAATAAACCAGCAAAATATATATGGAATAGACACAAATTCATACATGTAAGTGTTGAATAAAGAACTGATGCCTAGCTAACGTGTTTATTAATGTTTGTGTGCAATTGTACTTCAAGGATGTGTCACACAATGTCCTCATAACACCTATTGTTTTATATGTCTTGATGAGGCATACTTTTTGTTTAACTGGTTTTTTGTCTTTTGAAAACAAGGAATATTCAATCAATATCTTACCTATATACTGCATTTCAGATGTCTATGTCTTACCACATGTTTGTTAAGTGCACAGAAGTGTAATATTGTACATAAGTGTCACATTGTCACCAGTGTCACCACACAGGTGTGACAAACATGAAACAACACAGAACTTCTGTAATTCTACAAAATTTTAATCGTGATAGCCTTTAAAGTAGTCATAGTGATGGCACAGGGACACATCACATCACAGAAAGCACAAAATGTGGATGTGTCGGGGGTGTACCTATCGCTGTCACCTGTGGCATCTTGGCAGACTTGAGGTCTATTTTCTTTTCCTTCTCGGTATTTTCGTCATCAGCAAATCTGTCCGTTGAGTTTCAAATAAAAAGTGTGGTATTAACTAGAAAATAGACAAAAGGCGTCACATTTTCTGGCGTTTATACTGCGGACCTCCCCCCTCCCCCCCCGGTCAAATTTCTCCACAGCGTGTGGGTAGCACAGGTCGCCAGGCTTGCAGGAATGTGCCGTGTAGTCGGGTTCATTCTTCTCTCTAACTGCGTTATTTCCTTTCTCTTCTCCCCTGTCAGCTTTTTATTTCTGACTCACTTAATATTTATCATTGAATTTTTTCTACTTCCAATGCAAACACGTTCATTTTATTGTCTAGTTAGTTAGATGAATCGTCTGCTACCAACGAAGACGCCATTTTTTTTCGCCACGCGTTATGAGTGAAAGGCGTTTCTATCGCCAGCCTTGCTTTCTTCCTTCCCTCCCAAGTACACACTGTTAGTGGTCTAAATTTATCACTGGCACCATCTGAAACCTTCCCTGCATCGCCCCACCAAATTTCAGACACATTGTGTGAGAACCACGAGGTATGTGTGTGATGGAAAAGTACTGCCCACGTGGTCAGGACCAACGGGCGGCTACGGCCGCAACGGAATCTAGCAGCAGGTGCTGTTACGGGCGGCTGCGGCCGCAACAGGGCTAAGACGGTTAAGGACAGTAGAACCAGGCCATGCTGAGGACACCGGCCCATCTACCTATGTATGTATGTATGTATGTATGTATGTATGTATGTATGTATGTATGTATGTATGTATGTATGTATGTATGTATGTATGTATCTATCTATATCTATCTATCTATCTATCTATCTATCTATCTCTACATATCATACTGTTCTGAAATCCATTTGCGCACACATCCTGTATAGAACTCACAAACACATACATTTATACATATGGGGGGACAGGATAGCTTAGTGGATACAGTATTGCACTCACAATCTGACAGCACAGATTTGAGCCACCACTGAGGCACCCATTAAAGGAGATTTTTGCCCTGAATTTAACATCAGTACCAACTCAACTCTCCTGAAAGTCCTTTGGATGACACTGTAAACTGAGGTCCTGTGTGCCAACATGTGCTGAACACCTTGCACACACGTTAAATGCATTCCACTTTTCAGAAGACTGAGCCATTGTGTGCCAGTAAGAAACAGATGACAAAAATTTACAAAACTGCATGTACATACACTGGGACTGAATGTAAAACACCACATGAGTGCTTACCTGTCATCCTTAAAATAAAAGATTAGAAAAAAAAAAGGAAGCAAATGCATATACACACCACACAAACATACACAAACAGAATGCATAAGATATCATATGCAGAGATGCATCTTAAGATTGGAATGTGGCTACCCTAATGACGAGGAAAAATGGTCACATGTGCAATATATCACCTTTGGTAAACCTCAGAGCTCTAGCCGAGGAACAAAAACAACAAAAATGCAGAGATGCCAAATACATATCCTCACTGACACAACACACCCACACACACAGAGCAAAAACAGATACAAAGTGACACAAAACTAATTCAAAAACATGTCATACACACACACACACACACACAGACACACACAGAGACACACACACACACACCATAAACATAGCTCTGTCTCTCTCTGTGTCTCTCTCTCTGTGTCTGTCTCCCTCACAAAGCACTAACCCAGTCTAGGGCAGTAGAGGGTAAAGCGATGCCCGTTGTCCTCAGAGTAGGTGTCCTGCATTTTACTGGTCAGCTGCTGAAGGTACGGTGTCAGGTGTTTCTGCTGCTGTCGCGGCTGAAAGGAACAGTAAGGGTACAGGGTTCAATTCCCTCTGCCCCTTGTTGCAAGGTATGGGGGATGGCAAAGTCAACTACTTGGGGGAACAAACCCAAAACCTTTTCCCTCAAAAACTGCCATGAATGCCAACATGAACAAAAATGGATCCCTACAGAACATGTGGTGACATACTGATGCTCTCTCTCCCTGGAGACAGCAACCTGAATTTCATGCAGAGACATCTGCTGTGACTTAATTAAATTAAATTAAAGGGGTATACATACAATACAATGTAATGTGTGGGGGTGAACTAGGGGACTGTTTTGAAGCCAAGGCATGCAAACGGTCACCCATCCACTTGGTAACCGAGCTCAATGTTGCTTAACCTTGGCTTGGGGAAAATGAGTGCTCTGACCACTGAGCTATCCCCTCCCCTGCCATCTGCAGACCTGGGTTCAAACACCATTCATGGGGATTTTTCTCCCTGGAGTTAATAACAGTGCCAACTCCACTCTTCCCAAAAGTCCTCCAGATAAGACTATAAACCGATGCTCCATGTGCAAATGCACACAGAACATCTTGTACACTCATTAAAACCTGTTCTGCTTTTCAGAAAAAGTAGACCACTTTCTGCTGGTGGGAAGGAATGACAAAATTTTTTTAAACCGCTTGTACACCTGATGTAAAAAATCACATGAGTGCTTCTTCTGTTATCCTTAAACTAAAAGATTTTTTTTTTTAAAAACACAACCCTCCCCCCACCAAAAACAACAAAAAAACCCCACAACACACAAGAACATCTTGTGTACATGTTAAATCCTGCTTTTTGAAAGAGTAGGCCATTGTATGCCGGTGGGAACAGATGACAAAATTCACAAAACTGCACACACACAGGAACTGGATGTAAAAAAGCACATGAGAGCTTATTCCATTATCCTCGATATAAAGGAATAAAGAATAAAAGACCACAACATACTCTACCCCACCTGTCTCACCTGGACAAAGAAGTGTGTGGGGGAGCGGACATGACTGACCATCACGGTCACCACCTGTCCATCTGCCACCTGCCCCAACAGGATGAAGTCCTCCTCAGGCCGCCCCGCTGGCCACACCAAGGTCACAGCAACCATGATACAAACAACAACAACAAACGATGATGATGATGATGATGATGATGATGATGATGATGATGATGATGATGATGATGATGGTGGTGGTGGTGGTGGTGGTGGTGGTGGTGGTGGTGGTGATGATGATGATGGTGTTGGTGGTGGTGATGATGATGATGGTGATGGTGTGATGATGATGATGACGATAGTAATAATAATAAAAATAACAAAAACAACAGCAACAATAATAATAATAATAATAATAAAGATGATGATGATGATGATGATGATGATGATGATGATGATGATAATAACAACAACAACAATGATGATGATGATGATAAAAATACTATTACTACTACTAATGATGATGATGATGTTGATGATAATAATAATGATATGGAATTTATATAGCGCTATATCTTGCAAAAACAAATCAAAGTGCTTGTATTCAACCTATTCTTACACAAGCAACCAATAACAATTAATAGTTTTAACAAATTCTAATGTACCCACGCACACACACAACATGCACACACAC
>CM060327.1:37530792-37540792 GCA_030674155.1 Stramonita haemastoma | reverse complement strand
CTTGATGCTGATTCACCTTAGCTTTGGGAGAGCGAGTGCTCTGACTACTAAGCTATCTCATCCCCTTATATGCTTTTTGAAAATTTAAAAAACATATATAAATGTATGATGTTTCAGCTCTAGAACCTTTCCCGGAGTTCATACATTTTGATCTGAAAAGAATTTCAGAAATTACTTAAAACTCTATTCTCTTCCCCATGGTTCATACACATTTACAATGAAGGATTATAGATTTTCACACTGGTTTTGGGGTTGAGGTTGTTTTGGTTTTTTTTAAGGCTTTAAATGAAGAAATGCAGGGATCATAACTGAGTGTATGTGAGTGCTCCTCAGTTGACTGGCCCCAATCAATCCAATCTCTGTTCTATTTCCATTAGGATGCAGTAAAAGCGATTCCTCTTCCACACTCTCTCCCTCTGTCTCTGTCTGTCTGTCTGTCTGTCTGTCTGTCTGTCTGTCTGTCTGTCTGTCTGTCTGTCTGTCTGCCTGCCTGCCTGCCTGCCTGCCTGTCCCCTTCACAAAAAGAATTTCCGTATTCTGCTCAACAGAATTTATCCCCACCCCTACATCTCTCTTACCCAAATAGCTTTGATTCAGAAATTGATCTTAAGCTATTCATGTTTCTTACACAAAACAACAAAACAGAGGAAGCAAGAAGTATTTCTTGAAGCGGTGTGCAGTAAATGTTTAAAATTCAGAGATGAAGCTATCATCAGCAACAAAACCCAAACTGAACTCACTCGGGACAGCCAGTTCTCTCCCTTGCTTTTCCTCACAGACGGCCCATTTGTAATGGTTAGTAAAAAAAATAATTAAAAATCCAAAACACATAGTAAGAAAATGAAATTTTCTGAACTTATGAATAATATGCTGGGTTAGTACATGACAAAATATTGAAGCTCTCTCTTCAATATTTGAGCTTTGACTAGCATGAAGAAAATACTCCGAAATTTTGTACTCCATGTCGCTACTCTGTGTGGGCTACTCTCTACAACCACGGACAAAAAGTTCGGAACACAAGGAATCGACCGACAATGCTGTGCATTCCACCTTGGACAGGTCTCACAAAGCTATGTTAAGCTACACAAGTTATTGTATCAATGCAGCCGCTGTGTGAAAAATCTACAAACAGCAAATCTGCTATAGCAGATGGCCGTCCAAAACTGTTGCTTTACCCGGATCCACTATAGTGGACGGCCATCCTCTGAGAGTTAAAACTCTGCATGTATGCATTCAAGCGTGTGTGTGTGTGTGTGTGTGTGTGTGTGTGTGTGTGTGTGTGTGTGTGTGTGTGTGTGTGTCTATGTGTGCAAGCATGTATGTGTATGTGTGTACATGTGCATACATGTGTGATGATGATGGGGACATGTGAGGATATAAACATGCATCAATGTCCACAAATGTCTATTATGCACACAAAAGTGAACACACACACACACACACACACACACACACACACACACACACACACACACACACACACACACACACACACAAACCAGATATTACGCATTCCTATTAAAAAAGAGAGACAAGAGAGTGCAGCAGACACTGACCACAATACAGATGGACCCTGACAGCGTCATGTCCAGCATCAGCTCCACAGACTCCTGTGTCCAGCCTCTGGCCTGCAACACAGTGGACACAGTGACGGCACAGTGCAAAAATCCAACATCACTCAGTAGGGCCTAGTCAAGAGTGCTAAATTTAGTGCGTTCCCTCCATTTACCTAGTCCGTGTGTAGTTAGCTCCTGCTATAAATAGTATCAGCTGGCCTCAACTGGGCTGGGATGGGATGGGATAATTAGCGGCTGAGAGGAGCTGAAAGTGGGGAATACTGACAGCTGTGATGGGTAACCATCAGAATCACCCCCTCCACACCTTGCCTTGCTTCTCTCTCTGCTTTTTCGTTCAACAACATCTACACTACATGCACTTAACCCTCTTGCATTCAGATTCTCTGAACAGACACCCCCTCCACACCTTGCCTTGCTTCTCTCTCTGCTTTTTCTTTCAACAACATCAACACCACATGCACTTGACCCTCTTGCATTCAGATTCTCTGAACAGACACCCCCTCCACACCTTGCCTTGCTTCTCTCTCTGCTTTTTCTTTCAACAACATCAACACCACATGCACTTGACCCTCTTGCATTCAGATTCTCTGAACAGAAACTGCCACTAGATTTTGCATTCCATCACGAAATCAGGTCAGGCACACATACTTGCTGGCCTTTTCCTCCTTCTAAGTACATACCAGCAGCTATAATTACATCCAGGCACACAGCAAGGTTTGTTCCTCTAGCCTGATAGAGCTTTGACATGTGGTAGCAATTACTGTGTAAATACCGGCAAATCCCGATTCGGGATTGAAGGGGGGAAATTATTCAATCCCAGCAAATCCCGGTTCGGGATTAAGAGGGTTAAACACTGGGCAGTCTGGTTTTTCAGTCAACAACGCCAACACTACATGCACTTTAACACTGGGCAGTCTGGCTGTTCAGTCAACAACATCAACACGCACACTGCTGTCATGTTTCAACATCATCCTCAAACACTGAATATGGCAACCTTCACAATGGGAAACAATCACAAACATGCAAAGAGGTCACCAATAATGAACCTAGGAGTTTCTGACAAATAAACACACAAGAAAAAAAAAAAAATGGTACCCCGCCCCCCCCCCCCCCCCCCCCCAAAAAAAGAGAGAGAAATGAAGAAGACAACATGAACAACGCCCCATTAACGACTGACCTGGTTAACAGGTTGTACACCAGACAACCGGCATTCATGGGCAAAGGCTGGGTGACTCTCAAACTTCTTTTTGATTGGTCGTAACCTGCACCAATTATATTCACAGTCACTTTAGATTCTCAAACTTCTTTTTGATTGGTCGTAACCTGCACCAATAACATTCACAGTCACTTTAGATTCTCAAACTTCTTTTTGATTGGTAGTAACCTGCACCAATCACATTTACGGTCACTTTCATTCTCAAATTTCTCTTTGACTGGTCGTAACCTGCACCAATCACATACACATTCATTCTCAAAGTTCTTTTTAATTGATCGTAACCTGCACCAATCACAATCACAGTCACTTTCATTCTCAAACTTCTTTTTAATTGGTTGTAACCTGCACCAACCACAGTCATTATCACACTTAACTCTCAAACTTCTGCTTGATTGCTCGAATAACCTGCACCAATCATACAAATTATAAACATTTTATGATAATACCAAGGATTATATTTTTATAGGCCTTTTTTTATCATTACACTGTTGTACTTTTCTTATCACAGCACGTTCTTTAAACTAAAGACATTCTGTTGTAATGATACAGATACTACAGCTCTTCAATACAGACAGTGCAGTCTAAAACAATATATAAAGTGATAAATACATTAACTGATCAATAAACAGATAAATGAAAAAACCAAACATACAGATATTCATCCATACTGACACAACTGAATAAGAACAAATTGGTAGGTAGACATTTTTGAAAGGAGGCTTTTTTCAAAGGCAGAATTTTTAAAGGGGCCATTTTCAAAAAGAGAGCATTTTCAAGGGGGAGAGCATTTTCAAGGGTGATCTCTTTCAGTAAAAGGCTGTTGTTAGCCAAACAGCAGAAGTGTCAGGTGATTAATAAAACGCAGACCTGTGTCTTGTTTCACTGACAAGAGAGTGTCTCCACAATGGATCAGAGGTCTGGAGGTAATGCACCTATCCAGAAAAAAAGACATCATGGTTCTGGTCCCAGTTTTAAAACATGACTTTTCTCCCATCCACTAGCACATGGCTAGTGAGAGGAAGAAAAGAGAAAGAAAGTGATAGAAAGAGTGAGAAAGAGGTATATAAACACAGACAAAAAAAGAGGAAGAGAGAGAGAGAACAGACAGGTAGGGAGAGAGCAGACAGACATTTCGGTGCTGCTCACTTGCTGAGGGAGACTCTCTCCGAGTTGCCGTAGTCCATGAAGAAGACGTTATAGCTGTCCCCTCCTTTCTCTTCACTCTCCTGCTTCTCTGTGATCACCGCACGGTACCAGTTCTTGTCTGAGGAGAACTGCGCTATCACCGGTGTACCTGACTCACACATGCATACAACACATCAGACACAACACGCTAAACACAACGCTCCTGCAACACATTCTGCGCAACACACTGTTACATCTGCCTACAGAGATCACATCACTAACAAGGAAGTGAAAGCCAGAATTAAAAACGCCACCAGACCATATGAAGAGCTCCTGACTTCAGAGAAAAAAAAAACACACAAAAAAAACTAAAGTGGTAGGGGCACGTCACACGAACATTTGAACTGGCCACAACTGTCTTACAGGTAACAGTAAAAGGAGGAAAACGAAGAGGCAGACAGAGAAAACAATGGGAAGACAACATCAGAGAGTGGACTGGCCTTGAGTGGAATGATTTGCTATAGAAAACAGAGGACCACAGACAGTAGAGGAAGCTGGTTGGAAAATCTTCATTGGTGCCCCCTTGGTCCAAAGGACTACAGGACAGGTGAAGGTGAAGATGAAGAAAGTGAAAAGTCATGGGTTTGATCCTGGTTTGTATCCAAGATCTTTCCCCAAATCCCCTAGACCATGAGCCTGGGTGCTCATCTTTTAGATGAGACAATAAACCAAAGTCCTATATGCAAAACACAATAAGTGTATGTAAAAGAACCCATGGCAACATTAGAGTTCTTCCAGGCAAAATTCTATGAACAAAAAAAAGCCATCCTCGCCAGAAAATAAATACACATAGATACAGGGGGGGGGAGTGACTGCGTTTATGGCGAAGCCATAAATAAATAAATAGACAAATAAATGCTGTGAGTACAGACCTGGCTGCAGGCAGGATGGGGGGTGGGTGTTGCCCTGCTGGTTCAGGTGGCGGCAGTATTGGTTCAGGTGGCGCTGCAAGGTCTCCAGCTCCCCGCACTGCTGCAGCAGCTGCACGAAGAACTGCCCCGGGGTGCGGATGTGCGTCACCTGGATGGCCACCCGCTCACCTGTCCACAGACACCAGGTAAAGGCCTCCGCTGCTGTTACTGACACGTTACTGGCCGCACCCTTTGCATTTACATAGGTAAAGGTAAAGGTGTCCCATAACTTGTGTGGTCGTAGGGGAGCGAGGCGTCAGAGACCTCAGCTTCTCTAGGGGCCAGCATATTGAGGGCGGCACCCATCTCCTCCTCCTTTGCAGCTTTACCTTCCCTGACCCTAAAGAGGGCAGGTACCTATTTACAGCTGGGTGAACTGGGGAGGGGACTGTACTGAAGCCAAGGTGCGCAAATGGTCACCCATCCCACTGGTAACCACGCTCGACGCTGCTTAACTTGACTGGGTGAAAGCAAGAGCCCTGACCACTTAACTATCCCGCCCCCATAACTTTTGCTTTTACATACAGAGTTTTAAAACGCAACTGGTGAAAAGAGCTGCTGAATTGACAAACTTGCTCCCAAAGATGTGTCAATGTCAAGACACAAAGTGAGTCACCATTCAACCGTGAACTTTTGCGTTTCATTCTGCTGGTCCTCCTTCCTCATCTTAGCCTTGAATGGATGAGTGATGTCCATCTTTTTCAGACACATTTTATCATTTCTTGTAATTTTTTTTAGCCAGAAACTCTGGCCAAAATTGTAGCAAAATAAGCAGTTGATTCAACTGAAGGAAGATGCCCATGACCTTGAAACAAATCCTGCAGCCCTGAGAACCAATCAGGTTTTTTTTTTTTCATTTAGGAAATAGGTATTTTTTACCAATTAAGATCCAATCAAGGGTTTTTTACCAATTAAGAACCAATCAGATCTTTTTTACCAATTAAGAACCAATCAGGTATTCTGTTACAAATAAGAACCAATCAGGTATTTTTACCATTGAGGAACCCATCAAAAGTTTAACTTATTTTGTACCTTCAGTAAACAAGCTGTGTCAGTTGTGTGATGGTACACACACAGCACACAATGAGGTCTGTACTCACCCACATTCAGACAAAGACCATGGCCATTCCTACTGTCCCTCTCCTCTCTCTCTTCTGAAATCATCAATGAATGGCAGATTGCATGATTTATAGAGCACATAAAAATCCACACACTGATAGATGTGATCACAGCACTGGGAGAGAAGGAACAGTCAAAGAGGAAGGTGGTAGGAATGGGGGGGGGGGCAGGGGAAAAAAAAAGATAGGAACTACCAACTCACAAACATAAACCACACATGTAGACACAACATTTTTGTAAACACACACCACACACACACACACACACACACACACACACACACACACACACACACACACACACACACACAAATGCATGCATGTATGCTCACACACAGAGACACAGACACAGACACAGAAACAGACACAGACACAGACACACACACATACTCACACACACACACACATCTCATCTCAAACATTCTCATCTCAAACACTCTCATCTCAAACACTAGACACATCGGATGAAAATGCAGGCAACTGTAGCTACTGGCTGTATAAATTGCACTTTTCTGTGAAGATCCATTCTGTCCTATTCCAATATTCAACTACCTTCACTTCTTGTGGAATTCTTGGCACACCATACAGCAACATCAGGCAGTGTCTCTTGGACACCTTGAATCTGGTAGAGCCCATCGCTTTCCTAGTAGCAGGATGCATGCTGAGTATGTGTGTGTCACCTACGCTATATCACTGGCCACAGCTGGCCTAGTCTTCTATAAACGATGGATCAGATGGGGCTGTAATAAGTGCATATGATGGTATGTGTTCAACCACACAGTGGACCCTGATTGATAGCCTCAATCAAAGGACTCGTAAAGAAACAGAGACCTCTGAACAAATGCTGACCCCAGAGAACACATCCCCTCACTAACAGACCGTTAAGCAGTACTCAGATCTGCACCCTGCATGCATGATGACAAGTTGAAAAATGGATTCTGAGGGCAAAAAAATATACCACAGTCTTACACACATAGCAGTGAATTCTAACCTATTTTTTACAGATGTAGAACAACACTATGGATTACAAGGTATACTTTTTTTTTAATACTATTTTTCTAATCTCAAAATAATAGAGCAATATCCTGTTGTTTATGCTGCTGTAAATCACAAGCAGTCACTGTAAATTCAGAAAGGGTTGAGAGACCAGTGTGCATATTCCCAGTAAACATTTCCTTACAAAAAAAAACAACACACACACAAACAACACTGACAACAACTCTGACACACAAGACACTTTTTCCCCACAGAACTTCCACTCAATACTGTCTTCAAAGTGATATCTCACACTCATAAAGTCACACCATTACATATTTCCCCACTGAGTGAATACTGACACACAACACAGACCAATAACTACATCACGCTACCTTCCAGCATTACAAACTGTGCCACGAAGCAAATATTGACACACAACACAGACCAATAACTACCACGCTACCTTCCAGCATTACAAACTGTCCCAGCAAATATCACACAACAGACCATAACTACATCACGCTACCTTCATCAACATTACAAACGCTGCCACCGATAGCAAAATTAATAATGACAACACAACACAGACCAATAACTACATCACGCTACCTTCCATTATTACAAACTGTCCCACAGAGTGAAAATCAACACACAACACAGACCAATAACTACATCACCGCTACCTTCCATTATTACAAACTGTCCCACATAAATATTAACACATAACAGACCAATAACTACATCACGCTACCTTTCACCATTACGAACTGTCCCACATAAATATCAACATACAACACAGACCAATGACTACATCACACTACCTTCCACCATTACGAACTGTCCCACATAAATATCAACATACAACACAGACCAATGACTACATCACACTACCTTCCACCATTACGAACTGTCCCACATAAATATCAACATACAACACAGACCAATGACTACATCACACTACCTTCCACCATTACGAACTGTCCCACATAAATATCAACATACAACACAGACCAATGACTACATCACACTACCTTCCACCATTACGAACTGTCCCACATAAATATCAACATACAACACAGACCAATGACTACACCACACTACCTTCCACCATTACGAACTGTCCCACAGAAAGAATATTGATAATCAACACAGACCAATGACTGAATCACATGACCTTCCACCATTACATACCATCTCAACAGAGCAAACATCAACATGCAGTATAACACAGACCAAAAACTACATCACAGAACCTTCCACCATTACAAACTGTCCCACAGAGTGAATATCAACACACAACAATCACAATAAAACATCACAATACCTTCCACCATCACAGCAGCAGAGTCAACCACAGACTGACTGTCGACGGAGGCTCTGCCAAGGTCAGCCAAGGTCACACTTCCTGCAGGGGATCCTGGGATGTCCGCTCCAGGCAGGGCTGGACCTCTGAAACACAAAACACTGACCGTTTCAGTTTCAGTTCCTCCACAAAGTGTTACTATGTGTGTGTGGTAGTAATTTTCTTCTGCATTACCCAACTTCTGCCCTGAACTCCTTGAGGAGTCAGTGGTTGGGGCACTGCACTGCAGTGAATGTTTCAGGCCTGTCTCTAGACCACCAATACATTCTGCGTTGAGTGTGTGTGTGTGTGTGTGTGTGTGTGTGTGTGTGTGTGTGTGTGTGTGTGTGTGTGTGTGTGTGTGTGTGTGAGTGAGTGAGTGAGTGAGGAGAGAGAAGAGAGAGGAGTGTGTGTGTGTGTGTGTGTGTGTGTGTGTGTGTGTGTGTGTGTGTGTGTGTGTGTGTGTGTGTGTGTGTGTGTGTGTGTGTGTGTGTGTGTGTGGTATGTGCATGAGCGTGCATGTGTGTGCATGTGTGTGTATGTGTATTTGTAACATTTTTATTTGAGATTAACTTGGAAAGTTTAAATCAATATGAAATGTATCTTTCTCATGTCTTTCAAGATTATGATTCGTATCAATATGCCTGTCAGTACTGTAATTGCCCTTCATGGGATGATTAAAGTGTTTTTCACTTGACTTTTACATGCGCTGAATGTTACACAAAGGACCTCACTTTTATAGTCCCATCCATAAGACTAGCAACTGAACACCTCTCCCCCCCCCCCCGACTTCATGGATTGGGGGAATGTCTGATTTCACAAAAGAATTGAACTGGCAGCCTCTTGTTTCTAGATAGGTGTATCACCACTTGTTCATCTATCTACCTCAATCTCATGCATCATATCTCCCCCGTGGGGAAGCCAGGGGCCTGTGAGTGTAAACAGCATTCCTGCCTTCTGGAAATTCTGTGCTACCAATTCGCTGTTTTCTATCCCTTTTCTTGCTTCTGCTGTGCTCCTTTTCTTCGTTTACCTCCTTCTTATCTATTTTCTGCCTTCTTGGTCTAATCTCCTGCCTTTTTCCCCCAGAAAGTCTTCAAAGATAACAAGGCTCTCCCATGCTGAAGTCAGATGCGCTGGACCTGACATGTCAAGTGATTAAAGTCAGCGCAAGGCAATTTTGCTCATAACAGACAACAATAATTGATGTCTGAGCATTCAACGAAGAAGAAGATGTCATGAATTTCTCTGAACTGTATTATACACCTGTAGGTACACTGAACAATGCAACACCTTACACACGCTTTCTCTCTCACCTGAAGGGATGACTGCTGTCCTCCTTTCCCATGTCAGACTCTGTCATCAACAAATAATAATGATAAGGATGATCATAATGCAACAATGGGCGCAAGTAAGCAAGAAAGAAAAGATTGAAGGAATTTCTTAAATGCTGTCTAAAAAATTTTTTAAAACAATAAAAAGTTAGCCTCTGTCAGTGAGCATATCCCTGCATCTGGAATGCCATGCAGATTATCACCACTACATTCACCCTCTGCTGACATAGCCATGCTTCCAGCCCCATCAGTTCTCTAGGACTGATTCCTTCTCTTTTAGACACAATCACTGCACTGCAGCACAAAACGCCATAGACTTGTTCAGTCTGGATACAGGTA
>CM060327.1:37514244-37522746 GCA_030674155.1 Stramonita haemastoma | reverse complement strand
AAAAAAAACCCCCACCACATTTAAGAATCATACCTTCGATAATAACAGACGCTGTGTCAGAGGCCGATTCAGTGTCAACGGAGGCAAGGTCAAGGTCAGGCAAGTTCACAGAGCAGAGTTCTTCTGAAGCAGGTTTGGGAGCATCAGGGCCCGGAACGTTCAGTGTGAACATCCTGAAAACAACACACAGCTCAGTTAGAGCAGCATCAGGAAACTGAATGAATCAATGAATGAATGTATGATTAATAGAGCACTTAAAAATCTCCACAGCCAAAACTGGACAGAGAAACATCTACAACAGGTCAAACCCTACTACCTGCTGACGTGATGGGAGCAGGTCTGTATATTTAAACTCAGGACAGACCACAACTGTCTGAACCACCTTATGTTCATAAACTCCACACAGACCACACACAGAGCAGTGCCCTTGCAAAGCTGGCAGCCAGACAACAGAACATGTGCTGCAGTCCTGCCCGCTACATGAAACGCTCTGAAAGAGGATCTGGTCTGACCCCTATCACCCCAGTGGTCAAGAGGCTGTTCGTAACTTGGAGGACCTGCAGCATACTGTACTGCTGCTTTCATTGCAGGGACTGAGCTATCCATTAACAAATGCAAACCAACAAAAAGACAGAATACAGCTATCAGTTTCCCCTACTTTCAGCTCCTCTTAGCTGCTAATTAATCCATCCCATCCCAGTCTAGATGGGAGGCTAGCTGGTGCTATTTATAGCAGGAACTGACCACATTTTTGGACTAGGTAAAAGGAAAGGGCGCACTAAATTCAGCACTCTTGACTGAGGTATGTTGGAGTTTTGTGCACTGTGAGAAAACTCCCCTTCACTTATCAGTGTGGTTTCAGCCCTGGATGGGAGGAGAAGGGAATTCAAAAGATGATGATGGTGGAAATGGAGAGGTCGGGATGGGCAGTGTGGGAATTAAAGGGCAGGCACATCACTGGAGACAAGGTGGCAGCAAAAGAAAGTCTGGCTATGAAATGGGTCAGCTTTCGGCTCTGGCTACAAGCTGTGTCAGTCATTATTCATGTAAGCAAAGCACCAAGGCCTACATTGATTAACATGTTGTTACATCTTGAAATGTGTCTTCATCTATGACAAGCTCCAAGCATTATCACTTGTACTCTCCATTAAAAGAAGAAAAATCATCTGAAGTCAGAGTATGGTTGCCTGTATGTATTGACAGACTGCATATTGTGGGTGATCCCCTACAATGCTTACACTGAGGTATGCTCTCTACCACAACAACAGCAACAACAACAACAACAACAGCAACAACAACAGCAAGAAGAACAAACTGTCTGTACTCACTGCAATGCACTGCAGGAGGTGATGGCACCGTATGATCCAACACTGTCTGCCATGGCAGGGTCTAGAGACAACCTGCAACATAACATAGATCATGAGCATTTGCAAGATTCTCTCTCCTCTCTCCTCTCTCTCTCTCTCTCTCTCTCATCATCCATCTCACACACACACACACACACACACACACACACACACACACACACACACAACACACACAACCACACACCACAACACACCACACACACCACACACACACACACCAACCACACCACATACAGCACAACACACGCACAGCACAGCACAGCACACGCACACTACAGTACAGCACAGTACTCACACAGCACACACCATACCACACAACACCCCACCACACCATACACAACACCCCACACCACCAACACACCACACCATACCCCACACACACACATACCACACAACACCGCACCCCACCCCACCCCACCCCACCACCCCAATCCACACCACACCACACAGCACACTACAGTACACTACAGGCCAGGCCAGGACAGGACAGCAGTACCTGAGTGGGGAAGCAGCCGCCTGTGTGTTGACAGTGACCACGCAGGGAATGTCTCTGGCCTTTCTCAGTCTCTCCACTGTCTGGTCGGCGTCTACCAGGGTGTGAATACTGCTCTGCATCGCTTGGGCCGCATCTGTAACACAGTCCATCAGGCTTGTTAGTCTGTGTGTGTGTGTGTGTGTCTGTGTCTGTCTATTGGTCTGCATCAATTATATTTATACATTCTTTTATATCAAGGACAATGGAATAAGCACTCACATGCTTGTTTACATCCAGTCTCCGTGTGTATGCAGCTTTGTAAATTTTGTCATCTGTTCCCACCGGCACACAATGGCCTAATCTTTCGAAAAGCATAACAGGTTTGTTGCATCAAGATATTAGTTCTGTTAGTTTGTCTGCATTTACACACAAGTTCTGTCTGTCTGTCTGCATGTATGTGTGTGTTTACATAGTCATGCATGCACGTGGGGGTGTGTGTATCTCTCAGTAAGTGATACTCAAAATATCTGTCCAATCAGTCAGTCTGTCTGTCAGACTGTCTCCCCACACTGACACAGACTGATTTCTTCCCTTCCTCTGTGGGCACTGCACTGCACTGAATGTTCCAGACGGGGAGGGTGTCATAGGCAAGTGCAACCTGGCACAGCCCAGCCCTTTGTAGGCCAGGGGAAGTAAGTTAGGTATGTCTGCATCATCCATACCAACAGCCATACCTGGCCTACTCTTTCAAAAAGAGGATGGATATGAACAGTGTTCATGATGCTGTCATATGTTGATACACAGGACCTCAGTTTACAGTCTCACCCAAAGGACTTGTAGAGGAGTGGAGTCCATACTGATGTTGATAACTCCAGGTAAAAATGTCCTCAACAGACACCTGAATCTGTACTTCAGTTACTTTAGGAAAAGTTCAATGCTCTAACCACTCAAGCTACCTAGCCCCCCAAAGTAACCCCCATCCCCCCCCCCCTAAAAAAAAAAATCCAGTACACCCTTTACCCACATAAACACCAATAAACCAACACCAACCCATCAATAATCTATCTGGGAACACCCCAAAAGTCAACAGACTAGAGGCCACATGCACTCACCCATCAAAGCCATCTCCAGAGCAGCTTTCTCGTTTTGCAGGAAGATTTTCTGCACACAAGATTTAATTTAATTCGCCTTTGACCCCTCTTGGGGAATGGAGGATTTCAAGCAAAATCAACTGTAACATATATAATTTGCATTAATAGAATACGTTCATACACAGAATTTTTCACAGAAATAAAAATATAGTCAACCTTTTCATTAATATCATGCAACTTTACTATTAAGTATGAATTTGCTAAGTTTTAATAACATATTTTTATCAGAAGAGAACAAATTACAAAATGTGAACATGGATCTTGGATACAAATATTCATGAGGTAGGACATTCTTCCGAAGCTCAGAAAACTTTGGACATTCCATTATGAAGTGAAACTCATCTCCTATCGTTTTCATGTTACATTGCATACAAAGACGATTTTCGCGCGGAATGCCGTTGACCCATCCTGTTTCAATCGGTAAAGAATGGTTGATACACCTGAATCTAAATAATGAAATCACATTGTTATATGGCAACTCACCAATGTACTTTTCCCTCTTAAAACATTTGTGTAAATGCGATAAAATATACATTTATTACTTCTTTGCAGTTCTAATGACCATGACTTTACAAAATTATCTTTTAAAGCCTTAATGACATTACCGCATAAACTATCTTTGTTTACAAAAGTCTGTGTTTCCCATACACAGTCAAACCCTGTTTCTATTAACATTTTATTAACTTTTTTTATCCATTCTGAGCAATACACACTCTTTGTATATAAATCATACAATATTATTGAGGAAAAAGTAGTGAGGAAAGACAAGTGCAGGTACCAACTTCTCAATCACTTTGAAAATGACTTATCAAAGATTCAAATTTAAAAAAAAAATGAAATTAAAAAAAAAAAAAAAAAAAAAAAAAAAATTCTAGATAATAATGTCTTTCAGTGGCAGCATTGTAGGCATTTAGGAAAAAGTAGTGAGGAAAGACAAGTGCAGGTACCAACTTCTCAATCACTTTGAAAATGACTTATCAAAGATTCAAATTTTTAATATATCATACAATATATGATATAATTTTGAAGAAGATTTGTCAGAATTGTCAGCAATAAGATTAGACCAAAATTTAATACACACACACACACACACACACACACACACACACACACACACACACACACACACACACACACACAGAGTACAGTATCTAACATTTCATTGCACAGTTACTGTCAAAACAACTCAGCCTATTTCAAGTCTTCATCTCTTAGACTTGTAGGCTGAAATCCAGATCAGAGTAAAAAAAATAAAATAAAATAAAAAAGCTGGAAAAATAATCAGATATAGCACATGGTGTACTGATACAACTGGAACAATGATGAGAAACAGCAAGACTTGTACTGAAGCAATAAAACTTGGAAAGTGTCCCTGGTGAAGACCAATACTGCAACTGTATAAACCTACAAATGTCAATTCCTCACAGTGAAAAAGATTAAAGGTATTTGTTACTACAAAAGCATAAATCCAAACCTCTGCCTTAAAGCATTATACGTAAATATCATACTATAAAACCTTCAAAGCTGATTTCACACGCAGGCAGGCAGGCAGGCAGGCAGGCAGGCAGGCAGGCAGGCACCACACACACACACACACAACACAACACACACACACACACACACACACACACACACACACACACACACACACACACACACACAATTTCCTAAACATAAACAAAACGACTGACCATGCAGCAGGACTACCACTAACCGTGTCTTCAAAAGGCTTTACAGCTTTAACCGAGGCATCCTTGATGTCATCCAACAGTTGTTCTTCTCTGAAACACACAGGCACACTGACATTACTACTACACACCTTTTTCACAGTTTACAGGCATCATTTTCTCATAAGTTAACAACATTGTTTTTCATTCATACAAAAGACAGACACTGCACAAAGAGGTTGACAGCAGAAGTCTTCAGAGAAAATGCCCCCTTGTAACCAGTGTTTGGGCCATGAAATTATACATGCCTGGGAAGAGAGAGGGGGGGGGGGGGGGGGTCATGCACTAATGGGATCATGAGCTGTGGTTGTGAGTTCTGCAGCTGATTTAGTTCCATGCCTAATGTGGGATTTGAACCCATGCCCCCCATAGTCACAGGGAGGTCTGTCGGAACTACTGTCTTGTTGACACACAGATTTACAACACGGATTTTGTTTACTCTCTCAAAAGTCCTTCAGATGAGACTATAAACCATGGTTCTCTGCATGAACGTACCCAGAACATGTTGCACACACATTAAAACCCATTCCGCCTTTCAGAAAATTATGCCATTGCCTGCCTGTAGGAACAGAGAACAAATTTTTCTTAGAAAAAGCATGCAGACCGGTGTCATGTTTAAACACCATCCCCAAAGTCAGAATGTGACTACTTTACTGGTGGGCAAATGGTCCCATAGGCCAAATCTCACCATTGGTGAACCTTAAGAGCTGTAGTGCAGGAGGAACAAAACAACACATCCACCTTTCATACAAGAGTCAGCCAGCGGAAAGGCGACATGGACAACACCCAGCAACACTCTCACTCAGTGTGACATCTGCTACCTGCAGGTGTAACTCGCCCCCAGCACAAACACTGCATGAACGCAGAACATCTTGTGCACACGTTAAATCCTGTTCCGCTTTTCATAAGAGAAGGCTATTGTGTGCCGGAGGGAACAGATGACAAGATTTACAAAACTGCATACACACGAGGACTGGATGTAAAAAAAAAAATAAAAAAAAAGCACATGAGTGCTTATTCCATTATCCTCAATATAAAAGAATAAATAAATAAATAAATAATTAAATAAATAAACAAGTCAGCACAGTGCAGTGCCCCAATGACTCCTCCAGGAGTTCAGGCTGAAGTCGGGTCATACATGAAAGACTGAAGGTAAAAACACAGGGCAGACTGTGCTGTGCTATCTCACCTGGCCTGCAGGAGAGAGTGCAGGTGTTGGAAATGCAGGTGCACCTCCTCCGTCAGACTGCTGGTGTCCACCTGGGCCTCTGGCATGGCCTTGTTCAGCACCTGCCACCACACACACGTCCTTTGTTCACAACACTCCACCATCTACAGCAAGTGCTGCTGTACTGTATTGTGGTGTGGTGTGGTGTGGTATGGTATGGTGTGGTGTGGTGTGGTGTGGTGTGGTGTGGTGTGGTGTGATGTGGTGTGGTGTGCTGTGGTGTGGTGTGCTGCACTGTGCTGTGCTGCACTGTGCTGTGGTGTGCTGTGCTGTGCTGTGGTATGCTGTGCTGTACTGTGCTGTGCTGTGGTGTGCTGTGGTGTGGTGTGGTGTGCTGTTCTGTGCTGTGCTGTTCTGTACTCTGCTGTGCTGTGCTGTGCCTGTGCCTGTGCTGTGCTGTGCTGTGCTGTGCTGTGCTGTGCTGTGCTGTGCTGTGCTGTGCTGTGCTGTGCTGTGCTGTGCTGTGCTGTGCTGTGCTGTGCTGTACTGTACTGTACTGTACTGTACTGTACTGTATACCACTTTCAGTCTGAGCACACATCTCTACCAGAAATTCAGCCTGCTTCTCCCAGGAGCGAGAGAGCATGTAAGCCACAAGAGCAATATCCCCCCTTCTTTTCTTTCTTTTTCCTGTTTGCATGCATATTTTGTTTCCCCATGAGACACTATCTCTACAGAATTCTGCCAGGGACAACTGTCTTGTTGCCGTAGGTTCTTTTCCTTGTCCTTAGTGTATGTTGCACTTTAGGCTTCAGTTTTTCCTGTAATCCAAACAACCACCACCTAGACTACCCCCCTCCCCCCAATGCCCCCACCCCCACCCCATTGCCCCAGTGGATAGGGAAAATTCCCATTTTCTGTTAAGAGATGGACCCCCAACTTATTGCTGCTTACTGTAAGGTCCCCAATCCACCCTCAGTCAGCAAACACGCATACAGGGCTTAACAGCATGTCAGACATGTTTACTTGGAAGACTTTTGATGAGAACTTGATTTTTAAAAATGCCTCCAGCTAAGAACACAGCTTTGTACCGCTGTGGAGATATGGCAATCACAGTGAAGCATTTTAGATCTGCAGATTGGATTTGAATCAACACCATCTTTATAATGCCACACAGTAACTCCTGTTTCTGATTCAAATGATCGACAACTGATGCAGAGATGGCAAAAATAAGCCAACAGTAAAGTAACAAATGCAATGGAAGCTTTTACTGAAAAAGATGATTCACAGTGCGCAAACCCAGCATAACTCAGTCAAGAGTCCAGGGCCCAGTGCTGTCAGTTCCCCTTCCACCCCCCCCCCCCCCCCCCCCCCCCCTTTCAGCTATTCTCAGCTGTTATCAGTTCCGTTATATCCCAGCCCGGCTGGTGCTAATCATAGCAGCAGGAGCAGAAACTGACTGCATTTGGACCTGGTAAAAGGAAGGGGCACACTAATTCTAGCACTGGGCCCTTAACTGAGTAATGCTAGATTTGGGCACTGTGGGTGACATACTTCAATTTCACAATAGTCGCATACGATACACTTCAAATGCTGTTAGAATGAAATTTTGTTCTGATGATGGAACAGCAAAAAAATTAAAAAGACAGCAGAACAGCGCAAAAATGTAAAAAAACAACAACTACAACAGCAGAAATGATGGAAAAATTCTGCCAAAAAGTAGAGAATTTCCCTGCCTGCCAACCCCCCCACCCTCCCTGCATCCATGCACCATGTAATGTTTTCCTTGCACCCCACACCCCACTGACCTCCTGAGCCTTGTCGATTCTCCAGATGGTCTCCTGGACAGTCAGCATGGCCGGCTCCATTTCAGACAGTGCCTCCTTGTTCTGTCCACACATCACATACACGTATACCTAACATACATCAGTGCCTGTAAATACACCTTCATTCTGATCCTTGTACATATATATCATGAAGAACAATAGCTATTCTATGTTTTGCTCATATGACACATGCTCAAACACAAAAACCCTATCACAAATATCATAATACATTTCATCACTCCACCATCATACAAATCATGAAATCCAATAGTTATTCCTTGTTATCTTTACACAATGCATGCATGCACGCACACACACACAAACACCACACACACACACACACACACAATGTCACTCACTCATTCATACATACACACACACACACACAGAGAACACCCCCCCACACACACTCCAACACACACACAACCCCCCCCCCCCCACACACACACACACAGAACCCCTGCCCCTCCTCCCCACCCCCCCTCCCTCCCCCCCACACACACAGAGACAGACCTTATCCTCCAATGTCTGGACGTCATGCCCCTTGTGGTCCCCGACGATGACACAGCGAGAGCAGATGGGCACCTTGTCCTGGATGCAGTAGTATTCAATTTGACACTGCTCATGGGATGGACACTGACGTGACCGCTTTCGCTTCTGGGCCTGCAGTCTGCACACACACATGCACGCATGCATGCGCGCACACGTGCACACACACACACATACACACACACACACAACAACAACAACATGACTATCAACACTATCACTGCTGTTTTCTATACATA
>CM060327.1:37501744-37509244 GCA_030674155.1 Stramonita haemastoma | reverse complement strand
TATGCCTAATGTCTATATATATCATATCTAGATACACATGGCAGCAATGCAACTCTGCTAAGACAGTTTGGAATGTTTCAGAGTCTCTTCTGGCTCTTCCATGCTACATACATATGCTTTCTTTGTTGATTCTGTACCTTGGTATGCACTTACTTTGCAGTGTCATCAAAATCTCCCATTTTGTGTCAAAGTACTCTTAGAAAGAATATTACTTTTTTCCCCACCCACTATGCAGACTCAGTTTTAGGAATGCTGAACAGAAGAGTGAAGGATAACTTAGAGAGAACCAAAAAAAATAAAATGATAATAAAATAAATAAATAAATAGATAAATAAAATATTAATTCTTTTTTTTAAAGGGTAACGCAGAGCAAACTGTGCTAAAAGGCCAAGGTTTGGTAGGATGCCTGCTGCGTGAAAGTGAAATGCTGAACCGACTCCAGTGGCTGCAAACTGCAGGCCAACAGTCACTCCACACTGAAACTCACCGCTCCAGCTCCAGACGACGTGTCCACATCAGTCCTACAGTGTAGATGTCTGGGGTCAGGCCTCTGACCTCCTGTCTGGTGGTTTTCTGAAACACACGCACACAGGCACACACGCATGTATGCACGCACGCACACACAGAGTCAACACACACACACACATGTGTACACACACACACATACACACACACATGCACACACATGCACACACACACACACACACACACACACACACACACACACACACACACACCAGTCATCAATGTACTCTTTCCTGCCTGCCATATTACATGTTTTTTTCTTCAATTTCAGAGTCTAGTCCAGGACAAAAATATCACTTATGATTTAAAGGCTGCTGCTCAGATGACTTGACCAACACTGCAGGTGCAACAATGCAACTTCCCTGTGGAGCTCTGGAACAACTTGTTCAAAAAAAAACAACAACCCAGACTTCTTCAGAAAAAAAGGGAGCAGAAAGATGGAAATGAAGGAGTACAGAACTGGGAGGGGGAGAGAAAGATAATGAACGTGTGTGTACACATTTTTCTTTTTAAATTCATTTATTTTGAAGATAATGGAATAAGCACACATGTGTTTTTTTTACATCCAGTCCCTGTGTGTATGCAGTTCTGTCAATTTTGTCATCCGTCCCCACCAGCACACAATGGCCAACTCTTCCGAAAAGCGGAACAGGGTTTAATGCGTGCGCAAGATGTTCTGCATGGATACATGTGCATGATATGAAGACTTGTCATGAACTGACTTCTTCTTTAACTCCCTGAAGAGCCAGTGCACTGCACTGCAATATTCAGACCAAATAAACCTGGCAGAACCCAGTCCTCTCCAGGTAGCATGTAACATGCTGGGTATGTTATGTTTATGTCATGTCATCCATGCCACCAATCACAGAATAGATGGCCTACTGCTCTACAAAACATGGATGGGTTTTAATCTATTCTGAGCAAAAATTAAATATTGTGTGTGTGTTTGCATAAGGAAGGACGGTGGCAGGATGGTTAAGACGTTTGCCTGCCAATATGTAAATCGTGAGTTTCTGGGTTCGTACCCAGCCTCGCCCTTTCTTCCCAGTTTGACGAAAAAATCAAACTGAATGTCAAAGTCATTCGGATGAGACTCAAAACCGAGGCCCCGTGTGCGAATGCACGCAGAACATCTTGCGCACACGTTAAAACCCAATTCCACCTTTCGGAAGAGTAGGCCATCGTGTGCCGGTAGGAGCGGATGACAAAATTATAACAAACCAGCATGCACACAGGTGTCGTGTTTAGACACCATCCCTGAGGAAAAATCGGGAGTTGGAGTCCCAGAGCGGCTCGGGGCTGTAGGTATATGGCAATGTTCTGGTGGCTCCTGCGACGATACTGGAACCATTCGTATCGGTCAATGCCCTTCCAATGGATCATTCCAGTGCCGTGGAGAGGGGGGTCTGCTGCATGGGTAACAGCTTGCCCTCCATATATACTTGCCCAAGCTTTGCGCTCTAAAGACTAGAGCGCAACTCCATAGTCTTCCGAGACTGATGAGTGCCTACTACTACTACTACTGTTTGCATAAAATACTGATATCTAGACATATGGGTCTTCAGTTTATATTCTCATCTGAAGGACCTTGAGGGAATGGAGTCAGTACCAACATTCACTCCTTGGAAAAATTCCCTCAAGCAGTTATCTTGAGAGTGAAGACTCAATCCCACTTCCTCACTATTTGGTCATGAGTTTGACACTGTAACACCAAGCTACTCTGCCCTGCTGTTTGCTTTTGTTGTTGTTTATTTTTTACAGAAAACATCAACATACAAGCATTACGGCACACGCTACCAAAATATAAGCAGTCTTTCATAATACACCACACACAGCAAAGTCTCAAACCACTGAATACCTGGCATGTGGGACATTCAACCACGTCCTTGGTCTTTTCACATTTTTGCAGGCACGGCTGACAGAAGGTGTGACCACATCGCAGCAACAGCGGATGTTTCCCACAATGCCGTGGGCCTCGGTAACCCCGGCTATGTTCTGCTGGAAAATAATTCAACAACATTATCAGTTTTAGATTGGTTTGGCATAACTGCATTGCACTTTAGTGGATACTGTATTGTGTTGTGGATGCTCTAATCTCTTTTGATTTATTTCAAGACGTGCTTGTTCAAGTCTAGAAAAGCTCTCCTTTCCTGTTTTGTTAATGGTAATACAAAATTTTCACTTTACTTATAAATTGACTTTTTACGAAATCTTGAGTAAGTAGGTGTGCACAAAACTCACAAAAAAGAAACAAAAACAACATGCTTTTTAATCTTTTTTTTTTAATCCACTGTTCTTCCACCTATAAAAAAAATAGCAGACATCATAGGAAGAAGTCTTCTTTCGCTAAAAAATAGAGATGCACTCATCTGGTTGTAGGAGATACTTGAATAGGATTATAATGCTAAATTAGGAACATACTGGAAATTCAGTTTACAGTCAATGTCCTAATCATCAGTCTACAGGTGACTGAAAGACTCTAGAGACAGTCACAGTACTGAAAAAAAAGGCCACAGAATGAAATTTTGAGATATTCAAGTTATGGAAAAAGACAAAAACTAGCAGTTTTTATTAAGCAAGGAAGTTTTTGTCACTTTTGAAATTTCATGCTTCTTCTGGGGAATCTTGAATCAATACTAGTTCATACAATACAAAGGGCTTTCTATTTCTTGTATACACTGACACTAGAAGTTCCACCTGAAGTGTTCTAAATGCTGCTGAGTTTATCCTTAAATAGAATCCTACAGTGTATTATGTGGTATTACTATTATTATATTTATTACTGTATTGGTAACAGAATGACTCAGTGTTATGAATAAACAACTGAATTATATTCAAAATGCTGGATGGATTCTTCTATATATATATATATATATATATATAATATATATATATATATATATATATATATATCTAAGTTCTGTTGACAAAGAGTGAAGACTGGCATACTCCATGATAATTCTGTCATTTTAAGAGGTTGCCACAGAATCTGAACTTGTGGACTTTGTCACACTGGTACTGTCATAGTGCTGATCATTGCCTGTGTTACCATTTACAACAACACAGTGAATCAACCAGTCAGGATCCTTTTCAAGTTCAAGTTCTTGAAGTTGTACCCTCTGACATGATACTGACTCTTATGAAGAGGGCACGATTTTCCAAGCTATACTATAGTATACCCATCAACTAGCTAACTTCTAACAAGAGAGTGTAATATATTATATATTTTTTTTTTTTATGATTTTTATATTATTATTTGTAATAGAAGGCTGTCTGACATTTTTTTTCAAGGCTACAGCAGGTGGCAGAGGGAACGAGAAGCTGAATTTATTTAAATGAATTCATGAATTATCTTTAAATACCCAAGACTAAAGATTTTAGTTTTTAGTCCAAGTATAACCACTACAAGCTGCCCTTGTAAACATGCAACATCAAACCAATCAATAAAATAAGAAAATCAATAAAAACAGGGGGTGGAGGGTGGGAAAATGCACACAATGCTAAATGATAGTAATAGTGTGCACACTAAATTAGTAAATAATATTAAAATTAAACAGTAAACTACAAATAAACATCAATCTCCTGCTTAATTTAAAAACAACACACACACACACACATCACACAACCACAACACACACACACACACACAACACACACACACACACACACACACACACACACACACACACACACACACACACACACACACACACAACAGTCACACACACACACACACACCACACACACACACACACACACACATCACACACACACACACACACACACACACACACACACACACAACACACACACACACCACACACACACACACACACACACACACACACACACACACACACACCACACACACACACACACACACACACACACATGACTTAAAGAAGATGAGTGTGTCACTGTCACTTGCTTTGCTCATGGTGGGCTCCCAACAACCAGTCATCTTGAATGTTCTACATTAGACTAGAAAGCTCACATCAACCTAGATATTACACAAACATATTTCACAGCATCAAAGTTTACCACTTCACCTCTTTACTTACTAAATAAAATTAGTTTCAAAATCAAAGACCTTGCAATTTAGCATACATCAAGATGAGAATATATATTAATATAATATTGTTAAAAGTGTATGTATGCACACATAAAATGGATGATTGCAATGTTTTCCACCACATAAATTATTGAAAAATCTAGTGCACTGTCTGTAGCACTAAGAACCTAGAAATTCTTCAAATGGTGAATTTAGAATATCAAATATGACTCTACAAATACAATCTGGCTGCCTGCCCCAATAAGTCAAAGTCAATAAAACCCAATGAGTAGATTTTTTAAGGAAAAAATAATCTCTAAAAGTTTCACTTCCCATGAAGCTGATGATCTAACTTCCAGATTAACTTCATCTTTTGCAGTTTTTGTCAAACCCCCCCCCCCCCCCCCCTTTTCCCCACCACCACCACCACCCTTAATTTTTTCCATTGTGATTCCTTATGGTCTGCTTGGTGTGGTGTAGCAATATGGGATATTCTGCACACAGTGGCACCTCTTTGACAAATCAAAACTGAAATTATCGTAACCAAAGACCTGTGTCTTTGTGATAGTGCTTAAGAACATCAACCACAAAAACAAACTGAAACTTCGTCTTCTTCTACTAGCCTAGTTACAAACACTCACAACAGACAACACTTGTCTGCATTGTTCGTAGCAGGTTTATAATCTACAAACCTTTTCCTTCCAGTAAGTATGCTGTCTGGCAGCGAGAACATGTTGGAGGCTTCATGCTCCAAAATCAAAGTACTACACGGGTCTAGTTTAAGTGTGGAAAGTCCTGTCGATTGGTTCAAAGGGAATTCCCTTAACTTTCTTTTTGTCGAAAGCGGGAAATAAAATTGTGGAACGGTAGTTTCATACGCTTTGTTAAATTTAGGACGTAAGAAAATACCGTTGTTCTTATCAAACAAGTATGATGAAAAAATGTCTAATATGATTGTGATTTATTTGCTTGGTTTAAACCCTTCAAAAACTTTACTTTTTGTGAATTTGGCCTCGTATTGTTAAAGCTACAATGATCTACTCCCTAACTGATAATATAGAGTAGCGTCCCTTGCATTCATACCCGATTTGTGTTTTAATCAGTAATTGATACCAACACACTGATTTGCATGTTTATAAAATCTTGACACCATCAAACAAGCAAAAAGAGTTGAGTTGAGTAGAGGTTAAATGATATGGCAAATTCTGTTCCTATTGATATAAAACTTTATGGGTAAAAACAAGTTTTGTCGCGTTCTAAATGATATAAGTTGCATATCTGATTTTTCTGGTCTGCTTTCTTTTTCTTTTTTTGATTTTTATTATAAGTCTTCCTGGTTTCACAAATGTCAGAAAGGTTGCATTACCACCTTACAGGTAAAAAGTTATTTAAAGATGACAGTATATTATCACATATATGATGCGTTTGTTAAATTCAGTCGGCAAAAACTAATAGGCCTACCACAGTTCCCAAGTAAAGAAACACATACTAGGCTAGTTTAGTTTTTGTCAAATAAATCCTTCTAACCGGGACATTACCAATAAAACATTCATTCTGGATAACCCCCACTATGTTCTTTTACAATCAAATCTGCAACTATTTTCTCTCAACCCGTTACAAGTTGCACGCATGTGCGTGTTATGTAGTAGTTAGGCTATGTGCCATGAGCAGAAAAAATAAAACAAATTAAACAAGCATAACATGAACAGGAACAATAATAACAACAGAAACAACAACTGCAATAATAATGGTAATAATAGTCATTGTTATCATTCACCTTCTTCATCTCATTATCATCATTATCATTCTTCTTTTTTTTAAATCATTATCATGTCACCATGTCATCTCTGTCAGCACCTTTTTTTTTTCTTTTTCTTGTCTTTTTGCTCCTCAGCTAGAGCTCTAAGAATCACCAATGGTGATATTTTTGCGTATGCGACGCCCCCCCCCCCCCCCCCCCCCCCCCCTTCCCCTTCCCACCCACCCACCATTTAGGTAGCTGCATTCTTGCTTCGGGGATATGTCCGCAATTGAGTCTGGCTATCTCAGTGGGAGCGATCCTATGGCCGTCTTTTCTTTTTCCCTGCAACATTTCATGGATTTTTGGACACACAAATCTACATCAGTAAACCACTGATGCAGATTTCTCGGTCATAGCCTTCTGATACTAGCCCCTCCGTGTTATTTATTTTATTTATTTATTTTATTCTTTTATATCGAGGATAATGGAATAAGCGCTCATGTGCTTTTTACACCCAGTCCCCGTGTGTATGCAGTTTTGTAAATCTTGTCATCTGTCCCCAACGCCACACAATGGTCTACTTTTACGAAAAGCGGAACAGGATTTAACGTGAGGGCAAGATGTTCTGCGTGCGTTCGCACACGGGGCCTCGGTTTATAGTCTGATCTGAAGGACTTTTGAGGAGAGTGGAGTCAGCGCTGATGCAACCTCCAGGGGAAAAAAATCTGCTCGGACGGGAATCGACCCCGGGCCGTCAAATTGCAAGCGCAATGTTCTAACCACGAGGCTATCCTGCCCCCTAGCGGTTAGCGATAGCCAGCTGGTACTACTTGGAAGTAGGAGTGGGACTGAGAGTCCACGATGCTAAAGTAGCCTAGTGTTGGTTCCTATATATCACCTGTTAGTATTATCATCATTTTTTTTTTAATTTTCTTTTTTATTATTATTATTCTTTCGAGGATAATGGAATAATAAGCACTCATGTGCTTTTTTACATCATCATCATCATCATCATCATCATCATCATCATCATCATCATCATCATCATTAGTTTCATTGTTGTTGTTGTTGTTGTTATTGTCATTATTATTTTTGTTGTTGTTGTTGCTGCTGCTGCTGCCGCTGCCGCTGCTGCTGCTGCTGACGATCATGATGATGATGATGACGAAACGACGACAACGAC
>CM060327.1:37494244-37496744 GCA_030674155.1 Stramonita haemastoma | reverse complement strand
TTCTTCTCCTCCTCCTCCTCCTCCTTCTTCTTCTTCTTCATTTTCTCTCATTTAGGGTCAAAAAGTGTTAGCAGCTGCAGGGGGAGATATGTTTTCCTCATCACTGCAGTAATCATCATCATCTGGTTTCCTTCTACCTCCCCCCCCCCCCCTCTTAACTTCTCTCTGCACAGCTTGCCTGTGAACTGTGAGGTCACAAGGCTGAAGTACCTGCCACTTACCCGTCAGTTAACGAGTAAACCACACTGTAGGAAAATATTGTACATCTCAGCTAAATTACTTCAACTGACAGTCTCACAACATTCTATACGTTTTCAGACTTTTAAACTTGCGTGAAAGTTGTCATTTTAAAGTTCTGAGAGTTAACAGTAAACCAAAAGAAAATTGAAAACGAAGAGCAAGGTTTGTTTCTGTACAAGTCTTAAAATCGAAGAGGATAAAGTTCAGCGATAGAGTAAGAAAAATCAAGATCAAAATGAAAGAAAAATTTAATGTTAAAAAGGTAAGAAAAAAGTTCTAAGAAAGAAAGAACACGAAAGAGAGAGAGAGAGAGAGAGAGAGAGAGAGGAAGAGAGAGAGAGAGAGAGAGAGAGAGAGAGAGAGAGAGAGAGAGAGAGAGAGAGAGAGAGAGAGCAGTCTTTCAGAAATGAACAAATACAGATAAAAACAGTAACAACAACAAACAAACTAACAAGCCAAAGAAATGGACCGAAGAAACAAAAAGAAACAAACACACCACACAATCGAAGTAAAGAGAAACACACAAAGAGAGTCAAAGAAAAAAACAACAACCACAACAACATTAACAACCAACCAACCAAACCAAACCAAACCAAACCAAAACAGAACTGAAAAAAAAGCAAAGATCACAAAACAGAAAAAAAAACCAAGAAAATCATTTCATTTCATTTTGATTATAGCCCTACCGACCACAGGAAGGAAAAAAAACAAACGAAAAAACCCTCGAAAGAAGCACAAACAAAAAAAGACTGTTAAAAAAATCTCGCTCCAAACCAGAGACAAAAACCCAACAACGATGGTTCCTCTCCAATCAAGGACTACAACCCAGCCCACGTCCTGCCCCAGATCTTCGATGAGGACTATGTTGTGGATGTTGGTGGTGATGGTGGTGGGGTGGGGGGTGGGGTGGCGGTGCCTGTGCCCCCCTCTGTCAGTATCGTGGTTCGAGTCCGCAGAAGACGGGAGGTCCACTGGGACCCATGGCAGATCAACAGCAGTGAGTTGTTGGGGTTTTTATGTTCTTTGGTTTTGTTGTCTAGTTTTTGTCTGTTTGTATATAGATATGTCTGTCTGTCTGTCTGTCTGCCTACCTGTGTATGTGTGTGTGTGTGTGTGTGTGTGTGTGTGTGTGTGTGTGTTGTGTGTGTGTGTGTGTGTGTGTGTGTGTGTGTGCGTGCGTGCGTGACGACGCGCTTGTGTGCGTGCGCGCCTGCGTGCATGCTGACCCACAGAGAAGCCACCCTTGAACAAGTACACTTTACTGGAGCTCAGCTGGGACACTGACCTACCATTGAACTGTACTGATGTAATGAGCAAGTTACTTGAAGCTTATGACGGTTTGTTTCTCTTGTCTGCTTGCCACTTCTAGTTCCTATCACTAGCTGTTGCATACGTTCGTTTGGTTTGCATCCCACTGCAAAAACTCAGATTGACAGTATAAAATACAGTAGTATTCCGAAAATAAACCCATCCTTTAAATTACTGAAACAAATTTTGGAGGGATTCTTTTTCCACAACTAAATCTCTGAGGTTCACCAATGGTGAGATTTTGCGTATACGACCGTTTTTTTGCCAACCATGAAGGTAGCCGCATTCTGACTTTGGGGACAAAACAGATTTCGACTGTAGATGATTTTGTGCAGAAAGAATTTTCCACACGCTTGGACTTGAAAACTTCTTTTTTTCAAATCATGAAATCTGGGTCTTAAATACATCTGTAGTTTCCACACCTACTTGATTTATTTTTCTCGCAAAAAAAACATACCCCCACACCATTCCTCTGAATGAACTCATAGCATTTTTTTTTTTATCATGCACCAGTGCAAGTTTTTCTTTCACCGAACATTGACAGCTTGCTTTATACGGGCTGGAAAAACCACGTACCATGTCCCTGACATTTACATTTCAAAGCCGAAAAATAAACTAAATAGGCATGTGTGTTTTGCTTCAGTCGGCGGCTACGCTAAAAAGCTGTGCAGAACACACAGGCAACTGTCAGTTACATTGTCTGACAATTTGTTCAGCTGCCTTTCATGTGACATGTTCATATTTTATCCATACAACCTTTCAAAAGCAAAATCAAAAGCGACCCCTGTCTACATATCACCATCCCTACCTTACTCCCACCCCCCACCCCCAAACAACCCCCCCCCCCCCCAAAAAAAAAAAAAAATGCTGGTATCTGCCCACAGCAAAATATCAGCAGCAGCATCCTACACACACCACTCTCCTTCCCTTGCTGTTCGCATGTTGTATCAAC
>CM060327.1:37469244-37484244 GCA_030674155.1 Stramonita haemastoma | reverse complement strand
AAGCGGAACAGGACTTAACGTGTGCGCAAGATGTTGTCCGTGCGTTCGCACACGGGACTTCGGTTTATAGTCTTATCCGAATGACTTTTGGGCAGAGTGGAGTCAGCACTGGTATTAACTCCAGAGGAAAAATCCGCTCTAACGAGATTCGAACCCGGGTCAGCAGATCACGAGCGCATCACTCTGACCACCAGGCTATCCCGTCCCCTGTCTCTTGTGTGTGTGTGTTGTGTGTGTGTGTGTGTGTGTGTGTGTGTGTGTGTGTGTGTGTGTGCATGCGTGCACACACATACGTACGAACACCTACGGACAAACCTCACATAACACTCATTTGTCAAATATCTGCAATATTCACGCTCACGCCCATACAAAATGTTCCGGGGAAAGTTTATATTGCCCAATGCAACCTGCCTTGAATACAAGCAGAGATTCCAGGGCTATGCCTAGCTACACGTTCTCTCTCTCTCTCTCCTCTCTCTCTCTCTCTCTCTCTCTCTCTCTCTCTCTCTCTCTCTCTCTCTGTCTCTCTCTCTCTCTCTCTGTCTGTCTGTCTGTCTGTCTGTCTGTCTGTCTCTCTCTCTCTCTCTCTCTCTCTCTCTCTCTCTCTCTCTCTCTCCACACACACACACACACACACACACACACACACACACACACACACACACACACACACACACACACACACACACACACACAAGGTAGGTGTTAGGTTTGTAAGGAAGAAAGCAAAGAGTGTTGAGCTCCCCTCAAAAGCAGAGGACAGAAAACATTCCTCCTTTGTTGCTGTGTGTCGAAGCGTTATTGCCCCTAAAGGGGTAAGGAAGACCTGCAGGCCTAAAGGGAGTGTGTGTGTGTGTGTGTGTGTGTGTGTGTGTGTGTTGGGGGTGGGGGGGTTACATGTATTCTCCAGTCAACATCTATACATTGACACATCCTCTGTACAGACAGACAGACAGACAGACAGATAAACAGACCTAGACAGAGGGATAGGGAATAAAATGGTAATAGAGAACTGACAAAAGGGCAAAGGCAGATAGACCAAGGCATGAACAGGGACAAAACTTGCGGAGAGACAGGGTCGAACAGAAAGAGAAAGAAACAGAGAGAGAGGCATGAAAAATAAAAAATAAAGATTCAAAGATAGGGAGGAAGAAGAGAGGAGAAAGGAGCAACACACACACACACACACACACACACACACACACACACACACACACACATAGGCCCATGCACCTGGGCAGGCACACGGGCCTGCTTGCACAAAGAAAGAGACAGACAGACAGAGACAGATATACAGACAGACAGACTGAGACAGATAGACACACAGTGACAAGAAGAGACATGAATAATAAGAAAGACAGATTTTGGGATGAACACAGCAATAAAAGGCTACTGGGTGAAAAATTTTTTTTTTAAAAAAAGAAGAAAAAGAAAGAAAGAGAGAAGGTAAGAATAAAGACAACAAAAAGGAAAAGAACAAAAAAGGACAAAGCAAAAAAAAAAAAAGGAACAGAAGAAAAGAAAAGATAGAGAAAGATGGGGCAAAACAGAATATGATGATAACTTCCGATTTCTTGGAGTCTTGCCTTACAAACCAAACATGACCCACAAAACGCTTCTGTGAACTTTTTCCATATTTCCTTGTCCATCTTGACCCAGTAGGACAACAGATTATCCCATCATTTACAGCCAGAGGCCACACTTGACCGCCTTTCCCCAGCCACACCCACAGTGTGCTTAGTGTCTGAAGTGTGGACATTGGGGGCTGAACAGTGGTGGAGTCTGCCCTTCCTTCAGGGGGGAAAAGAGTGGGACAGTTCCATGCTGTGAGTCTGTACAGAGACTGTTTGTTTGTTTTTTAAGTCAGAAAAAGAGAGAGAGAGAGAGAGAGAGAGAGAGAGAGAGAGAGAGAGAGAGAGAGAGAGAGAGAGAGAAGAAAAAGAAGAAGAATCATATTGTTTATAGCCCTGTCCACCATACAGGCCACATTGGTGCTGTAAGAAGAAGAAGAAGAGGAAAACGGGAAAGGGAAAAAACAACAACAAAGGACATGAGCAGGGAAGAAGACAATCATGCTGACAGACAAGACTCACAAATAAAGGCAAAAAGATAAATTCATAAACAGACCAAAAAGGTAGGTGAAGAGGATAAAATAGGGACAGGAGGAATAAGCTGAATAAAAACACAGGGGGAAAAAACCCAATGATGGTTTCCAAATTCTTTGGGCTTTTACCTAACAACCAAACATGACCTACATATTGATTTTCCTTCTGCTGCTATCCAATTTCTTCCTGGTTCCTCTTGACCCAGTATGTCACAGCAGAATCCTCATGATAATTACAGCCAGAGGCCTTACTTGACCGCTATTCTCCACACCCAGAAGTGTCTGAAGTATGGACACTGTGGCCTGAAGAGTAGGGTCTGCCAGTCCTTCCCTGGGAAATGACTGGTCTTATCCATGATGCCATATGTATCAAAGAGTGAAAAGATGTGCAGAAAAATAAAATGAAATGGAATAGGGAAGAAACCTATTCTTAAAGAGAGAGAAAAGTACACACACAAACACACACACATACACACACATATTATATATATACGGTATATATATTACATACCCTATATATATATATATATATATATATATATATATATATATATATATATATATATATACATGTGTGTGTGTGTATGTGTGTGTGTATGCATCAATAGACAGGCAACCAGAATAATCAGCTAACAGAAAAATATAAACAAAAAGAAATAGTAAGCAAGGAAGGTGAAAAAGGGAATGAAAAACAGAAAAAAGTTATAAACAAAGAGCAAAAAAGTGGAATTCCAGAAGAGGAGGAAGCAGAAAAGGCAATTCTTTTTTTTTAATTGTTAAGTCTTCACCTTACAAACCAAACATGACCTACATATCTCCTGTGCACTTTTCTATATTGCCATGTCCATTTTCACCCAGAGAGGGACAATACACCAAATCATCCCATCATTACAGCCAGAGGCCACACTTGACCGCTTTTCTTATTTCCCTACACCCCTCAGTGTCTGGAGTGTGGACACTGTGGACTGAACAGCAGTACCAGAGACTGCTTTATAGGACAAAGAATGGTTCTAGGTCCTACCCATGCTGTGATATGTGCACAGAGCAAAAGGCTCTGAAAAAAAAGAAAACAGAAAAGAAAACATGGAGAAAACTCTAAAATAATATAAAAGTGATGGGGATAATCATACCCTTGCTGTAATCTAGATAAAGAGCGAAAAGCTCTTAAAGACAGAAAACAGACAAGAAAGCATGGGGAAAACTCTATAATTTTTTTTTTTAAGTAGAGGGATGGAAAAAAAAACCCTACCCATGCTGTGATCTAGGTAAAGAGTGAAAAGCTCCACAAGAAAGAAAGCTGGAAGAGGAAACAGGAAAGAAATTGGGAGAGAGGGGGAGGGGAGTTGTCATTGTCCATTGGTTTGCCAAATGCAAACAATTTGTTAGGGGGAGTGGCAGTGGTGAGGAAGTGAGGAGGGAAAGGAGAGAGAGAGAGAGGAGAGGAGAAAGAGGGAGAGAGGAGGGGGGGGGGGGAGTGATAGACAGAGAAAGGGAGAGGATGACAGACAGACAGACGGACAGATAGAGTGGGGAGAGGGGGAGGGAGAGAGTGATGGAGAGAGAGTGAGAGGGAGGGAGAGAGTGATGGAGAGAGAGAGAGAATGAGAGGGAGGAGAGAGAGAGGGGGAAAGGAGGGAAGGAGGGAGACAGTGAGAGAGAGAAGACATAGACAGAGAGGGAGAGAGAGGGGATACAGACAGAGGGAAAGACAGACAAATAGAGACAGACAGACAGACAATCTGAGGTCGTCAGTTTGCTCTGGAGCGGTTGTGAGATTTCTAATGTTAACTTTCAGGCCTACCTATGGGTCAGTCCTAGGCTGGGATTTCTCTGTTTGGGAATGGGTCAGTGGGGGAGACTGCTGTGAGCATACAGGTTTCAGGTCAACACAGTGCATTTAAACATGCATCTGTAACTTAACATCCCTAGTAATCATACACATATACATACACATATGCACACACACATACACAGGTGCTGTGTGTGGGCGCATGCACCTAGCATACACACAATCTATTATCACAATTTGTGAAGAGACTTCTAATGAAATAAAACAGAGACAGACAGACAGACAGACACAGAGACAGATGCACACACACAGGCACACATACAGACAGTGACAGACAGACAGACAGACAGACAGACAACACACACACACACACACACACACACACACACACACACACACACACACACACACACACACACACACACACACACACACAGGCCAGCGCTAAAAAGAAAATTTCTCTTCAGTTTTCCAATCTTTTAATTTAGATAAGAACAAAGGGATGTCTCATGATCAAAATCCAGACATACCTGTGCTGTTCTAGACACAAAACAGGTGACAGGGGCGGGGATAGGTGGAGAGAGAGAGAGAGAGAGAGAGAGAGAGAGAGAGAGAGAGAGAGAGAGAGAGAGAGAGAGAGAGAGAGAGTGTTTGGTGTCCTCCTCTAATTTGCAAAACACCCCCCCTCTCTCTCTCTCTCTCTCTCTCTCTCTCTCTCTCTCTCTCTCTCTCTCTCTCTCTCTCTCTCTCTCTCTTTCTGAGGGCCTGGTATAAAGAAGCTTGTGGCTTATCCAATTACCCTCATTAAAATATTCGAGTTTTGAGTTTCTCTCTGACACACTGCTAAGCATGTCTCCTGCAACACACCCCCCCCCCCCCCCCCCCCCCCCTTTTTCATGTGTGTGTATAATGGCTTGTAACCGATGTACAATAAACTGTACAATAAAACTGTACAGTAAACATCCCAGTTCCAAGTTCTCTTACACACACACACACACACACACACACACACACACACACACACACACACACACACACACACCACACACACACACACATATGCATTTTTCAGGGGGGGGGTTGGTCGTGGGTATGTTTTTTCATGATTTACAGAGCAATCTGCTGAAAGATGCTCTACAATTCAACTGCCTGTTGGGACCAATCTGGTCAGTGTTTATCCATGATTTAACACCAGTGATTCACTACAATTTGAAGAGTTTTAAGGAGTTTGGGCAAAGTATGTGTTTGACTTAACTTGTTAACATGTGTCTCTAAGCCTTCTAAGCTTCCAGGGCAAACAATTTTTCTGTTTACACATGCCTAATCACCTCTCTCTCTCTCTCTCTCTCCTCCTCTCTCTCTCCTCTCTCTCTCTCCCCACACACACACACACACACACACACACACACACACACACACACACACACACACACACACACACATACACACACACACTGAAAAATGTACATTCCTATCCAGATACATCAGAGACTTAAAAGCAGGGAAGAATGTTTCAGAATAATTAAAGGGAGGGAAGGGGCGGAGTTATAGCATAGTGACCTGTCATTCAGGGAATGTCCATTCCATCTGAATCATAGCCCTCCTTCACTATGAATATCACAACGGAACATCTCTGTCATCTGAAATATGTCTATATCTTACAAGAAAAAAAAGTTATAGCCTATGTAACACCTGTGCATGCCATTTCATATAAAATGATAAGACCATCATCCATAAAGAGATTGTTACAAATATTGCTACCTCTTTACATATTATGGTATGGAAAAAGTTTACTTTTCAGTAAAAAAGGAAGATACCTGTATCATTCCAAAGTGCCCGTTTTTTTCCCCTGTACTATGTCAAAATTACATGGAAAAGAATATAGTTAACTGATGTTAGTTTATGCACACTGAAAGACTGAAATTATAAAGAATTCAACTGATTAAATCTGTACTATAAGATATTCCCTGGTCAGTGTTATGGGGGGGGGGGGGTGCATCTAACTTTCACCACTATCTAAACTTCAGTTTCATATGAAAAAAATCTTCTTAGCAATAAAAGAGACAAATATATAACAGGTCAGTGTGAAAGAGTATACTGCACATAATAGTCCTAGACAGCCCCTTAAGTGTATGGGAGAAAAATGAGGGAATGTGTTGATTTTCATGGTTACTTTACCTTTGAAATAGTTTTTTGAAAAGTGTATGAACATTAAATTGCCAAATGAATAAAAGTTTTTTGTTGCAGAGCATTCCTTATGCTACTTGCTCTCTGTTGCTCTTTACAACTGTATGACATGTATGCTTTGTTTCTTTTTTTTATATAAATAAATACCAATGTAAACCAAACAGCCTGCAAATATCTCCCCATGACTTCCCCCTCCTGTATTCTGAGCATGGTGGAAACAACTTACAGATTAACAAGCAAAAGACACTAAGTGCAAGTCAACAAAACTCCTCTGTAGTTTATGTCAACATCACACACCAACCCACTAAACACCAACACCATTCACACACCAACCCCCAAACACCAACAAAACAACAAACATGTATTCAATTCAGCCTCCCCACGTGCCAGAGGGCTCTTACAACAACTATAACTCCCTACCCTTTTCATAGCTCAGTACAAAGAAAGCAAAAGGAAGGGCCCATTCATATCTTTGCCTCAATGCTCTGCTTTGCCTTTAGGGCAGAAATACTGAGTTCCTGGATTTTTTTTTCTCTGACAACAAAACAGATCGGTATTTCAACAACATTCCAACCCAGCATCATAATAGATATTAAAGACTGAAGCCACCACAAAAATGAACCATCACCATTAAAAGCTGAGATACTGTGACATCAGCATGAAGGTGTGAGGGGGGTTTATGGGATTTGATTGGACAAAGAGCTCTCTCTCTCTCTCTCTCTCTCTCTCTCTCTCTCTCTCTCTCTCTCTCTCTCTCTCTCTCTCTCTCTCTCTCTCTCTCCAAGAATCCCATTGAAATGTGTCCTGTGTAGGTGTTGTTTTGGCACCACCCACATAGGATTGACTTGACACATCACTGTAAACAGTGTGCACACACAACATGTTTTTGTTGTTGTTGTTATTCTGTATCTCTTCATGGAGTGATATCAGAGGAGAAAAAACCCACATGTTGTAACTTTTAAGGAACAGACTGAGTGTGTGGTGTTGCTTAACATCCTGCTCTGCATCTGTTTCTTTGAGGGCTCCTATCCCAGAGTGGCTGGTTTGGATAACATCTTTATTGAGGGGGGAAATAAATGAGCATGACCTAGGAGGAAAACAGATTTTAGGAAATTACAGAATGGGTGGAAGAAAATTAAGAGGGAAAGAAACAGTCAGGCAACCTAGTGCATGCACACACACACACACACACACACACACACACACACACACACACACACACACACACACACACACACACACACACAGAGAACATTTTGCCCACACTTAAATCCTGTTCCGCTTTTCTAAGAGTAGGCAATTTACAAAAACTGCATACACACAGGGACTGGATGTAAAAAACCACATGAATGCTTATTCCATTATCCTCATCTAAAAGAATAAAATAAATAAATATAAAAGAATAGAATAAATAAATAAAACACACACATATATACCCCGGCACACTGGCAGGCAAGCACACACACAGAGATTTGGTTTTATGTTTTATCCTGATTTCCCTTTTAAAATATGATATACAATAACCACCTCAGTAGAGTGTAAAGGGGAAAAAGAGGGGAGAGGGGGGAGACCCCTACAAATCTACACCACACTCCACTACAAAGTAACTTTGCATCTGTTACTGATAACAAGGCTTTGGTTTGTCCATGCTCTGATGCTAGTGATAAAACATTGAGTCTGTTAACTAAATAACAGGGGGGGGGGGAATTGTGAAAAGTGGCATTCCATAGAGAGAGGGAGAAAGAGGGGAGAGAGAAAAAGGGAGGCAGAGATAGAGGAAGAAGAGGCAGGGAGAGTGTTATAGGAAGAAGAAGAAGAAGAAGAAGAAGAGAAGAAGAAGAAGAAGAAGAAGAAGAAGAAGAAGAAGAAGAGAATTGGCAGGGACAAAAATAGAGGAAGGGAGAAGAGAGAAAAGAAAAGAAGAAGGAAAAGAAAAAGAAGGAAAGGTGAGAGAGAGGAGAGAGAGAGAGAGAGAGAGAGAGAGAGAGAGAGGAGAGAGAGAGAGAGAGAGAGAGAGAGAGAGAGAGAGAGAGAGAGAGAGAGAGAGACAGACAGACAGACAGACAGACAGACAGACAGACAGAGAGACAGACAGAGAGAGAGACAGAGAGAGAGACAGAGAGAGACAGACAGACAGACAGACAGACAGACAGACAGACAGATAGACAAAGAATACAATAAATGTAGCCGTGATAGAGGCCCACAAAGTTGAAGAAGCCCTGACATAAACAAAGCAAGTTGAAAAGAGCAATCATAGCCTGAATAGTATCTGAGAGTTCAATATCAGGAAAGCCATGCACTCCAGGCATGTCCTTCAGTGCAGAAGTACAGAGTGGAGTAGCACTAAGTACTACACAGGATTTCTGACCCAGTCAGCACACAGAGAAACAGGCTATCAGTGTCAGTACGATTCCCATTAGTGCTTCACCCCCTGCCTACCCCTAACACACACACATACAGACACACACACGCATACACTCACACACACACACACACACATATGTATGCACGCACATACACAACCACACACAACCACACACACACACACACACGCACACACACGCATGCACCCACGCACACCACACACACACACACACACACACACACACACACACACACACACACACACACACACACACACACACGGAGGTCAAGGATCAGCAAACACTCTGATGGCAGCAATATTGGACATTAAGGATTATTGTATTGTAGGAGTTCTGTTTTGCCTGGGAAGCAAGGACACTGTAACCCCATAACTGCAGTCCTATTCTGACCTTAAGCATTCCTTTCCCTGCAGACTTTGTCACCTGACTTCTCCTGAAACTTCCTGAGGAGTCATGTTACTGGGAGAAATTCAGTGACATTCTCTTGCAGCATGTCATAGGCAGGTTGAATCTGGCAGAGCCCATCCCTCTCCATGACATAGATCGCATGCTGGGCATGCTTGTGTCAGTGATACCAGTGGTGGTCACTGGTCTACCTTTCCACAAAAACTTGTGTTTTTATCTTCTTGTTGTTGTTGTCGTTGTCATCGTTGTCTTCGTTTAATACCTTGGGGATCACCCAGAATATGCACTCTGACTCACTCATCCCACCTGGGAGTCACTGTCAGATTGGAAGTACATACTTGGTGGAAGGTTTCAGGGTATGACTCTTGCCAAGTAGCTTGCCGTATAAGCAGCCATTTTCCAACTTCAGAGGATTAAAAAATGGATGCAGCACATTGAACATCCCTTTGTGACACAGTTGGAAGTTCCCAGTCTCAAAAGCAGAACTTGTGGGGGGAATGGTGTGGGAACTGAGGTGAACTCCAGGGGAGAGGCCCCTGGCACAGAGACTTCAGCCCACGACTTCAGTCACCATGAGATCATTCATTTGAAGCTGTGAACATGAAGTAGTCTTCTCTTGGGGACGGAATAAACAGTATAAAGGCCATGAGTGAAATAGTAAAACAAAAAAGTATCCTATCATATTTTTGGGTGTTATTTCAAACTCTATGAAATCTTTGGGCAGGGTAACAAACATGTCAGTCATGTGAAGGAGAAAGAGGGTCAGGCAGTTTAGTCGGATGAAGTAAACCACTCTACAAACACCCTGTGTTTCTGTGATACCTCCTCTTTTTTTAACACTGAACAAGGTGAGAAAAGCTATATAGTGTTACAGGCAGAGACACTCCAGAGCAAGTCAACAAAAGCTCTCTTAATAAAATGTACCTAAACATTCCCACCATTCACACACACACACACACACACACACACACACACACACACACACACACACACACTAAACATGTTTATCACTTCAGTCTTACCACATGCCATAGAGATCTTACATCAGCTCAATGCCCTATCCTTTCATAGCTCGGTCCACACAAAATAAAAAGGAGGGGCCCTTTTTTGTATACCCCTGCCTCAATCCTTAGCAGCTCAGTTTGCCTTCCGGGTACACAGAGGTATGGAAGTCTTTGACTTTCCCAACAACAGACAAATAAAAACAGATGGGTATTTCAACAACCTTCCACAGGCCTTATAAAAAACAAACATCAATGACTGAGGCCACCACCGAAATGAACGTGAACCTGTGACGTCAGCCTGAAGGTGTGACCGGGATTGAAGGATTTGATTGGACAAAGAGGTGTCTTCTTTTGGGGGGGTGGGGGGGGGGTGTTTGTGTGTGTAAACATTGTATTAAAGTGATTTCCTGTGTTGGCGTTTTGTGTGTGTGTGTGGTGTGTGTGTGTGTGTGTGTGTGTGTGTGTGTGTGTGTGTGTGTGTGTGTGTGTGTGTGTGTGTGTAAACATCGTATTAAAGTGATTTCCTGTGTTGCCATTTTAGTGTGTGTGTGTGTGTGTGTGTGTGTGTTGTGTGTGTGTGTGTGTGTGTGTGTGTGTGTGTGTGTGTGTGAACATCGTATTAAAGTGATTTCCTGTGTGTGTGTTTTGTCTCCAGCCACTAAGGTTGACTTGATACATCCTGTAAACAGTGTGTGTACACACACACACACACCACACACACACACACACACACACACACCACACACACACACCACATGCTTTTGTCATTCAAGGTCTCAACATTAGAGTGATGTTTAGAGGAAAACCACATGTGGCAACTTCAGTCATCAGCAAAACAGCTCTGGCTGTGCAGGCATTTCTGACACTCTTGCTGTTCTGTTTCTCCTGTAGCACCTCTCCCCCAACAGCTTATTTAGATTACCTTCATTATTGACGGGGAAATGAGAGGAAGGGGGAATAGATTCCTGTAGGCCTAGCTGTAGTGGGGGAGAGAGAAGTCTGGGAAAGAAATTACAAAAACCACGGGAGTGGGGGGGAAGAGTTGAAGAAAATAAATGTCAGAGATGACAAAATGGTATCAGGATGCCTCTGTGTGTGTGTGTGTGTGTGTGTGTGTGTGTGTGTGTGTGTGTACTTATGCACAGAGAGAGAGAGGCATTGTCTCTCCACACTTTCTGTCCCATGTCTCAGAGAATGTTGCATGGATGGTAAGGGGGAGGGGGGGTGGCGGAGAGAGAGAGAGAACCTGTCCGATTTCTGTGTAGAATCTTGGAGTTATGTTTGACACAAACCTATCTAGGCATGTTTAGATCTCTCTCTCTCTCTCTCTCTCTCTCTCTCTCTCTCTCTCTCTCTCTCTCTCTCTCTCTCTCTCTCTCTGTGTGTGTGTGTGTGTGTGTGTGTGTGTGTGTGTTGGTTTCTATTACTCTTTTTTCCACAAAGCAGTCAGCCATATTACTCTATGTATAATTTGCACAGTGTCAAACACGCCATAGAATCAAAGTCACTACACAGCAGCCTACAGAATTCCTTAGCACTTCACACAGTCAATAGAAGCCCTGTCCCCCCACCCCCACCCCCACCCCCACGACCCCCTTCTGAGGGCAACATAAACCCCCATACAGGGGCCTGAATGAACACTGGCTTGCCAAAATTCACAGCTGTACAGCTCGATCCTACAGGGTTTGGCTCAGGCCAAAAAGTTGTGTCAGATATTGATGTCAGCTAATTGCAAAGAATTGCCGCCGCGGTAGTCGAGTGGTTAGGGCGTTGGACTCGTAATCTAAAGGTTGCGGGTTCGATCCCAGCTGTCGGCTATGGCGTTGTGCCCTTGGAAAAGGCACTTTACGGCTATTTTCTCACCCCACCCAGGTGTAAAAGGGGTACCAACCTTGTGTTGGGGGGTTAACCCTGCGATAGACTGGCGTCCTATCCAGGGGGAGTCTATGACTCTCAGTCGCTTAGCGCCACAGAAACCGGGATAAGCACCGGCCTGATGAGCCTTAGGCTCGGGACAGACTTTAACTTAACTTTAAATTGCAAAGAATTGCTGAAATGTTGCTATGTTGTATAATATTGTGTTGAGATTGCCTTCAGCCATGACTAGCTCTTAACAAAACAACCTGCACTCTCCTTCAAAGGAGAAAAAAAATCCTCTGAAGTCGGAGTATGGCTGCCTATATGGTGATGTATTTGAAAACAGTCATACAAGCAAATCTCTCATTCAGTGTGCAATTTCAATCTCATAGTGATTCCTAGGTGGGATAAGTGAGTCAGGAGTGCATATTCTGGGTGACCCCCAGGGTGTTGATTAAACTAGGGAACGCAAACAACAACAGCAACACGATCACACAGGGTAAAAACACAGTAACTCCGTTTTCCTCAGTTTTGAGACGGTCTCTTTTTATGGTTGAATTCCGGAAATTGAGGGAAAAACAAAATGTTTGCATTTAATCCTGCTTGGTGTGGATAACTCATCAAACTTTACATCTCCCCTAGCTCCTCTCCCGGAATATGTTTTTGGGGAAGAGACTGAGAAAGGGGATCGGTGGTCTAGAGGTAACCGACCTGCTTAGAAAGCGGAAAAGTCCGGGTTCAAAGTGTGTGGTGGTTCGAATCCAGTTTGTGCCGGAAACGTTTCCCCCATCCAATAGACAGTGAGTCGTGGTCTAGGGGCTAGTCTTTCGGATGAGACGATAAACCGAGGTCCCGAGTGTAACAATCATGTAGCTCACGTAAAGAACCCACGGCAACAAGAGAGTTGTCTTTGGCAAAATTATGAACAAAAAGGGGGACTCTGATAGAAAACAAATACACATGCAGACGGGAAAAGGAAACAAAATAATGGGGTGGCGCTGCTCTTGTGGCGACGGGCTCTCCCCGAGGAGAACAGCCCGAATTTTAAGCAGAGAACTCTGCCCTGTCTTAAAGTGGTATACGATACAACACTGAAACAGGGTTACTGTGTTTTACCATGTGGGTAGAGTTGCTTCTGTGTACAGTGACGTCAAAGCAGGTGTTGGGGTGGGGTGGGAGGTGGATAGGAGAGGGTAAAGAACAAGAGGGAGAGAGTGGGTTTAAAAAGAGAAAAGAAAAGATAAGAAACCCCAACTCCAAAGAATCCGAACTTGGTCTTATTTTGCCCCACTTCTATGATGGGATATATCATCTAAGTAGACTGGGAAAGAGACGAGGAGGGGGGGGGGGGAGGGGACACCACATTCTATACTACACAACTCAGTAACTGTACTGTCGGTTTTTATGAAAGTGCTGTGATGTATGATATGTTTACAGTGTTGCGTTGGGATAAAAACAAAGAAAAATAATGAAAAGAAGGCAGAAATGACAGTTCTCAAACGTATAGCGTCTCGAATGCTGTGCATGTGCATGTGTGTTGTGTGTGAGGAGAGAGAGAGAGAGAGAGAGAGAGAGGAGAGAGAGAGAGAGAGAGAGAGAGAGAGAGGAGAGAGAGAGAGAGAGAGAGAGAGAGAGAGAGAGAGAGAGAGGAAGAGGACAGAGAGAGACATGCAGAGAGAGAAAGCATATCAATAGCTTAACAGGTGGAGGCAAGAAGTAAAAGTGAAAAGCTTTTAGCCCTAGGAGCAAATGAGAGTGAGGTCTAATATTTCACGGCAAGAAAACAAGTTAAAGACAGTAGTTATACCACCAGTCGAAAACAAAAAAACAAAACAAACCCAAAACGAAAACCACACACACACACACACACACACACACACACACACACACACACACACACACACACACACACACACACACACACACACACACACACACACACACACACACACAAACTCGCCTCCCAGCCGTACACAGCTTTTTTTTCTTAATTTTTTTTTTTTACACTTTTAAACAACAAAACCTGGACATATCCATAAGATCTTTAACTTCTATACAACGAAACCCCAAGAACTCCAAACATTCCCTAAGTGCATTGATATAGCCGCGTAACAGAAAAAAGACCATACACCGTTTCTGACCCACTGACCACAGCAAACAGACTGGACTATCCCATAACAGTACAATCCCCCATTGCTCATGACCTGTGCTGACCTCTGCACACTTAGATCAGGGGTCAGCCACCACTGACCTCCAATGGAAGCAATGTCTGTGGTTGGCTTCAAGCAGGATATTTCTGTCTGTGAAGTATGGGTTTGTTTGAGTTTGCATGGCAAGGGCTGTGTCTACAGCAGTTTGTCAGCTTCCACCAAGAGGCATTCCGTTTTCTGTAGACCCTTTGTATTGACTTGACCTAGCAATTACTAACTCACTAAGGAGTCTTGGGGCACTGTGGGAAAACCTTATTTTTCTTTTATTTCGAAAATAAAGGAAAAAAACACTCGTGTGCTTTTTTTTATTATTTTTTTTTATACATACAGCTCCCCTTGTAGCAGTTTTGTTAATAATTTTAAAGCAAATCCCCTTGGGGAAGTTGGTCTGGTGGGCCCCCCCTTTATCCCTCTCCAGACACAGGATGCATCTGGGTAGTTGCCCATCCATGCCACTAGTTATACTGTCCTACTTCCTGCGATATGTTTTTTGTTGTTTTTTTCAAACCTGTGCGCGACATGGTATCCTAGTTTACCACGTGGCGAGTTTCATAGTCCACCAAAGTGTTTTCAAAAAATGAATCAGAACCCATGTTATCTTCAGGGGGAAACCGCTTCAAATGGGAAACTATGGGGGACTTGAACCCATCTCTCACTTACCGGGGCCGGGGCCGAAGTGTTTTAACCACTGGGCCGGCCCCTTTTCCCTCCCCTTTCTACAGGAGAAGGTCCTAGATCAGTTTGGTGGACATCATTCAGTTAAGGGATAAACCGCTAAATTTTCTATGCGCTCATTTTTTGGGTATGCCTAGTTTTAGTCAAAATTTAAACGATTTTCTCTCCTCTCTCTCTCTTTCCCCTCCTCTCTCTCCCCCTTCTCCCCTCTCTTCTCTCTCCCTCTCTCTCCCCTTCCCAAAAACACACACACCCACAACAACACCACACAACAAACACACACACCCCAACACACACACACACAACACACACACACAAACACACACACCCAAAAATCACAGAGGGTTACCTTTGCTAAAATGAGAGCGGCAGCGAAGGTTTTCCC
>CM060327.1:37458703-37463703 GCA_030674155.1 Stramonita haemastoma | reverse complement strand
TGTATTTTATGTCAACATCACACACCAACCCACCAAACACCAACACCATTCACACAGGGACACCCAAACACCAACACCATTCACACAGGGACACCCAAACACCAACAAAACAACAAACATGTATTCAATTCAGCCTCACCACGTGCCAGAGGGCTCTTACAACAACTATAACTCCCTACCCTTTCATAGCTCAGTACAAAGAAAGCAAAAGGAAGGGCCCATTCATATCTTTGCCTCAATGCTCTGCTTTGCCTTTAGGGCAGAGATACTGAGTTCCTGGATTTTTTTTTTCTCTGACAACAAAACAGATCGGTATTTCAACAACATTCCAACCCAGCATCATAATAGATATTAAAGACTGAAGCCACCACAAAAATGAACCTCCACCATTAAAAGCTGAGATACTGTGACGTCAGCGGAAGGTGTGAGGGGGGTTTATGGGATTTGATTGGACAAAGAGCTCTCTCTCTCTCTCTCTCTCTCTCTCTCTTCTCTCTCTCTCTCTCTCTCTCTCTCTCTCTCTCTCTCTCTCTCTCTCTCTCTCAAGAATCCCATTGAAGTGTGTCCTGTGTAGGTGTTGTTTTGGCACCACCCACATAGGATTGACTTGGCACATCACTGTAAACAGTGTGCACACACCACATGTTTTTGTTGTTGTTGTTATTCAGTATCTCTTCATGAAGTGATATCAGAGAAAAAAAACCCACATGTAACTAAAAAGGAATAGATTGTGAGTGTGCAGTGCTGCTTAACATCAAGCTCTGCATCTGTTTCTTTGAGGGCTCCTATCCCAGAGAGGCTGGTTTGGATAACATCTTTATTGAGGGGGGAAATAAATGAGCAAGAGCCAGGAGGAAAACAGATGTTAGGAAATCACAAAATGGGTGGAAGAAAATTAAGAGGGAAAGAAACTGTGTGTTAGGCTACCTAATGCAGCAAACACACACACACACACACACACACACACACACACACACACACACACACACACACACACACACACACACACACAGAGAACATCTTGTGCACACGTTAAATCCTGTTCAGCTTTTCTAAGAGCAGGCCATCGTGTGCCAGTGGGAACAGATGACACGATTTACAAAAACTGCATACACAGGGGACTGGATGTAAAAAAGCATGTGAGTGCCTATTCCATTATCCTCATCTAAAAGAATAGAATAAATAAAACACACACACACATATACCCCCGCACACTGGCAGGCAAGCACACACACAGAGATTTGGTTTTATGTTTTATCCTGGTTTCCCTTTTAAAATATGATGTAGAATAACCACCTCAGTAGAGTGTAAAATGGGAAAGAGAGGGGAGGAGGGGGGAACCCCTACAAATCTACATCACACTACACTACAAAGTAACTTTGCATCTGTTACTGATAACAAGGCTTTGGTTTGTCCATGCTCTGATGCTAGTGAGAAAACATTGTGTCTGCTACCTAAATAACAGGGGGAGAAATTGTGAAAAGTGGCATTCCATAGAGAGAGGGAGAAAGAGGGGAGAGAGAAAAGAGAAAAAGGGAGACAGAATGAATGAACGAACATTTTGAATGAACATTTTTATTGAGGGAAAAGATTAAGCACAATGGTGGCTTGTTTTCATCCAGCCCTCTTTTAGAAAAAAAAAAAAAAAAAAGTGAATCGATAAACCAGTCAATCCAAATGCATAATTCAAGTATAAAGCTATGAAAATCAAAATTTGGTGAATAAATCAACCAATCGTAAGATTTGAGCATAAAGCTATATAACATTTGAAAAGAGAGAGAGGGAGGGAGTGAGAGGAATAAGGTGCGGGCTGTTATTATCTTTTTCAGCTCCTGAAGAGGGTAAGAAGAAAATGGACAAAGAAAAGAGAAAAATAGAATAGAGGGAAAGAGGGAGAGGAGGAGTAAGAGGAGGGGGAAGAGGAGAGAGAGAGAGAAAAAAAAAAAAAAAAAAAAAAAAGGATCAGGGAAACAATAAGAACTACAATTATACAAGTTACTACCTACTTAAGTCAAGTGAGCAAAATCATAACATACCCAAGATTATACAAAAGTTTCATCATAAATCTGAAATATAATGTGCACCTAGACAGTTCAGTGAAGTAGAAACGCTTTACATAAGAGACAAACATAATGGTGGGGGGAAGAGAGAAAAGTTGGGGAAGGGGGAAAAGAAGAATAGGAGAGAGGGGGGGGGAGAGGAGGAGTGAGGTAGAGAGAGAGAGAGACAGAGACAGAGACAGACAGACAGACAGACAGACAGACAGACAGACAGACAACAGAAGGAAAAAAATAGAACAGACAGGGAGACAGTAGAACAGGCAGAGAGATAGGCAGGAAGACAGAGAGACAAAGAAACCCTGGAGCGAGAGGGGTGTAGAGAGGGGAGGGTGGTGGTAGGGAAAGAGAAGGAGGGAGAATAAGAGGGGACAAAAGTACTGGGGGGTGGTGATTAAGAGTTGACATAATACTTACACATGATTGAAATTACATGATACTAGTCATTAATGGTGTTGCAAATGGAAATCAATTTCATCAAAATAGTGATATATTGTCCATAAGATGTATGTGATAAACTTTTTTAAAAACAGAAACACTGCAAGCTTTGTGAAGGTTGAGGGTTGATATCTCATTCCATAGTGTACCACCAGAATATGTGAGAGTGGATTTAAATAAGTCAATTCTTGGAAGTGGCACCATTATCTTATTGGCATGACGATTGACATTGATTGTGAATCTGTTTTGAAGCAAGGGGGGAGCTAAACCGGACATGATTTTATACATAAACACTGCCTTATTATGCTTAAGCTTGGATCTTAATGGAAGAATGTCAAGTGCTTTATAATCAGGAATGGTTAATGATGAAGATTTTAAGAGAACAAGTTTTAGAGCTCGTCTATGCACATTGAACAATGGCTTGAGAACATTTGCGCTAGCCGAATCCCAAATCGTTGAAGCATAACTCATATGGGATATAATATATGCATTGAAAAACATTTTCCTAGCGTTTAGGTCTAAGAAATGCTTTATTTTAGATAACTGGTGTACACATTTTGATACTTTTTTGCATAATGCAGAGATGTGGTACATCCAAGAAAGGTTATTGTCAATTGTAATTCCAAGAATTTTATGATGGTCTACTTCATCAATTTTGTTGTTATTAATATAGATAGCCGTAGAATTGTTTGAAAGATTTTGTCGCTTTTGTCGAGTTGTTATAATTAAGTACTTAGTTTTTTTGGGATGAAGACTCATATGATTTAACTCTGACCATCGAAGCAGGCAGTGAATACTTTCTTGCAGAGCAGATGTAACTTCATTCAATTGAGAATGATTGGTATGGATAGTTGTATCATCTGCAAATAACTCGCACTGTGTGTTTAGAGATAAGGGTAAGTCATTTATATATATAGAAAAAAGAATAGGCCCTAGAACAGATCCCTGGGGGACGCCATAGTTATTGGATAGTACTGCCGATGTCTTACCTTTATCAGAAACGACTTGTTTTCTTTCAGAAAGAAATGATAACATGAGTTTGACAGTACTATCTGACAGACCATAGATTTTAAGTTTTTTTTAGTAATAGAGTGTGGTCAATCACATCGAACGCCTTAGCAAAGTCTACTATAATAACTCCGGTGATTTTGTTATTATTGATATTAGTAAGCCATTGATCAACCAAGCTTGTCAAAGCAGTTTGGCAGGAATGGTTAGCTCTGAAACCAGATTGATTAGGATGTAACAAATTATATCGGTTTAAGTGATGGAGAATATGTTTATTGATGTGATTCTCTAAAGGTTTTGATAATATGGATAGAATAGAGATTGGTCTATAATTGTAGGGATCTGAACGGTCACCAGATTTAAAGATAGGTATAACTTTGGCAGTTTTAAAAGCTTTAGGAATGGTGTTAGCAGAAATGCATAAATTATAAATGTATGTAAGAGATTCTGCGATGACGGGGCAGCTATTTTTAGAATTTTACCATCAATGCCATCAAGACCTTTCGTATTTGTCTGTTTCAAATGAGTAAGGGAATTGTAAACATCATTAATACACATAAGAGGGATATCTAAATTTGATAAAATGTTTTTAGATCTACAGTAATGTTTTAATGTTTCAAGCTTGTTAAGATGTGATCTGTCTATTGGTACTGTAGAAGAGGAAATATTGCAGAAATGGGCATTAATATCGTCAACGGATATATCTGTGAGCGATGAACTTTGAGATGTTACATTTTTATTTGTCAAATAGTTAATTGCTTTCCAAACAGATTTATTGTCTGACTTAGAGTAAACTAGCTGTTGGAAGTACTTTTTTTTACTTAAGCGTTTCATATTGTTTACTATATTTCGCTGTTCTTTATATTCTTCCCTGGTTCCTGTAACTGATAGCTGATTTCTTAATTTTATGGCATTTTCTAACTCCTCAGTTATCCATGGTACTTTTGGATTGCTCTTGACACGCTTACTTTTAATGGGTGCATGCGCATTGTAGATATTGAGAAAACTGTGGTACCATAGCTCAAACGCTTCATCAGGGCTCGTAAACTGATAGACCAAAGATAAAGAAGAATTAAGTAAATCTAATAAAAATGCATTTTTGTCAAAAGAAGATAAGCATCTATTTTAATAATCTTATGACTGTTCTTAGGAATCTTTATACCTTTTTTTGACCATGTTAAGCATACTGGAAGGTGGTCACTGCATCCAAAGGCAGGGCGACATACTTCTATTATATGATTTGGTGAAGTTGAATAAATGTGGTCAATCAGAGTTTTGGATGTGTCAGTGATTCTTGTAGGTTTATCAATTAACTGTGTCAGATGAAAGGAGTCATAAGTTTGTATCCAATTGTGGTTAGTTTTTAACACAAATCTATATTAAAGTCACCTAATAGGATAATTTCCTCTGAGAGTAATGAAGCTTCCTCCATCATTAAAGTGAATTTGTCATGCCAGTCTATAAGTTCTTTTGGATTTCTATAAATAAAACCGACAG
>CM060327.1:37443703-37456203 GCA_030674155.1 Stramonita haemastoma | reverse complement strand
GTGTGTGTGTGTGTGTGTGTGTGAACATCGTATTAAAGTGATTTCCTGTGTGTTTGTTTTGTCTCCAGCCCCTAAGGTTGACTTGATACATCCTGTAAACAGTGTGTGTACACACACACACACACAACACACACACACACACACACACACACACACACCACATGCTTTTGTCATTCAAGGTCTCAACATTAGAGTGATGTTTAGAGGAAAACCACATGTGGCAACTTCAGTCATCAGCAAAACAGCCCTGGCTGTGCAGGCATTTCTGAAACTCTTGCAGTTCTATTTCTCCTGTAGCACCTCTCCCCCAACAGCTTATTTAGGTTACTTCTTTATTGAGGGGGAAATGAGAGGAAGGGGGAATAGATTCCTGTAGCTGTAATGGGGGAGAGAGAAGTCTGGGAAAGAAATTATGGAAACCACGGGAGTGGGGGGGGGGGGGGAGAGTTGAAGAAAATAAATGTCAGAGATGACAAAATTGTATCAGGATGCCTCTGGTGTGTGTGTGTGTGTGTGTGTGTGTGTGTGTGTGTGTGTGTGTGTGTGTGTGTGTGTGTGTGTGTGTGTGTGTGTGTGTACACGTATGCACAGAGAGAGAGGCACTGTCTCTCCACACTTTCTGTCCCATGTCTCAGAGAATGTTGCGATGGATGGGAAAGGGGGGTGGAGAGGAGAGAGAGAGGAGAGAGAGAGAGAGAGGAGAAGAGAGAGAGAGAGGAGAGAGAGAGAGAGAGAGAGAGAGAGAGAGAGAGAGAGAGAGAGAGAGAAACTTGTCCGATTTCTGTGTAGAATCCTGGAGTTATGTTTGAAACAAACCTGTCTATGCATGTTAAGATCTCTCTCTTCTCTCTCTCTCTCTCTCTCTCTCTCTCTCTCTCTCTCTCTTCTCTCTCTCTCTCTCTCTCTCTCTCTCTCTCTGACTCTCTCTCTGACTCTCTCTCTGTCTCTCTCTCTTCTTTTCCCCGTGTTGTGTAAGACATATTTCATTAAGATTGTTAACGTGTTATGAATTCTCTCTCTCTCTCTGTTGGTTTCTATTACTCTTATTTCCACAAAGCAGTCAGCCATATTACTCTAACCGTAATTTGCACAGTGTCAACACGCCATAGAATCAAAGAGTCACAACACAGCCCCCTACAGAATTCCTCAGCACTTTACACAGTCAATAGAAGCCCTGTTCTCCCCTAACCCCACAACCGCCTCTGAGGGCAACATAAACCCTACATATAGGGGGATGAATGAACACTGCCTTGCCAACAAACACAGCTGTATAGCTTGGATCCCATGGGGTTTGGCCCAGGCCAAAATCTGTGTCAGTTATTGGTGTCAGCTAATTGCCAAGGCCTACACTAAAATGTTGTTATATTGTAATTTTTTTTGTTATATTGTAAACTGTTGTGTTGAGATTGCCTTCAGCCATGACTAGCTCTTAACATAATAACCTGCACTCTCCTTTAGAGGAGAAAAAATCCTCTGGTCGGAGTATGGCTGCCTATATGGTGATGTACTTGAAAACAGTCATACAAGCAAATCTCTCATTCAGTGCGCAATTTCAATCTCATAGTGATTCCTAGATGGGATAAATGAGTCAGGAGTGCATACTATGGGTGAACCCCACAGTGTTAATTAAGCTGGGGAACGCACAACAACAACAACAACAACAACAACATGATCCCACAGGGTAAAAGACAGTAGCTCCATTTTCCTCAGTTTTGAGACGATCTCTTTTTTATGGTTAGATTCCGGAAATTGAGGGAAAAACAAAATGTTTGCTTTTAATCCTGCTTGGTCCGGATAAGTCATCGAGTTTAACGTCTCCCGGAATATGGTTTTGGGGATGAAACTGAAAAGGGATCGGTGGTTGAGAGGTAAAGCACCTGCCTTGAAAGTCCAAAAGTCCGGGTTCGAAGTGTGTTTGTGCCGGAAACTTTCCTCCCCATCCACTAGACCGTAGGTGCTAGTTTTCGGATGAGACGATAAACTGAGGTCCCTTGCCTAACGTGGTATAAAATACAATAGTAAAACGGGGTTACTGTGTTTTACCATGTGGGGTAGAGTTGCTTCTGTGTAAGGTGACGTCAAAGCAGGTGTTGGGGCGGGGTGGGAGGTGGGGGGGGGGGTGGAGAGGAGAGGATAAAGAACAAGAGGGAGAGAGTGGGTTTAAGAAGAGAAGAGAAGAGAAAAGAGAAGAAAAGAAACCCCCATATCCAAAGAATCCGAACTTGGGTCTTATTCTGCCCCACTTCTCTGATGTGGGATATCACCTGGATAGACTGGGAGAGAGAAGAGGGGGAGGGAGGGGGACTCCACATTTTATACTGCACAACTCAGTAACTGTACTGTCGGGTTTTTTTTTTATGAAAGTGCTGTGATGTATGATATTTTTACAATAATGCGTTGGGATAAAAACAAAAAGTTAAATCATGAAAAGTCGGCAGGAATGTCAGTTCACAAACGTTTAGCATCTCGAATGCTGTGCGTGTGTGTGTGTGTGTGTGTGTGTGTGTGTGTGTGTGTGTGTGTGTGTGTGTGTGTGTGTGTGTGTGTGTGTGTGTGGTGCATGAGAGAGAGAGAGCATATCTATAGCTTAACAGGTGGAGGCAAGAAGTAAAAGTGAAGAGCTTTTTAACAGGAGCAAATGAGAGTGAGGTCTCATATTTCATGGCAAGAAAAACAAGTTAAAGACAGCAATTATAGCACCAGTCAAAAACAAACCAACCCCCCCCAAAACACACACACACACACACACACACACACACACACACACACACACACACACACACACACACACACACACACACACACACACACACACACACACACAACACACACACTAAAACCGAAAGAAACGAAAAAGATCACACCAAAAAAAGAAACTTGCCTCTGAGCCATACATAGTTTTATTTTCATTTTTAAACAAAAATTTGTACATATCCATGAGATCTTTATCCTCTATATTTCGAAACCCCTTGCACTCCAAACAGTCCCTAAGTGCAGTAGTATAGCAGCGTAACAGAGAACGGACCAGACCATACACCGTTTCTGACCCACTGACCACAGCAAACAGACTCAACTATCAATAACAGTACAATCCCCCATTACTCGATGACCTGTGCTGACCTCTGCACACTGAGGTCAGGGGTCAACCACCACTGACCCCCAATGGCAGCAATGTCTGAGGTTGGCTTCAAGCAGGGTATTTCTGTCTGTGAAGTATGGGTTATGTTTAGTTTGCATGGCAAGGGCTGTGTCTACAGCCGTTTGTCAGGCTTCCACCAAAAGGCATTCTGTTTTCTGTAGACCCTTTGTATTGACTTGACCTAGCAATTACTAACTCACTGAGGAATCTCTGGGCAGGGATAGGAAACTCTTATTCTTATTCTTTTATTTCGAGCATAATGGAATAAGCACTCGTGTGCTTTTTTTTTTTTTTTTTTTTTTTACATACAGCTCCCATGTGTATGCAGTTTTGTTAATATTTGAATGCAGAATGCCTTGGTAAGTTGGATCTGGTGGACCCCATTCATCCCTCTCCAGATCACAGGATGCATGCTGGGTATGTTGCTCCACCATGCCACTAGTTATAGCTGTCCTACTTTCCTGCGATGATGTGGGGTTTTTTTTTCAAACATGTGCGCGACATGGTATGCCTGAGTTTACACACGTGGCGATGTTTTCATAGTCTCAGCCAAAGTGTTTTCAAGAAAATGAAGACAGAACCCATGTTATCTTCAGGGGAAGCCGCTTCAAATGGGAAGCTATGGGTGACTTGAACCCATGCTCTCACATTACCGGCCGGGCACGAGTAAGATGTTCTAACCACTGGGCCAGGCTCTTCCATCCCCTTTCTACAGGAGGAAGGTCACTAAATCAGTTTAGGTGGACATCATTCAGTTAAGGGATAAACTCGCTAAAATTTCTGTGCACCCATTTTAGGGTATGGACTATGAACTATTAGTATAAACTATTTTATCCCCTCAGTGTTTCTCTCTCTGTCACACACACGCACGCACGCAAGCACGCACGCACGCACGCGCGCGCGCGCGCGCACACACACACACACACACACACACACACACACACACACACACACACACACACACACACACAACACACACCACATCACAGAGGGTTACCTATGCTATGATGAGAACTGGCATGACGAAAGATTCCACATCAGTTTAATATCTGGGGCCCATTATTCCCACCGCCATCGACAGTAGCGGAACGCAACACCAAGTGTTTTTTCATCTTCTTCTTTGCATTCTTCTTCTTTGCATCCTTCTTCTTCTTCTTCTTCTTTGCATTCTTCTTCTTCTTTGCATTCCTCTTCTTCTTTGCTTTCTTCTTCTTCTTCTTCTTTGCATTCTTCTTCTTCTTCTTCTTTTGCTTGTAAAGACAGCTGTGAGTTAGTAAGACAGGCTGTTCAAAGTGAGAGGCACAGGTTTCGCTTCTCTCTGACAGCCCGGATTGCCTGTTACTTTTGGGCACAGAACATATTTGTTTAAGTGGAGAGAGGGGGAGAGAGAAGGGGGGGGGGGTGTGAAAAGACAGACAGACAGACAGACAGGGGGAGAAAACTCTGAACTCTGAACAATTTTATTGGAGAGAGAGAGAGAGAGAGAGAGAGGAGAGGGAGGAGAGAGAGAAGAGAGAGAGAGAGAGAGAGAGAGAGAGAGAGAGAGAGAGAGATGTCTTTTTTAAAATTTGTTTTACTTTAGGCCATTCACTTTCATTCCCGTTTTATGCTGTTTCAAAGACTGATATTTACCACAAAAAATGAACGAGAAAAACCTGTCGATTTATCTTGCAACTGTTCCTAGATGGGAAATCTCCACTGGGACATGAACATAATCAAATAAAGTCTTAATATCACCTTCCTCCACAATAGGATAGCTTAAACTACAGTCAGTATTCTCGACATAAAAGAAAAGAGAATTTGAATTTGAATTGAATAATCGTGAACGATTCGCATTTGAGAGATTTTTGTAAGGGAGTGCATAGTCCTAAGGACTGAATAAAACTGACTTTGAAGACTTGATGAGTGATACAGGAACAGCTCATTATTATTTTTCCTTCTGCCCACTTTAATCTGCGGCACTACTTTCTCAAGTGTGGGCCAGCAGTAGCATTTTATTGGGGCAGAGGAGTCTGTTTCAAACGGTGGCCATGAGGCAGCCTCACTTCTTGCCTGCATCCAACAGCTGTGACACGCTTCACTGGGTCCCTGCCTGCTGGGCCAGTGCAGTCCACTCTCAGTTTTGCAGGATGTGTCTGTGTACAGAGTTTTCCACATACACTTCACCACTCTCTCTCTCTCTCTCTCTCTCTCCTCTCTCTCTCTCTCTCTCTCTCTCCTCTCTCTCTCTCTCTCTCTCTCTCTCTCTCTCTCTTCTCTCTCTCTCTCTCTCTCTCTCTCTCTCTCTCTTTCTGTCTGCTGTCTCTCTATTTATTTTCTGAGGAGTTAGTGAACACTGCACTGAACTTTTAGGACAGTTTCTTTTCTTGTTTTTGCATGTTGAACTTGACCTGGCGGAGCCCGTCCCTCTCCAATCACACATGGCATGCTGGGTATGCTGGTGTCATCCGTACCACCAGTCATAGTTGGCATGTTCTTCCAGAGTCTGTGTCTATGCCTTCCCTGCGATTAGTAGGTCATGTCGTCTTATCTCTGGCCTTCTTCAGCGCTGTATGTCGTACTTCTCCTACCCCCCCCCCCCCCACCCCCGTCATATGGCCTCACTATTCCATTTGTTGTTTCTGGCCTGCAAGATAGTAAAACTAAATACTATGGTCAGAGGGTTTTGTCTGTGGTATGAAAGCATCAGGGATGTAAGAGAAACTAATCTCTCATGTTTGTTTTGAAAATCACTTAAAAACTTGTGTGTGTGTGTGTGTGTGTGTGTGTGTGGTGTGTGTGTGTGTGTGTGTGTGTGTGTGTGTGTGTGTGTGTGTGTGTGTGTGTGTGTGAGTGACTGAGTGACTGAGTGACTGAGTGACTGAATGTGTGTGTGTGTAAGTGTGTGTATAAGTGTGTTTGTAAGTGTGTAAGTGTGTGGTGTAAGTTTGACATATGTTAATAATCTTATTGACAGATGGCTGCATGCCTGTAAATGACTTTAAATTAAGCGCTTTGATTTGTTTGCTTTACTAGATTTAGTGATATATAAACTGCATACATTTTTCTTTCTCCTCCTTCATATCATTTTTCTTCTTCTTCTTCTTCTCATTATGATTATTATCATTATGATTACAATCATTTTAATCCTTATGATTATTATCATTATGATTATTGCTATTTAATATCATTATTGCCATGATTATTACCATGTGTGTGCAGATGTGTGTCCGCCATCACTGTGTAGATCAGCCAGTGAGATGAGTCCGAACCCACCCCCCAGACCACGTGGTACAGGTATGTAAGCCTCTTTCCTATTGGACACAACGCGCCAATATACTAACAACCTTGATTTATACAATCATAATGTAAACTTCTTTCCTACTGGACACAATGCACCAATACACTACATTCAACCTAGACCTACACAATACTAATGTGAGCCTCTTTCCTACTGGTAACAATGCACTGATACTCTACAACCTTGATATATATATGCAATCATAATGCAAACTTTTTTTCTATTGGTAACAATGCACCAATACTCTACAACCTTGATATATATATATATATGCATTCATAATGTAAACTTCTTTCCTATTGGCCACGATGCACCAATACACTATAGCCTACATGTACATTATACAACTGCTTGGAAGTAAAAGTCTTCCCATAACTCTGTGGTCCTTGGACAGGGTGGTGTCAGAAATCTCAGACTCTCCTGGGGCCAGCATAATTTATTGCTGCTTTACCTTACCCTAAAGAGGGCAGGTACCCATTTACAGCTGGATGAACTGGGGGGACTGTACTGAAGTCAAAGCATAACATTCCTTGCAGACTAAACAGAACGCAACTTCAATGCACAGATCTTTACATCTATGCACATACAATTTTTTTTTTATAGATAAAACAAATGTCATATACACATGTTCCACAGAGGCTCTAGCCTAGTGGTTAAGACTGTTGGACTTCAATCCCATGGATCTATCAAGTCATGGATTCGAACCACGGCGGCGTATGGTGAATTAGGGATATGAATTTTTAAGATCTCCCAGGTCAACTTTGAATGCAGCCCTGCACTGCCAGTACCTTAATTCCTTAATTCCCTTAATTTGGATATTTGTTTTGTACATGTTTGTAGATATATATATATATATATATATATATATATATATATATATATATTATATATATATATATACCGTAAAATCCCTAGCATAAGCCCACCATCTAGCAAACGCCCACCCCCCACTTTGGGCCAAAAGTTGTGCACAGGGTAACTACCTAGCAAACGCCCACCTGCTCTTTTCAAAGAGACTATGCTCACTTTCACTAGGGTTTGTGCAGACTGTTCTAAAAGTCATCTTTTCCCCCCTCCTTTACCTTTTCGTGTTTCTTTCCTTTTTTCTTATTCTTTGTCCCCTCTCTTCCTGATGGCCGGAAGTTGGTTCTTGAATCTCTCTGTGCCATTTTTGCAAAATGCGGAAGCGACAATCTTACACTGTATATTTCAAATTGGAAGCCCTCCAGTATCTGGATAATGAAGCAGGTGGGAATGTTTCGGATTGTGCCCGTGAATTTTCTGTGGATAGGAAGAGGATCAGGGAATAGAGTGAAAACAGAGATAGATTTGAACAGCAGTATGGAAAAGATAAACAAAAACGGAAATTGTCAAAAGGACCAGCAGTTCGATCTGAACATGTCGACCAAGGTGTGTGCTGCATTATCTGGAAGATGAAAGATCTGAAGGCAGGGAATTAGGAAACAAGGACTACAAGGGAAAGCGATGGAACTCGTTGGCCTTCTTTGCCTCTAAGTCCCTTTTTTCTATTTTCCTTCACTTCTACTCACACGAGCTAACTTACATACTTTCGGGGTATGTATTCACTCATTTACACGGTTGAGCACAAAAATTACTTTGTGCAAAGGGGTCTATCCCTAGTAAACGCCCACCCCCCAATTTTGCCCTAAATCAGTGCACAGGGGGGGGGGGGGGGGGGCGTATGCTAGGGATTTTACGGTAATTATATTGTTGTTGCACACACACACACACACACACACACACACACACACCATTCTTTTCATGACAACTTGTGTAGGGCACACCAGCATTTGTGTCTAACAGAAGGCTCTAGTTACTTGCACATTTTTCTGACAGGGGACATCACTGTTCGTCATGTGCTTTAGGATTCTAATCCCTTTGTAACGCCAGTTTCCCCTGTTATTGTAAAGTATACAGTAGGAGAATTACTGTGGTCACTATCATGTGTATCATTGGTATCTTTTCGTTTGAGACAGTGTTGATACTTTCATTAAGGGCCACTGGAATCTGACTCCGCCCCTACCCTGCTTAACAACCTTTTATCATCATCCATATCATCTTGACAAAATTGGCAAAAAGTGCATACACACGGGGAATGGATTTTTAAAAAGCACGTAAGTGCTTATTCCATTACCCTTGATATAAAAGAAATAAATTAATAAGTAAATAAATGAATAAATAAATCATCCTCCTCCTTTAAAGAAAAAAGTTTACACATAACTTTCTCTGTTAAAAATGAGCGTGTAAATCACCTCGAAGTGAACGATAACAACAATAATAATGAAATACGGAATATATATGGCAGAATTATAAAAATAAAAAAACTAATGAGAAGGACACAACTGCTGTCTTATCTTATCTGTTTATTCATGTATTTAATTTATTGTGCAGGGGGCAGTGTATTTTACCAGGGCGACATTGTCCTGGACAAAGAAGTGGATCGTTACGTGTTCCCGGAAGCCAACGCCTCCCGCTTCAGACGGGCCACAGTGCGCCTGCGCAACAGACTGTGGTCAGATGGCGTGGTTCCTTACGTCATCAAGAAATCCATCAGTGAGTGATGTGCTACACTTTTAGCGTCTTTACTGGTTAAAAGTAAATGGAGAATAGATGACTGCTACTGCTGCTACGATTACTACTACTACTACTACTACTACTACTACTACTACTACTACTACTACTACTACTGCTGCTGCTGCTGCTGCTGCTGCTACTTCTGCCACTGCTGCTGCTACTATTACTACTACTACTACTACTACTACTACTACTGCTGCTGCTGCTGCTGCTGCTGCTGCTGCTACTGCTGCTGCTGCTGCTGCTGCTGCTACTACTACTACTTACTACTATACTACTACTACTACTAGCACGACTGCTGCTGCTGCTAGCTACTACTACTACTACTACTACTACTACTACTACTACTACTACTACTACTACTACTACTACTACTAGTATTACTTCTAATACTACTGCTGCTGTTTCTGCCACTGCCACTGCCACTGCTGCTGCTGCTACCATCTACTACTACTACTACTACTACTACTACTACTACTACTACTACTACTACTACACCACCACCACCACCACCACCACCCACCACCACCACCACTACTACTACTACTACTACTACTACTACTACTACTACTACTCCTGCTGCTGCTGCTGCTGCTGCTACCACTACTACTAGGCCTACTACTGCTGCTGCTGTTGCTGCTGCTGCTGTTGTTGTTGCTGCTGCTGCTAAAACCACTACTACCACCACTTCTTCTACCACCACTACTAGAACTACTATCACTACAACCACTGACATGAATGACAATGACAAAAATTTAGATGCGTAATCTAGTAGAAAAAAGCCTTAGGTATTTGTAGCTGTAGCCATGCACCAACAGTGATAGAAATACGAGCGCGGTTTATACCACAAAAGCTCTGTAAGAGATCTGGTGAGATGGATTACAGCAACATACCCAGCATGCAACCTGAACATCGGAGAGGGATGAGCTCCGCCAGACTCAACATGCCCTAGACAGACTGCTCAAATACTTCACTGTAGTGTCCAAACGACTCCTCAAGGAGTTAAGGAAGAAGTCAGTGTTTGGAGAATGTTTCGTTTCTTTTCTTTTTTTATTTATTTTTTTTTTTTTTTATTTCATTTATTTATTTTTCTTTTTTTGAATGTTTCGTTTCTGTTTTCAGGCGCTCAGACACAGCGGGTGATACTGAAGGCATTCAAACACATATCTCAGAAAACCTGCGTCACTTTCCGAAAGAAGAAAAAGGCCGATAAAAATTATATCAACTTCATTGATGAGCCGGGGTAAGTCTCTCTCCTCTTTTCGTTTTGTTTGTTATTATTTCCCATAGTTGTTCATTTGCTTGCTTGTAGTAAGCTGAACTTGCCGAGGAAGGAAGTTAACCATAATACAAACACACCTCAGTTCATACACGTGCCATCTTTTCTACCCCTCTCTCTGTTTCTGCCTTGTTCTTTTTCTTCCTGTCATCTCTTTCTTGTCTATTTTCTACCTTCTTGGTCCATTCTCATGACTTTTTTCCTTGTGTGTGAGTGTGTGTGGGGGGGGGGGGGGGGGGGGGGGGGGTGCTGGTACTTGTTGTGTTTAAATTAACGTCCCAGCGGAGATTTCCGATTTAGGGACTGTGAGTAGGTGGTTATGGTGTCTATAAGGAGAAGGGTGCTGGTGCAACTGCTGTTTCATATAAATACTTCTCTCCCCACCCCCCCACCCCCCTTCTGTCTGTGTCTGTCTGTCTCTGTCTCTGTCTCTGTCTCTCTCTCTCTCTCTCTCTCTCTCTCTCTCTCTTCTCTCTCTCTCTCTCTCTCTCTCTCTCTCTTCTCTCTCCTTATTCTTATTCTCTCTTCCACAATTTTCCTTACCCTCCCCCTCTCTGTCTCCCTCTCCCTCTACTCCACTCCCGTCAGGTGTTAAAATCAAAGTTAATGACAGATGATGGCATATTGTGACCATTACTACACCATGATCTCTCTTTTCCACAGCATTATTACACAGTCAGGATCTATTTTCAAAGTTCACAGCACTTGTCAGGGCAGGGTGGGGCAGTTTTTTTTTCAAATGTCAATGCTCCCTATAATTATGCAGGGATTATAAAGGCACGTGGAGTATAATGTCAAATGTTTTTATTTGTTGATATTGTTTGGTTATGCTTGGAAGGTGCAAGTCTTGGCTGACGTAATTTGTTTTTTTGTTCCTTGGCTGAAACTCCTAGGTTCATCAAAGGTGATGTTTTACGCATGCAACCATTTTTGCCCACCTTGAAGGTAGCCGTATTCTGATTTCTGAGACGTATGCTGGGTATGTTTGTGTTTCCGTAACCCACCAAATGCTGAGGTGAAGTACTGGATCTTTAATGTGCATATTTGATCTTCTGCATATGTATATCTACACGACAGAAATTGAGGCACTGGCAGGTGAGCACTTGAAGTTGACTTAGGAGGTTGTAAAAGTCCCCACACTTAATTCGTCAGACACAGCCGAGATTCGAACCCACGACTAGATGGACCCATGAGATTGAAGTCGAACGTGTCTAAACCACTCGTGCATGGTGTCTGTCAGCTGACTTGATATGATTTTAAGGGGAAAAAAGTGATCCGATTATCATTTGAATGTTCTGTTTCTGTCAGTTTTTTTGTGTGTGTGTGTGTTTCCTTTAATTGATACATTATTCATTTCCTTCCTTCCTTCCTTTCTTCTTTTATTTATTTATTCACATTTTGTGTCGTTTTCCCATGAACATCTACTCCGCGCAACAAACTGACGTTGAATATTTGATCTTCAGAATAGAGAGGTAAAAACCCAAAGTTTTAAGTCTCAGTTTTGATTTTTTAGTATTGTACACAACTTGCCTTCACATGAAAATTTCCCTACGTAAAATTTGTGGTGTTTTACCTGGATAGAATGCTTCGCTATAAAAGCAGCGCCACACTTTTTTTTCTTCAAAACTCTGCCTGTTTCCCAATCAGAGAGGTTTTTTTATTCACAGAAGCTTGCCAGGAACGACACTCTTGTTGTCGCAAGTTCGTTATTTCATCCAAAATACTAGCACCCAGACCAACACTCATTGACGATGGGTTAAAATGGGAAGTTTCGCTTTCTCGGTGGTTACATTACTGATCGACCACCATCCAAGATAGCTTAGGAAGAGAAGAATAGATAGATGGAAGTAGATCACACCCTCTGTGTGTGTGTGTTTGTGTGTGTGTGTGTGTGTGTGTGTGTGTGTGTGTGTGTGTGTGTGTGTGTGTGTGTGTGTGTGTGTGTGTGCACGCACCAATGCGTGGGAGTGTGTGTCCGTACACACACACACACATTCTCCCGCATGCACACACATGCACAGCGTACAGCTTCTGCATACCTGCTTTTATGTGTGTGCGTAGGTTGTGTGTGCACACCTAGGCGTGTGGGAGCGCTTGTGTGTGAGTATGCATGCGAGCGCGGTAGGCTACACCTGGGAAAATCCCTGCCTAACACCTGTGGAGGGGAGGGTGAGAAAGCTAACTCTAAAAATAAAGAAACCTGAAAG
>CM060327.1:37438703-37441203 GCA_030674155.1 Stramonita haemastoma | reverse complement strand
ACCTTCTGACACTTAGATCGCCCCACTTTTGGATATGTTAGTAGTTACCTACTTTTCTATCTGATCATTGCAAAAGCATTACTATTGCAATTAGTTCCTTTCTCTGCACTTTTTTTTGTGCAAATATTGACTAGACTAGAGGAGGAGAGGAACAGAGGAACCTCTTGACTAGAGGAGGAGAGGAAGAAGAAGAAGAAGACATGGCTTATAACAAGCATAGCACGGTGCCTACAGATATGAGGTGTGTTGGTGTCAGAATTTTAATGAAGATACCACACATCATTATAGCGAGTCTGTGTGAGTGTTGAATAGGGTAGAATAGGCATAGTAGTTACCAAATGTGATGGATTTGTAGTGTGTGTGTGTGTGTGTGTGTGTGTGTGTGTGTGTGTGGTGTTGTGTGTGTGTGTGTGTGTGTGTGTGTGTGTGTGTGTGTGTGCATGTGAGATATGTCTGCATGTATGTGTTTTTGTGCGTAAATGTATAATATAATAATGTGTATACGCAAGTATGCACGTGTACAGGTACACGAACACACAGACATGAGGGCGCAAGTACCCACACACCAACGCAATGCATACAGTCTGTGCAAGTTTGAGTGTGTGCGTGCGTGTTCACGCCTGCATGGGTACGGCGCTTGCTTGCATGAGTGAGTAGGGGGGTAAATTCCCTGCCTGAAAGGAAGCGAGAGGAGGCAGAAACTAATATAAAGCCAGCTGAAACAGAACCGGCCATCATGTTCCGGGGCTCTGTGTGTGTGTGACTGACAGCTGGGACTGAGGGCTGTGCACTGCTGTTCTTCAGTCCTTTCCTTGTCCCTAATTGGTGAACCAACCCAGTCTACAAGTACCCATAAATTATTTAACTGAAGGGCTTAGTTTTGCACATTGTCTTTATATCCACTCAGATCTATATAGGCTACATATATCAAATACGATGCGCAGCATTCCACACAAAAGTTTTTAGACTGGGATGTAGGGAATTCTGATCTTTCTCAAGCTTGACCAGTTGACGACAACAACCTTTTAACGACATCACAGATGGATGAAATTGGAGCCTTCCCGGAGGTACGCATTACCACTGACACCTCAAAACATCAGGACAACCAGGCGTGTGCAAGTTTTAGTCATGCCCCATGTCTTCAGTTTCTGTTCCTCCAATTATCCAGTTACTGGCACAGAAATTACCACACGTACACACTTTTGAAGGCATTTTCTTTTCTTTTTTCTTTTTAAACACAAGCACATAGGACAGAATGATGTATTCATGTATATCACGATATGAATACAACAATCTCCAGCTCCACTAATCATCAGAAAGAAAAACATCTGACCATGTAACTCCTCTCTTGCGATCTCTTCACTGGCTGCCTGTTTAACAAAGTGAAGTATATGAATGGTTCCCTCTGCTACAAATGTCTCCGCAAAGCTGCGCCCTCCCATCTCTGTAGCTGTCTTCACCTGTACACTCCATCTCGCTCCCTCCGCTCTGCCACAGATACTTTATGCTTCCAAACACACAGATTCAAACAATCCACTGTTGACCGTTGCTGTCTCTCTATTTCTTGTCAATCTATGTGGAATGACCTCCCTCTCTCATTTTGCCAAAAGCCTACATTGGATACTTTCAAACCCAACCTAAAGACCCACTTATATTTTCCGCCCTATGATCTTCCCCTGTAGTTACACCTCTTATTTGTTCCTACTTTCAACAGGCATCTCCATCTTCATCGCCCTGTCTACGTGTGTGTGTGTGTGTGTGTGTGGTGTGTGTGTGTGTGTGTGTGTGTGTGTGTGTGTGTGTGTGTGTGTGTGTGTGTGTAAGTTTAAGATTTGTCAATTTTTTGTGTGTGAACGGTTGCATGCATATGAACGTTTCAAATGCAGGTGCTTTGATTTGTTTGCTTTACTATATTCAGCGCAATAAAAATTACACACACACACAATCTCTCTCTCTCTCTCTCTCTCTCTCTCTCTCTCTCTCTCTCTCTCTCTCTCTCTCTCTCTCTCTCTCTCTCTCTCTCTCTCTCTCTCTCTCTCTCTCTCTCGAAAAACGTCTGTGTGTGCATCTCTTTCATTCCTACACTATCATCACCATCAATGTGCACATGGTATCTCACCGATAAATCATCTTCTCTATCGTCTGAGAGAAATAGAGTAACTTCCACATACTGATCCAACTCTGAAATCTGACATCGTAGCCCTATGGAGAGGACAGATTTTAAAAAAAAAAAAAAAAAAAAAAAAAAGGAAGAAATATTGGGTAGGATAGCCTGGTGGTCAGAGCATTGTGCTCGCAATCTGACGGCTCGGGATCGAACCTGGGTTCAAGTAACCACCGAGACACCCGTTCAAGTGGATGTTTTCCCCATGGAGTTAGCATCAGTACTGACTCCACTCCCACGAAAATCCTTCGGATAAGACTATAAACCGAGGTTGTTCATGAGAACGCACGCAAGAACATCTTGTGCACACGCTAAAATCCGTTCTGCCTTTTGGAA
>CM060327.1:37423703-37433703 GCA_030674155.1 Stramonita haemastoma | reverse complement strand
GAAGCACGACACAGACTGCTACAAGTTCCACGAGCACCCCAAAGTTCAGTTCGCGGCAGCGGTGAGGAAATGCAAGGAGGAGAAGGGTCACCTGGTGTGGATAGAAAGCAAGAGGGAGGACCAGTTTCTGGCCCGACACCTGCTGAAAAAGTTCCCCTTTGCCTACACCTGGAGAATCGGGGCCAGACGAATCAATGACACCATGACATGGTGAGAGAGAGGGGGTGGGGAAGAAGAGAGAGAGAGGGGGGGGGGAGAGAGAGGGGGTAGAGAGAGGGGGGGGGAGAGAGAGAGAGAGAGAGGGGGGGGGGAGAGAGAGAGAGAGAGAAGTGTTGATCCTGCGGCTGTGGGTATGGATATTGTACTGACAATTTCTAAGGCCAATTTACAGGCCGACTTGCACGCACACACACACACACACACACACACACACACACACACACCACACACACATACATACATACATACATACATACATACATACATACATACATACATACATACATACATACATACATATCATACATACACATACAATTGACAAAACTACATGCACACAGGGACGGGATACAAAAAAGTACATCAATGCTTTTCCATTATCCGCGAATAAAAGAATTGGAATGTATAAATAAATAAATAGTAGTAGTAGTAGGCACCCATCAGTCTTGGAAGACTATGGAGTTGCCCTCTAGAGCGCAAAGCCTGGGAAGGTAAGTATGGAGGGCAAGCTGTTACCCATGCAGCAGATCCCCCTCTCCACGCCACTGGAATGATCCATTGGAAAGGCAATGACCGATACGAATGGTTCCAGTACCGTCGCAGGAGCCACCAGAACGTTGCCATACAGCCTACAGCTATATAATAAATAAATAAATAAACACACACACACACACACACGCACACACGCACACACGCACACACACACACACACACACACACACACACACACACACACACACACACACACACACACACACACACAGAAATTAACTAAACAAAAACACACTAAAACAACCACCAACACCACCACAACCTAAATACCCACACAACAACACACTTCAAACCATCCCATTTTACTGTCCAGGTATCGAGGCAAAGGTTCGAAGCCTGCCACCATACAGTACAGCAACTGGGCCGCGGGGCACCCGTCCACCTACAGCAGTGGGGCGTTACACCGGGATCGGTCAACCAACCAGAGCCGGTGGGAGGGGGTGTGGGCTGGGTCCTTGGCGCAGCTGCCTTACTTCATGTACCCCTTCATCTGTGAACGCCGGGCGAAACGTTAGGGTTGTGTGTGTGTGGGTGTGTGTGGGGGGGGGGGGGGGGGGGTGGATGTGGGGTGTGTGGGGGGGTGGGGGGGGTGTTTGTGTGTGTGGGGGTGGGTGTTGTGTGTGGGTGTGGTTGTGGGGGTGGGGGTGTGTGTGTAGGTGTGTGTGGGGGGGGGGGGGGGGGGGGGTGGGGTTGTGTGTGTGTGGGAGGGTGGGTAGGTGTGTGTGTGTGTAGGTGTGTGTTTAGGTGTGTGTGGGTGTGGGTGGGTGGGTGGGTGTGTTGTGTGTGTGTGTGGGATTGTGTGTGTATGTGTATGTGGATGGGTGGGTGGGTGGGAGTTTGTGAGTGTGCGTGTAGGTGTGTGTGTGTGTGTGTGTGTGTGTGTGTGTGTGTGTGTGTGTGTGTGTGTGTGTGTGTGTGATTAGAAGCACCATGCAAACATGACAGCGACACACACACACACACACACACACACACACACACACACACACACACACACACACACACACACACATATGTAACTCCCATTTCGTTAACACATATACATTTTTGTCCCCCCCCTCCCCCAACAGGCAAATGCTTGAAACTGAAGCAGAAGGACGGACGTGACTACCGGGGCAAGCTGGACCACACGGTGGACGGCTACACCTGCCAGAAGTGGACAGAGCAGTACCCCCACCAACACAACCTCTCCCAGCACCTCCTCCACGACGCCAAGAAAGACCCGGACGGGCTGGGCGACCACAACTACTGCCGCAACCCCAAACAACAACGCCGAAGCCGACCCTGGTGCTACACCACCAAGAAATCCCGCAAGTGGCAGCTCTGTGACGTCAGCGTGTGCTCTCGGGACGGAAAAAGAAGCCGGACTCCCGGAACGATCCTGATTTTGTGGAGCAATCCCAACAGCGAGGTCGTCGCCATTCTAGCCGAGGTCGGAGCAGCTTGGAGAGGCGGCCTCCCAATGATGCTGATAAATCAGAGGCGGGTAAAAAGGAGTCGGCGTCCGGTTCGGCGGGAAGGAAGAGATCTGGGAAAGGCAGACGGAAGGGGAGAGGGAGGGGGAGAAAGCGGGCAGGGAGGAAGGAGAGGAGGAAGGGGAAAGGTTCCCTAAAAAGGGGGAGGGAGCAAAAGTTAAAAAGAAGAAGAAACCGTGGTAAAGCTCCGAGGAGAGAGTGAGGTTTTAGGTAGTGGCAAAATACAGGAAATGATTACTGGAAGACTAACATGTCAAATAGTGTTCAGTCTCTTGTGGTGATTTAGGTCCAGAATCTGCTCTGAAGCCTCTGTACACAATGTGTACTATGAGACTAGGAGCCTTTTTTCCTCCTTCCCACTCAAGAAGCGGTGCTCACGAAATGCATTTAGATGGGTGAGAAAACCATATGACTAGAAAACGAATTTGCTTTTTTTTTTGCTTTTTTTTTTTTTTTTTTTAATGTTTACAAATAATAGCAACACTGATGATGACGATAGTAAGAAGCACCATTGATCACTGAGATTCCACTGATGTTGTTCTACCTCTTTGCTCAGACCGGTGGCAACGAGACCAAGACGCATGCGCACTGAATCAGTCACTCTAACATGTTGATTATCATCCATTGCTCCAGAGGTCCGCTCAAGCACAACTTTAGGTAAATATTCCATTGTTTTCAATATGAATGGATGGATACCATGCCTGACTGTGGACTCCAGTTTTGCCTGATATTGTTGTTTTAATCTGGTCATTTTCGGGCCCACATGTAAAGGATTTTTTCACGGTAAAATGAAAACCCAGTATTCTTCATCGTATAGACATTACTTGTTTTATTTCTTTATTTTTTTAATTGTTCAGTCATCTCTTATTGGGGGAGGGGGGGGGGGTTGTTTGATCTATCTGTTTTTGTTTGTATAATTTTTTGTTCCAACATGCTTCCTTTTTGTTTGTGTTTCTTTTTGTATAAAAATCCAAACAATACCTAATGGTAACTTTAACCACACTGTTCATTATTTCTGGGGGGTGTTATCAACTGTGTGTTCATTTATTACATCACCCTAACACTGACCAGCCGTCCCCATAAAAAGACGAAAAGAAACCCTTCATCTTTAACTTCTGTTTTTGTTTAGAAAATTTCTACCATTTATTTTGTTTCTGACGATTTTCCCCCACTGCATTTCTGCCTATCTGTAATTTTGCTAATGAATGTTGAGCGAGAGAGGGGGGTGTCTAGTTTTGACATGATCTCATGTTAGGCCAAGTCTGTAGCTCAGTGCAGCCATGTAAAATATCGGTTTTAATTATTATTCATGCCAAACACTGCACTGATTTCTCTGTGGGCCTCATACACATTCTTTGCACTCCTGATCAGTAGGGGCTGTTATGCTCTACACCAAAACGTTTTTGGGGTTTAAAATGTATTTAAGTTTGTTGCTGCTTTTTTTTTTTAGCAGTGTGTGTGTGTGTGTGTGTGTGTGTGTGTGTGTGTGTGTGTGTGTGTGTGTGTGTGTGTGTGTGTGTGTGTGTGTGTGTGTGTGTGTGTTTAATATTAAAAATAAAATTAGTAGGAAACTGTTTTATATGCCGTTTTAAGATGCTATTTATTTTTACCTTAATAAAATTCATTGTGCATAATATTATGCTAGTGTTTGGTTGTTTTTTTTTTTTTCTTTTGGGGATTGATTGATCAGCCTTCAGTCTTGTAGGCTATGGAGTTGCGCTCTAGGTGTTTATTCTGGTACAGTGTATTTTTTACATGAAAAAACAGCATAAAAATTATTGCTTTTAGTCTGATGGTTTATTTATCATTATAAGTATCGTGATCACTATTATTGTTTATCAGATTATTATCATTCAGTAATACTATCATCTTCGTTGTTGTTGCTGTTGTTATGCAATTGCTATCATTACCCATGTTTGTTGTTGTTTATGATCACTATTTTCCTTCTCTGTTGTTATACTTCATTTTGCACCGTTTTGAAGTTGGACAATCTGTTTTATTAATCACTCTTTGCATTTAATGGGGGGAGAGAGAGAGAGAGAGAGAGAGAGAGAGAGAGAGAGAGAGAGAGAGAGAGAGAGAGAGAGAGAGAGAGAGAGAGAGAGAGAGAGAGAGATGAAGTTGACTATATTTTGGTAAACTGAGAATACTCAATGTTATACCATCTTTTTGTTTTGTTAAAACTATGCTAAAGGCATAAACGTACGCGCGCGCGCGCGTGTTGTATATGTGTGTGTGTGTGATCTGACTAAATTTATTTATATGTTGTAACCCTTGTATAGATTTTTATATTTCGAACAATTTTTTCAGACAAAAATTAGTTACATGAATAACAAAAGGCAATTTTTGTCTGCCTTGCATCACAACCATTTTTAAAAAACAAAAAATAATTTTAATTTTATTTCCTTCCTTTGTTTTCAATGTTTGGCCAGTACAGTCAGTGGACAATCTTTGCTGTATAATTTTTGTTGTTGTTTGATGTTATGAAGGATGAATGTATGTGAAATGGTCAAAGCATAAATTATACCTCTTCTGTTTTTTTCATTGTTAGAATGAGCGCGAGTTTGTTTATTTTTGTTGTTGATGTTGTGCTTGTATTTGTTGTGAAAAATTGCTGATTTTTCTTTGTGCTACTAAAAAAAAAAAGCGTAAGAATTAAGATATGGACACCAGTATTCGACAATAGTTACTGGCAGAGTGAAATGAGTAAATGTTATCAATGTCCTTTGTTTGTTTTTTCCCCAATGGGTTTATTAAATGTTTTAAACACGTTCCCCCTTTACATTTTCCTTTTTTCGTCTATATAATGATAGTGTGATGTTTTGAAATTTGTGTCTGTACGGTTTATTGTTTTGATAATAATTTTTATACCTTTACATTGTTTTCATGTCATGTCAGTAAAATCCCAAACGTGACTGTTGTTGTAAAATATATAATAGTTTTCAAATTCGTGTGGAGATTTGTGTCTAGTATTACGTCGCGTTCTCTCTCTCTCTCTCTCTCTCTCTTCTCTCTCTCTCTCTCTCTCTCTCTCTCTCTCTCTCTCTCTGGAGGGGGGGTGGAGGGGGAGGGGGGTCATTTGGGATCTTTTCCGAGGGCTGGATGTAAAAAAGCAATTGTTGCTCATTCTATTACCCTCTTTGAATAAAAAGATTTTCAAAGTTCTCTCTCTCTCTCTTCTCTCTCTCTCTCTCTCTCTCTCTCTCTCTCTCTCTCTCTCTCTCACACACACACACACACACACACACACACACACACACACATACACACACACACACACACACACACACACACACACACACACACATCCACATCCTTACATATCGTGACTGATGAGATTCTGCACGTATCACTCTTTCTTTCTTAACTTTGTGTCAGTACGTTAAATACTTGGGGTTTTTATTTTTGTTTTTTTTAGATTGCCAACAAATACATACTTATACCTTTGTTTGGAGGGCACTGCACGGAGAAGAGAGAGAGAGAGAGAGAGAGAGAGAGAGAGAGAGAGAGAGAGAGAGAGAGAGAGAGAGAGAGAGAGAGAGAGAGAGAGAGAGAGAGAGAGAGAGAGAGAGAGAGAGAGGGGGGGGGAGAGTGGGGAGAGACAGATGTCTCAGACAGACAGTGATAGGCAGACAGACAGGGAGAAGGAGAGACATACAGACAGAGGGAGAGAGACAGAGGGAGAGAGACAGACAGAGAGAGACAGACAGAGAGAGACAGCAGTCAATCCAACAATCGAGGAAATCAAATGCAAGGATAAATGTTTACAGTGTTGATCACAAAATGGAATATTTTAATCACAAGGGACATAATCCATCACATGGGACATAATTCATCACAATTTCAAACATGGGTAAAACCAATCCAGAAACAACTCAGCCATCAGACAAGCCTAATATCAATCTGCTGCTACCATAAGTATCAGTTTTTTAATTAAACAAAATTTTCAAATAAACTCCATTTTTGTTTCATAAACAGCATGTACCAAAACGCTGAAAAAACATGTTTTTTAAAAACTATCCGAAAATATCAATCATGCTTTAGACAAGTTTTTCACTTTAAAATTTCTCATGTCACAACATGTATCAAACAGCTTTGAAAAATCATTTAATAGCATGCATCAGTTTTTAAAAATCATCCATCGCCATGCATCAGTTTTGAAAACTTATTTAACAACATGCATCAAATAATTTTTTTTTTAAATCATTTTAACAAGAGGCATCAAACGTCATTGAGGAATAAAGATTTTGAATTTATCCATCCAAATCTGTATTAACCTTTCTCTCGTTCCGTAGAAAAATGCACAGTTCCTCAGCTTGCGAAAATATCTTGCAACCTTTATCCCATGATTAGAAACAAAATTTCGAGCTCTCTCGGAAAATTTAGATATGAATTCTACGCTGATATTAAAGATGGGAAAGTGAAAGAAAAGAATAAAGAACTGTAGATTACCTTAACCTCAAAGAAGGGCAGTATACAAATGTATTAAAGACATAAACATATACGAATACTTATCTTACATGAAGAATTGAATCCGAGGTTACACAAAGCAACTTTTCAACATCTGAAAAAAAAATTTTTTAAGTAGTTTCTGAACCCAAGTTGACTTTATACACTATGAAGTATTACTCATCCTTTACACAAAACACGTGGATTCTGGTAAACACATTAACAAAGCAGACAACCGATATTGCCAAAAACAACATGTTCAACGGTTTTGCAAAATATTGCATGCAAACAAAATCAACAACCATACTTAACAATTTATATCATCAAAACATGACATAAGCACACCATTTTTGTTAATTACTTTAAAAACACACACACACACACACACACACACACACACACACACACACACAACCAACAAATGTCTTGTGCATTAAAAATAATCTAGCTGACTTTCCTCTTTTTCCTGTCAGACAATAATGACAACAGTGACTATTCTATCCTTAAGTCATCAGTCGTTAGGCGTTCCCCAACTTAACACCCTGGGGATCAACCAAAATATGCACTGATTAGTGAGACTACACATTTAGTCTTAGGTCAGAACACACAATATTTTATTTCCATCAACATCTGCAAGATTGAAACTGCTTCTCTTCTGTTGAAGATCAAAAGAAACTTGATAAAGTGAACGAAAAAAAAATAATGTCAACACATATTATGCACTCTATTGCAAACTGTGCACTTTTGATAAACATATCTAAAAAAAAACAACTGCTTAAAACAAACAAAAAAAGAAACAGAACCAAACAAACAAACCCATTAGGGAACACACTGTGGTGGTTGTTCTGTCATATCATATGAGTGTAGGCTGATAGTTCATGAACACTAGACTCCCCAATGCCAGTGTCCATACTGTGGAAAAACTTCAGACTGATATAGTTTTCTTGTTGTCTCTCTTCGCCGTGAAGTCCACAGTATCCATTGTTTCACCTAGAAATGTCTGACAGTGTCAGACTATCAGAATTATTCTTTCAATATCACTACTAAGATGTTGATCACTTCTAAGATGATCACTACTAAGATCCGTTGTATGAGTATTATTAGCAGCAAAAATCGCAATAAGTCATTAAAATTGGTTTTAAACACATTTATTTTGATAAATGTACAATTAATATTTCTTAGGGAAGGTGGGTGCGTGTGCACGCGCGTATCTCTGTGTGTGTGTGTGTGTGTGTGTGTGTGTGTGTGTGTGTGTGTGTGTGTGTGTGTGTGTGTGTGTGTGTGTGTGTGTGTTTTCAGACAATAATATACTTTTCAAACAATTGTGCTTTTCACGTGTATAGTTTTTATTTTTCGGTGTAGTGATTTTTTTCAAAACAGTAAAATAAATAAATTAATTAATTAATCAAAAAATATTTTAAAAATTCCCCTAACATGACTTTCGTTGTTTGATAGTAATTATACGTATATATGCACAATTTATCCTCAACCACCTCTCCCTTGCCACGTGGCAAAAGATGAGTGAGAACACACGTGGAAGACAAAAACAACAATGAAACGTATTTTGTTTACATAACAACAGACATCGTTCCCAAAACGCATGAGATTTCCGTTCCTTTACAAAACAACCGAGAACAAAACCAAAAAGCGAGTTTTAAAAAAAACCCAACGTTTGCCAAGCAAGACAGAGAAAGAAAAAAAAAAGAAAAAGGCATGCATTTAAAAAGACAAAACAACAAGCAGTAAAAAAAAAAAATAAAAAAAAAACAAAACAAAAAACCAACAACAACCCACCAACAAACAACTGAAGTCAGCGAACAAACTTTAACTTTCAATGACACAAACGTGAAAGTTAAAAATGTCTCATCAAGAACACTGTCCATAAATGCACAAACATTGATGGACCATAACAACTTCAACAACAACAACTCTTCCCTCAGATTCGTGCAGTGGTCATGTTCGTTTTCCTCATCGCTTTGGAAGTGGACCCTGACATCAAATAGACAAAAAAAGGATTCAAGCAATGGTCTTGGAACTCTCGACAATGTCTAATTTTCATCGCCTGATGGTGATAAATCGCAACCAGAGATAAGTGACAAATTACATTAAGTCATTCTCAGGAACGCCTCGCATAGCAGAGCAGACAGTAAAAACAGCGACGACAGACGTGGCAAGGTGCATTGTGGCATTGGAAATGAAGCTCTTGAAATACTGTTCATGTTTTAAACGAACATAAGTCCTTACAATTCATCATAGTATTTGCTTGTGTGGAATCATGATTAGGATAGCTTTGCTTTTCACGACATGGCAAAATAAAAGAAAAAGAAAAGAATCCACGGCAACAAGAGAGTTGTACATGGCAACATTCGGTAGAATCGAGCCACTTGATAAATATACAGACAGGAAAGTTTTTTAGTAATGACCCAGAATGCAGTCACGGGAGTGATTCATATGACTGGTGTGCACTGTATGACCTGTCACAGTCAAAAACGGTTTGTTTAGTGAAGTTCAAATAGTTCAGACACAGGCTTCAATGAAGAACATAATATAAACCATTGGTCTGCGCTAAGAGCTGTAGCTAGTCTTTATCAAGAATATTTTGATAGTTGGTCATTATCAAGAATATTTTGATAGTTGGTCATTACCAATAATATTTTGATGGTTGGTCCATATAAATAATGTTTTAATGACTGATCCGTGTCAATTACATTTCCAGATCTGTTTTTAGTCATGATTGGTCCATATCAAGAACATTTAAAAGGAAGGTTCAGATCCAGAACAATTCGATGGGTTGCTCAGTAGTAGGCCACTACAGGGACTGTTTTCTTGCAGGCTGTGTCAACTTTCTGAGACTTGTTCATGCCCTCCCATGGATGTGGGGAGTGTGGACCTACCTCTACGAAACAGAATGGCTGGGAGAGGAAACCGCCGCGTTCCCCATCTCTGTTGTTCGATGCTCAAACGATCTCCAACGAAGGATGGAGTTAGAAAATCAAGACGATTTCAGTTTAGCACTGGGCATAGCACATGTTCCAGACTGGATGTTAGTTAGCTACTGGTGATGACAGGGATAAAATTCTTCACCAATGTCTACACCATACGTTCCGCGGAATTCGGGAATGTGTAGGCCTACATGCCTACTTCAGAAATGGGGGGGGGGGGGATAAGAACCCATCTATCAGCCTCCCTAACCCATGAGGCTCTACATCAGCAGGGGAGGAGACACAGTCTTCACTGTAGAGACAGGCAGAGAATGATCATCAAGGGGTCGGCTTTCTGCTGGTTGGGATCAGTTCGAGAATGTC
>CM060327.1:37401203-37418703 GCA_030674155.1 Stramonita haemastoma | reverse complement strand
AAAAAATTACCTCACCCACATCTTATATGACAGAAAACTGCTATTGAGAGTTGTGTGAATAACATGAGCAAACCCAGCATGCAGTTTCAACTGCATTGCCCCAACGACTCCTCAAGGAGTTAATGGGAGAAGTCAAGACAAGAAGAAATTTTTAGGACAGCAATCCTGTCCTTATCTGAGACCTGTTGCCTGGATTTAATGTCCACTTAGGATAGTCGTGCTCAAACTAAGCACAAAAAAAATACAGAATTGAAATCTGCTGTCGGTGTGTGTGTGTGTGTGTGTGTGTGTGTGTGTGTGTGTGTGTGTGTGTGTGTGTGTGTGTGTGTGTGTGTGTTGTGTTGTGTTGTTTGGTGTAGTGTGAGTTTGTGTGCGTTTGGTGTGGCGTTGTTTGAGATGTGTGGTGTGTGTGGTGTGGCGTTGTGTGTAGGTGTGTGGTGTGTGTGTGTGTGTGGTTTGTGTGTGTGTTGTGTTGTGTGTGGTTGTGGTGTGGTGTGGTGTGGTGTGGTGTGGTGTGGTGTGGTGTGTGTGTGGTGTAGTGTTGTGGTGTGTGTGTGTGTGTGTGTGTGTGTGTGTGTGTGTGTGTGTGTGTGTGTGTGTGATGTGTGTGTATGTTGTGTGTGTTTGTGTTGTGTTTTTGTGTGTGTATGTGTGTTTTGATTTGTTTTTGGTTGTGTGTGTGTTGGTGTGGTGGTGGTGGTGGTGTGTGGTGGTGGTGGTGGTGGTGGTGGTGGTGGTGTGTGGTGTGTGTGTGTGACTGTACTCACTTTTTCCGCATTCTGCGGATGCAGACGTAGATGAAGGCGCACAGGATGAGGGCTGACACCCCCACAGCCACGTAGACGATGACGTCAGTGGAGGCTGTGCACAGGGACACGTCAGCAACATGCCTACCTACCTACCTACCTGCCTACCTACCTACCTACTTACTTACCTACTACTACCTACCTACGTACTTAACCACCTACCTACCAGCAACACACCTACCTACCTACCTACCTATCTGCCTTACCTACCTACCTACCTACCTACCTATCTGCATGTTTACTTATTTTAACTGCCTTCCTACCCATCTGCCTAGCTACCTAATTACTCACTCATCTCTCTACCTAAAGACCTATATACTTATCTACTCACTGCGTATCAACTTATACACCTGTTCAACTGCCTGTCTATCTATCTATCTATCTATCTTCATCTACCCATCTACTAATACATCTACATACCGAATTACATACATAATTATAGGCCTACCTGCTTACATAACTGCACATCTACACATACCTATACTTATCCATTTACCTGTGTGTACCTAATTTACTATCATATATACCTATCTATCTACCCACACACTAACACCGAACATCACAGCAAAGGAACCCACCCCGATATACCCGGGCGCTATCTTGTACTCTGTGTCTCACAGATGTCAATACTGGTTCCCCACATCACCCTGACTATACAGACGTTGGGCGTTGTACAGGTCACCTAATGGTGACTATGGGCGCAGGTTAGAGTCTTTATTGAAAGGTCCGCTTCAGAAGATCCCCCTTTAGGGTAAACATTGACACTGGCTTCACCTCCGCCCCCCCCCCCCCCTCCCTCCAGTCCTTTGGATGAGACTAAAAGTCGAGATCCAATGAGCATCTTGTACATTTTTAAAAAATTAACTCATTCACGTCTTATTTGACAGAAAACTGGTATTGAAGGTTGCGTGAATAACATTAGCAAACCCAGCATGTAATCTCATATCTGATGAGGTATAGGCTCAGCCAGGTTCTACCTGCTTATATTATATATAAAATATATATGTATGATATGTGTATATGACACAGAGAGAGTGTGTGTGTATGTGTGTGTGTGTTTGTGTGTGGGCGTGAGTGCGTGCGTGTGTGTGCGCGCGTGCGTGCGTGCGTGCGTGCGTGTATGTGTGTGATATCATCATCATCATCATCATCATTATAATATCTTTCCCCATGTCATTATTTCTGGTAACATGTACCTTTCCTGACAGAATTTTGGCCAAATAATCATCATCGTTACCCCCTACAAAACATCTCCCTGGGGAGAAAAGAAAGAATACAGAAGTGCTTAAGCATCCATAGGAATTTTGTTTATAACAATGACAAATATTTGCTTAAGGTTAACGATGTTATTATCGTTATACCTTAAACACTGATCAAAGGCTAGTTCAGTGATGATTTACACACGGGAAAGTAAGCGTTACGTGTCTGGGTTACGTTGACAAATTAGTGAAAGCGAACATGTTATGAAAAGCTTATCATTACACCTGCCTCTGTTTGTGTGTGTGTGTGCGTGTGTGTGTGTGCGTGTGTGCGTGCGTGCGTGCGTGCGTGCGTGCGTGCGTGTGTGTGTGTGTGTGTGTGTGTGTGTGTGTGTGCGTGCGTGCGTGCGTGCGTGCGTGCGTGCGTGCGTGCGTGCGTGTGTGTGTTCTTATTTCTTAAGGTTAAATTTCATCAGCTTGGAGACGAACACTCGTATCAGTTAGTGCCATTTTTACGTCATTTTTGTCATTCTTTTAGCTTTTATCATCATCGTTTGTTATTGGTATCACTGTCGTGATTTTACTGTTAGTTTTTCTTGTTGTATTATCACACTGCATCCTGGCTGTTTTTCCCCATCAAGCATCTTCTGATATACAGGGAGAATGGAGAGAGGGGGAAAAAGTTTGCTGAAAGGACACCTTTACAACTTCTTATGCCAGGAGAGAGGGAGAGGGAGAGGGGAGAGAGAGAGAGAGAGAGAGAGAGAGAGAGAGAGAGAGAGAGAGAGAGAGAGAGAGAGAGACAGAGACAGAGACAGAGACAGAGAGACAGAGAGACAGAGAGACAGAGAGAGACAGAGAGAGACAGAGAGAGACAGAGACAGAGACAAAACAGACAGACAGACAGACAGACAGACAGACAGACAGAGAGAAAAGGAGGTGGAAGCAAGTGTTACTGGTGTTAGCAGCTGGGATGAAATCAGAGATATTAGAAGCGCTTGCATTTCTTTGCTTTACAAGATTCAGCGTTATGTAATTCCACACATTATTATTATCATTTATTATTATTATTATTATTATTATTATTATTATTATTATTATTATTATTATTATTATTGTTGTTGTTGTTGTTGTTGTTATTATTAATTGTTTTTAGTAGTAGTAGTAGTAGTAGTAGTAGTAGTAGTAGTAGTAGTAGTAGTAGTAGTAGTAGTAGTAGTAGTAGTAGTAGTAGTATCATTATCGTTGTAGTTGTTGTTGTTGTTGTTGTTATCATCAACGTATAGTATGCTCGTCTATTGTTTTATGTTCCTACCTTTCTAGGCGAATTAATAAAATAATGATAAAAAGAGAGCTTCGTGGAAGTTTGGGGTACACCGACGGTTATTCAAAACAGAAATTCCATCAAATGATTAAAGGTTGTATGCATACTGAAGTGTGTGTGTGTTTGTGTATGTGTGTGCGTATGTGCGTGCGTGTGTGTGGCGTGTGTGTGTGATACTTCTAAAACTATTCAAAACTACAATTCTTTAGCAAAAACAACTCATAAAAGATCCCAGTTTTGCTTCTTCCCTTTGTTCATACCATACTGTTATAGCCCCTAACACATTTCAAAATGTCCAGCCTTTCTCATAGAAGGGTCCTAACACACACAGAGCAATCCATCTACAACACGATTATCCATATCAGCTACGAAGTATCTGCCCAGAAAGAGACCCAATGCACACATGCTTCAGAAACTGCATCACCCCACAGAAATACTCTGGTAGCGCCTCGAGTGCAGGGTACTGTCTTAGGAAAATTTGTGGCAATTGGTACGTGAACTTTTTATGATGAATAAATACTTGTTTTTGTACTGGAAATCTCATAGCAGCTGTTATGTGATCTTTTATGAATAAGTATTTGTTATACTGCACTTGTTTTTCCTCACTACTTTTTCCTCAATAAGTATTTGTTATACTGGAAAATTTAAAACATTACTACATTATCTTCTATTATGAATAAACTTAATAGGCTACTTGTTTTACGAATTGTACACCAGGCTCTGCCTTGACAAGCCATATATTTTGTACACTTTTTTTCCTTTTAGATAGAGTAACATCCGAATGTTAAATACAATCTCGTTACGACGGAAGACGCGCCAAACACGCGCGCGCTGACTCCTGAAAGCATGGTTAATCACTGCACAAGCAACACGTACACCATCTCCCTGTCATTCAAGGTCATTCACTTCTTGTTATTCCAGCAATAATCAACAGCTTACACACTCAACATCACAGCAAAATATACACATCACAAATCTGCATACACGAAGCATCAAAAGATTAATTGCATACATTTAGGTCTGTTGACAAAAAACAACAACAACAAAGAGATTAGTTAAGCTGTAAGTGTGAATACATAATGAGGGTTTAGTTCACGTGACAAATGACGTCAGACCTATTTCAGCCTTGTCGCCAGTGAGGGTGCCCTTTGTTGCTGAAATCAAAGGATAGGTGTCATCCAAAAGTAGACACTTTCTTTTGTGTCTGTTAATTAACAGTCTCACCTGTCGGCGTCACCAGATACGGCGTTATCAGAACAGAGATTGCATATATTTCTTTGAATAATAATAATAATATAAAAAGCGTTACACTTGTACTTTAATCTAAAACTTGGAGAGGGGTAGATTCTACCAGGCTGAACTTACCCAAGCTTCACTGCCTGTAAGTCTTAGTGCAGAACTGCAGAGTTAACTGTCTATCACAAATATGAATATGCTTTGTTCAGCTTTTGGCACTGAGCCAGAGCATTGCTTGTTCATCTCGATACTGACTTAGATATAATTACAAGCCTGCAACTGTCCTGAACCAGACAATTAGAAGGTCTGGGGACCATGTTTCACAGAGCCGATGCTGGAATACCTAAGTGGTCAGAGTGCTGACTGATTCGTGATTTGAAGTTATCTGGAAATGCACATTTTTTAGTTCAGCAGTACCATACTTTTGAAAAGATTTTTTTCCCTAGGGAACTAATGTCAGTTCCGATTCTATTCCTAGGCACGTCTTCTTGGATGAGACTATAAACTGAAATCCGGTGTGCCAACACAGGCAGACTGTGCACCCACACGTTGAAAATCCCCTACATGTTTCATAGAAGAGCAGGTCAGCTATGCCAGGGCGACACGAACATACCAGTGTGCTAGCTATCAGCGAACCAAGACAGGGGCCACTCCGCACGAAGTTCACTTCGCCCAAGACATACTGGTGCCTGGTAGTTTCAATGAAGCAGTCCAGTGGTTTTTCAAAAATACAAGGAGACATCAAGTTAACTTTCCACACTGCCCATCATTTCAACGAAATATGTAGTGTCAGTTCATCATCGCTTGTTCTCCCCAACACTTTGATTACCTCCCTGTTTACTGCCTACCGTTCCTGTCAGCATGCAGGAGCGGCAAGCAAGGGCTTTCACACAGTGTAAAGCAAAGAACAGTTCCATTAAAATGGTTATGTCCCTTAGAGGATTTTCTCTCTCTCTCTCTCTTCTCTCTCTCCTCTCTTCTCTCTCTCTCTCTCTCTCTCTCTCTCTCTCTCTCTCTCTCCTCTCTCTCTCTCTCTCTCTCTCTCTAAGATATGACAAGTTAATTTTATCGTTGTCTTTGTGACTTTTAGGAGAAATAAATCATCGCTGCTTTGTTATTGCAAAAGTGTGTGTTGATGGTTCATGTTCACGTTTAATCATGGCTTTCATTTCATCACAAAAAAATTGATAACTGTATTTAGTTGATTACGCATTTAAGCTCTCTGCTTATCCCTACTTTCTGCATGTCTTAAGTCTGTCCACAGAAAGGAAAATAATTGTAATTATTATCTCTCTTGTGTGTGGATATAATGATTTGATTTGAAACAACTTTTAAGAATAAGGTGCGCTATTTTCTCTCGAGACAGGAGGAGCCTACTGTAACAAACTCATTGGACAGAAATTTCGTATGTAGTTGAAAAAACTTCATGCCGAGACAAAATCGTCTTTGATCGAAGATAACCCTTCTACAGACCAAACAACAAACGAACAAAACCACACCAGACAGCATGAAAAAGAGCAAACAAACTGCAACTTCTGCTAAGGTTAGACCAGTTTAAAAATTTCAGAAACTCTTAACATGTGTGACTTTTTTCCCTCATCCCCTCCTCCTTCCCAAATTTCTTTCACGTACAATGATATCATCATGAGAGAAGACTGTGTGGCCGACGGAGATAACCCTACAAACCAAGCTGTACCACCCACGAGAGGAGCTGGAAAGGACATGCCATTATTTTTCCCAAACGCATCTGACGGTGTAAAGCGAACGAGAGAAGAAGAAGAAGAAGAAGAAGAAGAAGAAGAAGAAGAAGAAGAAGAAGAAGAAGAAGAAGAAGAAGAAGAAGAAGAAGAAGAATGACGATATCATCGTGTAACATCTACACAGTATAACACCACCCTCAAAGTTAAAAGTTTTTTGGCAAATACAGCTAGGCTACACCCCACTTGTACGCACAGAGAGGCAGCGTTGGATAACATTGAGGGACCAGCCCCTCTGAAGCTGTGTTCTGTCCCATCACTCACAGTACCAACCTTTATTTGGGTCTTCACTGGTGAGGGGCATGCTGGCGGCTCCGCTGGCGCCTGCCGTGGTCCTGGTCGGCTCTTTGCCTGATAGGACCAACACCAGAACCATCACTACTGACAGATGCTTTATAGACAACAATGTTCACGGTGAAATGAACAAACAAAAATTGCAGTAATATAACAAGCCAGCAAAAATGGGGAAAGAAAGATCATGATAAAGTGCACTCTGATAATAATAAAAATAAATAATAATACATGGAATTTACATATTTATTCATTTATTTATAAATAAATGAATATGTAAATTCCATGTATCATTTTTTTTTAATTATTATTATTATTACTACTACTACTACTAACACTACTACTACTACTACTACTACTACTACTACATCATAAAAAAAATAAATAACAATAAATAATAATACATGGAATTTACATAGCGCTATATCTTGCAAAAACAAATCAAAGCGCTTACATTCGACTAATAAAACACAGCTATTTAGTACTAGCATACATAAACTGTTTGTGTACAACAGGAACCAAATCTACCAAACCAAAAAAAAAAGATGAAAATAAGTCATAGGAAATTACAGACACGAGCACTATTGCCCTTAACAAATACATGGTGTATTCACACACACACACACACACACACACACACACACACACACACACACACACACACCACACACACACACACACACACACACAACACACACAACACCACACACACACACATACACACACACAGAGCTAGAGAGCTAGAGAGAGAGGGGGGTTGAGGGATAGAGAGACAGACAGACAGAGACATAGAGACAAAGAGACAGAGAGACAAAGAGAGACAGAGAGACAAAGAGAGAGATATATCATACTGTCAAAACAAAACGAAAACCAGCACCACATCAAAGCAATAAAACCACATCAAGCCATATCACATCTATATCAGGTCCAACACCACCACACTCCACACCAATTTTCAACATGTCATAGACCGTTCTCTTTTTTCACTCCTAACTAAGCTATTTCACATTATACTACGCCACACCACAGCAGACCATACACCACTCCGTCCTACATCGTAATACACTACCGTACATTCCACCACATCAGATAAGCATCAGCAGCACCACACAACAACATTTAGGACACTGCACCACACTACATCACACTACACTACACTACACCACACTAACACTTAGCCACAATACAGTACACCACACCACTACACCACACCACATCACACCACATCACACTGCACCACACCACACCAAACTATAATTCACCACACCACATCCACACTACACCTCACCAAACTATACTACACACACCACACACATCACACTACACCACACCACATCACACTACACCACACCATACTACACCACACCACATCACATTACACCACACCATACACACTACACCACATCACACCTTACTATACCACATCACATCACACTGCACCACACCACACTACACCACACCACATCACATTACACCACACCATACACACTACACCACACCATACTACACCACACCACATCACACTACACCACGCTACACACCACATCACACTACACCATACTACACCACACCACATCACACTACACCACACTACACCACACCACATCACACTACACCACACCATACTACACTACACCACGTCACACTACACCACACCACACTACACCACACCACACCAAGCTATACTACACCACACCACTACACCACACCACATCACACTACACCACACTACACCACACCACATCACATTACACCACACCACACCATACACACTACACCACACCATACTACACCACACCACATCACACTACACACACCACACCACACACACACACACCACACCACACTACACCACACCACATCACACTACACCACACCAGACTACATCATACACCCTAACCACGCTACCCATACACCAAACCACAATAAACTATAGCATCTCACATTACAATGCACCATACTACGCCAAACAACAACTCACAATACATCACAATATGCCACACCACACCACACGATGATACACTACAGTATACGACATAAAAAATACACGTACCACACCATACCACAATACACTACATCAGATACCACACATTTTCTTCTAACATTATAATCTACTCACTTGTAGTGGTCGGTACCATCATAGTGGTTGTTGCATTTGATGTTGTATTTGACGATGTTGTTGTTGTTGCAGTTGCTGTTGTTGTCTCTACAGAAGTTGTCGTGGCTGGTGCTGTGGTGGTGGTGGGGATGGGAGTGGTTGTGGCTGTAAAACAGAAAAGACAATGGACAGAAAATAAGATTTATTGCATGCAAACCCGTTCTTCTGTGTTGCAGGATTAAAAAAAAAAACGGTATGTTTACGAGTATCTAAGAAGTGTGTGTGTGTGTGTGTGTGTGTGTGTGTGTGTGTGTGTGTGTGTGTGTGTGGTGTGTGTGTGTGTGTGTTTGTGTGTGTGTGTGTGTGTGTGTATGTGTGTGTGTGTGTGCGTGCGTGCGCGCGTGCGTGTGTGTGTGTCTTTGTGTGTGTATGTGTTTGTTATGTATTCTTTTTTATATTATCTCTTTTTTTATTCTTTTATTTGTTGTATGTGTGTGTATTGTGTATACAGTGCTCGTGTGTGTGAGTGTTGTTATGTGTGTTGTGTGAGTGTGTATGTTGTCTGTGTCTGTACTGTGTTTTGTCTGACTTTTTCCTTCTGCCCTCAAACCCATTTCTTTCATTTTTTTCTTAGTTTATTTCGTTTCAGATACACCAAAAAAAAAACACATAGTGAAAATGTCAGATGGGTAGAGAACACCGTAGAATGGACATCCTGTGCCCATCCCCGTCTTCACAATATCACTACCTGGTCGCCAGAACAAAACAATACAGGCAGTGTTATATAATATCTGAAAAGAAAATACTGGTAAGATTTGCTTGAAAAAAAAGCAGGAAAATGGGCTGGGATGGTAGGCAATACAAAAGAGAGATGACAGAAAGGTCGAGAAAAATATAGAAACAAAGACAGTAATAGAAAAGGGAAATTTCGAACACAGAATCTCCAGAAGGTGGGTATTCTAAAAGAGCTCCTGGTATCCCCAGGAGTAGACAGAAGGTCAAAAATACGGGGAGGGGGGGTATAGTGGGGAAGGAGCCATGAGGACAGACTGAGAAACAACAGCTAGGGACAAAATAAATACTCACTCAGTGACATAGTGTGGTCTATAGCATCCTGGCCACATCTTAGCGTAACACTGGACTCCGTCCCTGGTAAAATACACACACACACACACACACACACACACACACACACACACACACACACACACACACACACACACACAACACACACACACAAGTGAAAGAATTTTTTTTTATTAGAAGAGACATTTTGAATTGTATAGTTGTCCCAGGGAGCTGGCAAATAGCACCAATTGATTCAGTAATCAGCAATGAAATACAAAATGAAAACACATCTGTGTGAACAGTGAAATTTCTAGAGCTAACAAGAGGAAGCATGGCCAAACTATATAAAAAAGATTATAAAACATACTTGTAATGCTGATATAAAGCAAAATCCAGACAGAAAGTCGCTCCATTAGATCATCCTGTATTGTACTGTACTGTACTGTACTGTTACTGTACTGTACTGTACTGTACACTGTACTGCCTGCGCTGTACTGTACGTACGATGTACTGTGCTGTGCTGTACTGTACCTGTACTATACTGTACTGAACTGTACTGCGCTGTCTGGCTCGGCACTGTACTGTTTTGTACTGTACTGCGCTGTCTGTTCTGTACTGCACTGTACTGTACTGTACTGTACTATTACTGCACTGTGCCTGTGCTGTGCTGTGCTGTGCTGTTGTATGTTGTGCTGTACTGTACTGTCAATACTGTAGTGTACTGTGCTGTACTGTACTGTCATGTACTATACTATACTGTACTGTCTGTAATGTACTTAATTACTGTACTGATACTATAATGTACTGTACTGCCTGTACTGTACTATTCCTGTACTGTCCTGTAGTGTAGTGATGTAGTGTAGTGTAGTGTAGTGTAGTGTATGTATTAGTGTAGTGTATTAGTAGGTAGGGTAGGGTAGGTAGGTGGTAGTGTAGTGTAGTGTACTGTATTGTCCCTGTAGTGTCTGTAGTAACTGTAGTGATGTAGTGTACTGTAGACTGTTCTGTCCTGTCTGCCTGACCTGACCTTTACTGTACTGCACTGCACTGCCTGTACTGTCCTGTACTGTACTGTACTGACTGTCCGTCCCGTCCCGTCCCGTCCTGTCCTTCTGCCTGTCCTGTCCTATCCCGTCCCGTCCTGTCCAGTACTCACCTCGGAAGCCCAGCCACAGCCTGGTGGGAGAGTCACTGAGGTTGCTGAAGGACACAGTGAGGGTCAGAGGCAGCGAAGACTCCGTGGAGGACACGGACACTGCGGGAACACCTTACCACCCCTTTCAACGTCTTCAGGCGCTGCCCACCCCGTTCTCCACCCTCATCTCCCACCCGGCTGTGGAACTCTCTACCTCGTAAGCGTAGAAGTCGACGTTGCCGTTGTTGTTGTTGGTGGTGTTGGTGTCGGTTTTGTGGAGGGTGCACTGGCAGGGGAGGAGGGAGCGGGGGAGAGAGGATGAGGGAGACTGAGTGACCGTGGATTGTGGCGTTGGAGCAGGGGTTAACTGTCGTGGCGTCTGTTGACAGAACGATAAAGGTGGCCGTTCGGTTATTTGTTGTTGTTGTTACATTTCAGTTAGAAATAATGTGTTGTGTCAGTTTAATTCAATTCATTAAACAACAACAGCAGCAGTAAGAGTAGTAGTCAGCAGCAGCAGCAACAACAACAGCAACAACAACGACAACAACAACAAAAGCTCCTGTCATACAGAGCATTTTGAAGAAAGTGTAAAAGCTGGTATGCATTATGTAGAGTTTTACTTACTTTTAGAAACATATCTTAATATATTGATGTGTGTGTGTGTGGTGTGCGCGCGCTTGCGTGCGTGCGTGCGTGCATGTGTCTATGTGTGTGTTTATTTGTTTTAGTGTGTATGCGTGTGTGCATGCGTGCGTGCACGTTCACGCGTGCGTGTGTGTGTGTGTGAGTGCGTGTGTGTGTGTGTGCGTGCGTGCGTTCACGTGTGTGTTTGATGGATGCCTTTTTACACTAAACAACTACCTAAAGGTGTAGCATAGTATGGAAAAATTAACCACCCTGCAGACAGTTCTTCATGTAAGATTTGACCCACAACACCCACCCACCCCTCCTCCGACCATGTGTGTGATCTTTCTTGAGATCGGTGGTCAAGCAGTAAAACATTCCTAAAAAAAAAAAAGGGGGAAAAAAAGCTAGTGTCGTGGGTTCGATTCCCTTCTAAAATTGGATTTTGCCCTGCCCACTGATCCTTTACTAGTCATCTGGGTACTAGTCTTTCGAATAAGACAATAAAGAATGATCCCTGGTCATAAGAAGGTTGTCCCTGGCAAATTTTGCAGAAAAACACTCCCAGGGAGAAATAAGTCCCCTGATAGGTAGGAAGATGTAACCAAAAAAATACTAATAAAAAGGAAGAAAGAGATAAAACAGTGCATTGTCCGCACAGCATCGTAGCAAACTAAACTACACAACACTACACTTCACCTTACCACACTACAGTACACTGCAGTGCACTACAGTACAGTACAGTACAGTACAGTACAGTACAGTACAGTACAGTACAGTACAGTACAGTACAGTACTCCACTCACATCCCACCCCCTCCACCATCCCACCCCACCTCACTACACACCCATCCCACCTCCACCACCACTACCCACCCCAACCCACCTCACTACACTACATCTACTCACTACACCCTCCACACACTACAACACCCCATTCCATACCACACCCACACTACACTCATATACTACACTACACTACACTACATTACGCTACACTTCATTATACTACACTACACTACTGTGATTCCCCGCAGTGAACAAAACTGCATTACCAAACAAATAGAGCTGCACTGTCAACAAAAACGTACACCACACAGCCTAAACCTCTCCTTGTTTTTGTTTGTATAATAGATCGTGTTACAACCTCAACCCTATGCAACAAACTTCTTCAGCCCTCTTACCAAACTACTAACACTTCCTGTTCTGAGTTAACAGACTGACTTCTCTCCCTGAACTAACTCCTTGAGGAGTCAGTGGTTGGGGCACTGCACTGCAGTGAATGTTTCAGGCAGTGTGTGGTGGGACAGTGGAACCTGGCAGAGCCCAGCCCCCTCTCTCTCTCTGATTGTAGGGTGCACGTTGCGTGTGTTTGTGTTATCCATACCATCAGCCATTACAGGCCTCTGGATGGGGGGTCCATACTGTCTACAAGATTTTCACCATGCTTTTGCCTTCACAGACAATTTATAGTCTTATCTTGGGGTGCAGGATAGCCTAGTGGTCAGAGTGCTGCTCTCGTGATCTGTCGGCCCGAGGTCTCTCTCTCTCTCTCGAGATAATAAAGAGTAATGAAGTAGCCAATGTGACGCTCTCTCTCCTCTCTCTCTCTCTCTCTCTCTCTCTCTCTCTCTCTCTCTCTCTCTCTCTCTCTCTCTCTCTCTCTCTCTCTCTCTCTCTCTCTCTACCGAGGCTCATGTTTAAGGGGTTTTACCCTGATGTTTACATCAGTATCGATTCTACTCCCCCGAATATCCTTGGGATGAGACAGTAGGCCAAAGTTCCGTGTGCCAACATACGCAAGAACATCTTGCTCACATGTTAAGACACATTCCATTTTTTTGAAGAGTTGGCTACTGCGTGCCGTAAGAACGAATGACAACAGTTTTTAAAAAGAAAAAGAAAAGAAAAAGAATCAATCGCGTGCACACTGGTGACGTGTTTAGACTCCACCCACACGCGCGAAATATCACCCTTGGTGAACCTGGAGCCCTACCCAAGTAACGAAAGAGAAAGAAAAAAAAAACATACCAACTCCCCCCCCCCCCCCCCCGAGATCATTCTTTTTAAACAGATTTTAACAGTCACCTTTGCAAAAACTCGAACCCACGCCCTAAGTTACAGCTAGATCATGAAAGTCCTTTAAATGAGACTACAGACTGAGGTCCTGTGTGCATCTTGTGCAATATTAAAACCCGTTCCCATTTCGAAAGAGTAGGCCATTGTGTGCCGGTGGTACGGATGACAAAATTTACAAAAGTGCACATCATGGGATGGATGTAAAAAAAAAAATTTTTAAAGAGCACATGAGTGCTTACTCCATTATCCTCGAAATAAAAGAATGAATGAATGAATGAATGAATGAATGAATGAATGAATGAATGAATGAATGAATGAATGAATGAATGAAGAATGAATGAATGAATGAATGAATGAGTGTTCTAACCACCAGGCCAAACCGCTCCTTACACCTGTGACATGCCTGTCTACAGTCGTTCTGACATTTAACACAGACCAAAGCCAGCCACCCGTAACCAACTTCCTCATTCCTGTGTACTTACCCACTCCTTATCTTTCTTTTTCTTTACTGGTTTTTATTCTTACTTGTTCTTTTGTCTTTGTTTTCAGGGGTATTCATTTGTGAAAGTACTTAAACACTGTTTTTCTTCCAGGAAAAAGAAAGTACTTCTAGTAATCGTTATTCTTGTAGCGGATGGGATGAGCGGTGTAAGAAGTAGGATGTGTGTGTGTATGTGTGTGTGTGTGTTTGTGTGTGTTGTGTGTGGTGGTGCGTGCTGTGCGTGCGTGCGTGCGTGCGTGCGTGCGTGCGTGGTGGTGGTGTTTAGTTTAGTTTATACCACTTTATGTGTTGCAGCCGAAACTGACAGGTGGGAATGAAGTGCTAGGTTGTCTCTGTCTGCTGTCTGTCTGTCTGTCTGCCTGCCTGCCTGTCTGTCTGTCTGTCTGTCTGTGTCTGTCTGTCTGTCTGCCTGCCTGTCTGTCTGCCTGTCTGCCTGCCTGCCTGTCTGTCTGTCTGTCTGTCTGTCTGTCTGTCTGCACCCCCAAATGATGTAACTGATACGCGAGAACGTGGTGTATCTTTCTCTAAATACTTAGAAAATGTTTCGTATTACTTATTGCAGGTGATGTAGGTTTACTACATGAAACTGCACATACAACTGAACAACTTGTACACTGCTGCTCAAGACCTACAATCAAAATAAGATATTAATAAAAACAGGATTATAGTCTTTCGAAAAGGGGTATTTTTTTAGCATCTTCAGTAAGTTTCTATTCCAAAGTTTCTATTGTAAATTTATTTAGATATTTCGGTATCTATTTCACAACTAAAATTAGCTTCAACTACACGTGTTAAGATTTAGCTTCAAGGGATGAGGGGCATTCTCTGAATTGTAGACAACTTTGGAAAAAGTTCTGTTAAAGCGTTCATGAAACTACTTGCAACACAGGTGTAACCTATTGTACAATACGGGGCCAAGATGTGAAGAAGGGGAAACAGTGTGTTATTTGAAAATGACCTTTACTGGCATTCAAGAGATTTCATGGTGTAAACTGCCGCAGTCCAAATCCATGGAGAGCTGGGAAGGCATCCACTGGTTGTAAATTCTATGGTAAAATGCATCAGCTACTAGCTTAAGATAACTCGTATGGAGGATCAGCGACTGCCATCAAGAGCAGATTTTAAATTCTGAAATGTGTCTTGCTGTAAGGTACCACAGCAGGTGGAGTTTCAATCACCGCCAGGACCTCTGATGAGGACTCATCCAGGAGCCGAAACTCGAGTCAGGTCAGGCCAAAGGCATGGTTCTTACAGAAATGCCTACAATGACATTATTCCATAGAATTTATTTTCATTTCATTTTTTTTTTATTTGAATCTTTGTAAGTCATTTCCAAAATGATTGAGAAGTTGGTACCTGCACTTGTCTTTCCTCACTACTTTTTCCTCAATAAGAGCTGATATAGTGGTATACAAACTTGACTGTAAAGGAGAGTCTACTTGGGTATCTAAAATACGTACCACGTTTAAGTCAATATGGCTTAGGATTTGTGTATGACAACTAGGTTGTTGAAAATGTAAGTTCTGCATTTATGAATCATTTAAACAGACAATTGTTGATTGCAGATAACAGGAGTAGATGTCACACACAAAATATTAATTGATTCTTTCTATACAGAATACTGAAAACACCATTGTGCATTGAACAGTACACACTGATAGAGCTGAATGGGTATATTAAACAAGCATTATCAAACGTGGTGTATGAGATATTGCTGTACATTTAAAACTATATGCACCAAATAACAAAATTTGCTTTGTGTTTTTATATAAACCGACATCACAGGATAAAAAAATACATGTTGTTTTGGAATGTCCAGTTCTTCAAAGACCTGAGGAAAGAAAAATGAAGCCTGCCAATGTACTAGAATACCCATCAGTGGTCAGGCTAGCTCAGTTTCTTTATCTGTAAATGAACAAACTTAAAAATCTTGCGATATTTCCGTAAAAAAATTTTGAAAAGAATAACAGATACTGGGTCCATGTGAATTTCCGATTTACAATAATTTTTCATTGAATAATCTTTGTTTTCAACAAAGACTATCCGCACAATACATGCCTGTCTACGAAAAAACACTACATTTGTTTACCACCATCACAAAAGGATAGATTTGAACGAATAAATCTTTTAAAATCTAAAGCTTCCTCCCCATCCTCTCCCACATCCCCACAATCACCCCTACCAGGCACGCAGACTGCCCGAAGGACGGAGACAGTGGAGGTGATGCCCCTTTCATCGATGTTGCAGTGGGTGTTATCTCCCCTCTGCGCCCGGATCTGGCAGGAGGCGCTGTGGGAACACTCGCTCTGCAAAAGCTGCATGTTGTTGGCTGTCAGCTTCTGTGTGCAGTCGCTACTGGCGTTGTACCTGTGCACAAGATACAGGGGCAGTGCTGTGAGAGTACATACACAGCAGTGACAGCTTACATTAACATACACAGAGACACAGACAGAAAGAAACACACACACACACACACGCGCGCGCGCGCGCGCACGCACACACACACACAGAGATACACACAGATACACACACACACACACACACACACACACACACACACACACACACACACACACACACACACGCGCGCTGTTGTTGGCGGTCAGTTCCTGTGTGCAGTCACTGCTGGTGTTGTACCTGTGGACAACATACAGGGCAGTGCTCTGAGACTGCATACACAGCAGTGGTACCTTACATTCATACACCACACACACACACACACACACACACGCACGCACGCACACACACACACACACACACACACACACACGCACAACACACACACACACACACACACACACACACACACACACACACACACACACACACACACACACACGCATACACACACATACACACACACACACTATGCATATTTTTCTGTTCATATGGGCCAAATGGCCTGCATTAATTGAATATGCCAAAATCATTATGATCATTATTATTATTATTACATCATCATCGTAATCATTGCACACACAGATGAATGAAAGAGTGTATTATTCATAGAGCGCATCCAGCTCTCCACTACTACCTGTAGCTGTGTTGGTGATGTGCACATTATATAATTATGTCTTCAGAAAACTGCAACCCACCCTACACCACCCCCTTAAAAGACAGAATAAGAGAGAGACAGAGACAGAGACAGAGAGACAGACAGACCGACAGACCGACCGACAGACAAGAGACAGACAAGACAGACAGAGACACAGAGAGAAAGAGAGGAGTGAGCACCGAGAGCTCATAATCTGGGTGCGGCCTAGTCCCCCATACAGTGTCAAAATTACAACTTGTGTTGTTAAAAGGAGACTAGTTTCTGTCAAATAAGTAGTTTCAGCGAAAAAAATCACTGCGTTCAGGTTACCACAGACACACAGGC
>CM060327.1:37381203-37383703 GCA_030674155.1 Stramonita haemastoma | reverse complement strand
TTAATCACACACACACACACACACACACACACACACACACACACACACACACACACACACACACACACACACACAGTGTATTGGTGGTTTAGAGGTACCACACCTGGCTAGAAATCGAGAGGTTAGGGTTCGATTCTCGTTTGAGCTCGTGTTTTTTTCCTTATCCACTGCACATTGAGTGGTTGTCTGGGTGCTAGTATTTCGGATGGCACGATCAATCGTGGTACAGAGCGCAACACGAATTCAGCGCACGTAAAAAGATCCATGGCAACAAGAGAGTTAATCCTGACAGAGTTATTCCTGTTTTAAAAGATCACTGAGGAAAAGAAATACGCGTGCTGACAAGAAAAGAAACAAAATAATGGGTGGCGCTGTTCTTGTGGCGACGCGCTCTCCCCATGAAGAGTAGCTTATATTTCGAGAAGCTTCTCTGACTGAAAGTGGTATACATACAAATACAAAGCTGACCATTTCAAATGTGAAGAATCTGCTCAACCATTCAACTAATAATGTGTTGTTGTTTTTTACTTGCTTGCACACATGCACGCTCACCCCCCTACACACACACACACACACACACACACACACACACACACACACACACACACACACACACACCGCGCGCGCGCGCGCGCGCGCGCGCGCGCGCGCGCGCACGCACACACACACACGCACGCACACACACATATACACACACATATACACACACATACACACACATATATGCACACATACAGATAGAAGACAGACAGACATACAGAAAGAGACAAAGAGACAGAAATAGACAGATGGAAGGACAGATGGACGCACAGAGAGACAGAGACATACAGACATACATACAGACAGACAGACAGACAGACAGACAGAAGACAGACAGACAAAACATACATACATACATACATACATACATACATACATACATACAATACATACATACAACATACATACATACCATACATATATACATACATACATCAGCATGTATACAGACAGACAGACAGAGACAAAAGACACAGACAGACAGACAGACAGACAGGACAGACAGAGACAGAAACAGCCCTCAGAGTTATTTCACTCAGTTATTCAGCTGAATTATTTACTTTTTTTTTCGCAATCCTTCTTTGAATAGCATGCTTGTACGAGTACAGGTAATGTCAAAGTGGTGTCAGTTCCTGTCAAGGTGAAAATTAATATTCCCCAGGGTGCACAGTCCTGTGAGTCATTGGGTATATGCAGAGGCAAACCACCTATCCATGTGCGCACGTCACCACAAAAGAGCAACATTACAGCTAGATATTTGATAAGAGCATGTTGTGTGGTCCGAATATCGAACTTATCATCTGAACTAATACGAGAGCGTAGGTTCGAGTTCATTTGAAAAAGCTCCCCCCCACCCCACCCCCACCCCCACCCCTGAGCAAAAGGTGATGGTTTTGGGTACTAGTCTTTCTGATGAGAGGATAAAGTGAGGTCTTGTGAGCTATACGCATTTAGCTCAGTAAACAAACCTGCGACAGCAAGAGTGGTCTCTGCAAGATTCTACACCAAAAATAATCTACCGATATATAGTTCTAAGCGAAATGAAGGTGCATGCACACACAGAGAGTCTTTGTAGACAAGTGGCGCTATACTATGGTGATGCATTGTTATCAGAAACAGCAACGTCAGTTTCAGGGAGTGAAATGTGCCGTGGATACAATACACAACATCGTATCACACACACACACACACACACACACACACACACACACACACACACGCACACGCATGCACACGCACGCACACGCGCACGCACGCACGCACGCACGCGCGCGTAGAAACAGAAACAGAACTCTTTACTGCGGACTCTGAAATGATATATTCGTAGAAGCCTTTGGCCATACATGAACGTAGTAGCTGAAAAAATTACTGATTAATGATTGATAATGAGAATACAAGGTGAAGTACGGCTGCGACAAAAAAATGGTGAAACAAATCGGGTCAGAAGCTAACAACTACAAACACACACACACACACGCACGCACGCACACCGCACGCACGCACGCACGCACGCACGCACGCACACGCACGCACGCAACGCACGCACCACACACACACACACACACACCACATACACACACAATACATACACACAAACACACAAACAAAACCCACCCAACAACAACAAAAACCAACCAAAAACAAACAAAAACCAAATCCAAATGGCTTAACCCTAATTAAGACCTCACAGAATCACAAAGTAGTTTGGCATTTATGTGCTTTGGAGCTTTTTATTTCAATAGATAAACGTCCATCAACTGATTTTGTCTACAATGAAGCAAGTGAACACGCAGAGAGAGGAGAAGGGAGGGAGGAGAGGGGAGAGAGAGAGAGAGAGAGGGAGGAGGGAGAGGGGAAAGAGAGACGGGAGGGAGAGAGAGAGAGGGGGGAGAGCGAGAGAAGGAGGGAGAGGGAGAAGAGAGTAGAGAGAGGGAGAGAAAGAGGGGGAGAGATAGAGAGG
>CM060327.1:37348703-37376203 GCA_030674155.1 Stramonita haemastoma | reverse complement strand
ATATTTGTTGTTGTTGTTGTTGTTGTTGTTGTTGTTGTTGTTGTTATTATTATTATTATCCTTGTTATTATTAACATTATTACATTATTATCATTATCATCATCATATCATCTTCACTATCATTACTATGATATTGCTATCACAGTTGGATTAATTTTCAAATGTATTTTTGCAATCATTTTTGCATACATTCTTTCAAACAGCGAACAGATGAATTTTTGTTATGTTGCATGTCCAGTTGAAACTATTGTTCTCATTATGTTTACTCAATCACATAAATATACACAATAAATTATGGTCAATGAAAGTACACTACGAATCAGTCATATGTTGCGATGTGAAGTCATCCTTCATGTGTGTATGTGGATATGACAGAACTATCATAAGTTTATTTGTTGTCCTGCAAGGTATGCTGTATTTTTGTGTGACACATTTCTGGAATAAATTATGTTTAAACCTATAATAGGAACACAAAGAGAGGGAGAGAGAGAGAGAGAGAGAGAGAGAGAGAGAGAGAGAGAGAGAGAGAGAGAGAGAGAGAGGAGAGATGAGAGAGAGAGAGAGGAGAGATTTTTGATTTGATTGACAACGAGTTGAAAGCATCTTGGTTACAATCGAGATTTAATGTTTACAGACCTACTTACGAAACAAGGAACACGAAACACAGAGAGGAGAGAGAGAGAGAGAGAGAGAGAGAGAGAGAGAGAGAGATGAGAGAGGAGAGAGAGAGAGAGAGAGAGAGAGAGAGAGAGAGAGACAGAGAGACAGAGAGAGAGACAGAGACAGAAGACAGAGAGACAGACAGAAGACAGAAGAGACAAGAGAGACAGAGAGAGACAGAAGAGACAGAGAAGAGAAGGAGACGACGAAAAGAAGGGGAGAAGAAGAGAGACAGGAGACAGACAGAGAGAGAGAGAGACAGAGGAGCAGACACAGAAGAGAGAAACAAGAGAGAGAGAGAGAGAAGAGAGAGAGAGAGAGAGAGAGAGGAGAAGGAAGAGGGGAGAGAGAGAGAAAGCAGACAGACAGAGACAGACAGACAGACAGACAGAAGACAGACAGACAGACAAGACGACAGAAAGGAAGACAAAGACAGACGACAGACCAGAAAGAAGACAAGCACAGAAAGACACAAGATGAGGGGCAGACAGACAGAAGACGAGAGAGAGAGCGAACATGAAGACGCAGAGACGACACGGGCTGACAAGGAGACTACACAAACACAGTGAGAGGAAACACAGTAAAAGCAACTGTTCAATAGAACAGTATTTGAATTGCTTGACAGCTATAATAATAAGTGATTGTTTCCGTCATCATCATCCCTCTCCCTCTTTTCATCACACCCACCACCATACAATATCTATGCACCTCCGCTACTTCCACCACCGTGTTCCCTCATTACCACCACCCCCTCTCTCTCTCTCTCTCTCTCTCTCTCTCTCTCTCTCTCTCTCTCTCTCTCTCTCTCTCTCTCTCTCTCTCTCTCTCTCTTACCCCTCCCTCAAATATAGAGAGGATAACAAAATTTGGATAACGAAAAAATGTTCCCCTCCGGCAAACTCCACGTTTTTAATCCCCCCCCCCACCCCACCACCCGTCTGTCTGTCTTCTGTCTGCTCTGTCTGTCTTCTTCTGCTCTCGTCTCTCTTCTCTCTTCTGTCTTCTCTCTGTCTCTCTCTCTCTCTCTCTCACATCATCACACACCCGCCAAAGTATCTCTCTCTCTCTGTCTCTCTCTTCTCTGACACACACACACACACACACACACACACACACACACACACACACACATATACACACACACACACACACACACAACACACAAGTCATTCTCTCTTAAACTCTTATTTATTTGTATGAGTGGTGTATATCATATATAACGACATATAAGTACTCTATTCATTACTATATTATAACAAAAACACAATATAACTAAATCACACATATACATACCACGCACGCACACGAGCGCTCAATTTGATGCCACCAATAGTGAAAAGACGATTAAATCAAAAGAACGAACACACACTCAAAGACAGAAAGACAAGACAGAAAGAGACACACAAAGAAGACTTCTAGAGAGGACAACCAAAAAGACAAGAGACTAGACAGATGATAAAGAGAGCTGTGAATAATTACATACAAAAAGACCAGAGGGAAGGCAGCCACAAACTGACACATGTACAGTATAAACCATAGCCTACCTTGTGCATATGAAGGGAAGACACACGCGAGAAGTACTGTTGACACCACCACTGTCATAACGCAAGGCACTCCTTCCTTACCGTTTCTTTCTTTTGTAATCCACATCTTCGGGCTTATCTGCTTCTCTCTTTTATTTGTCTCTGTAACTTTTTCCCTCCTTTCTTTCCTTCAAATCCTTCTGTTGCCTGTTTATCGATGAAAAACTGTCAAATATTGTATTGAATAGACCGGCAGTTTGCATGATTGTCGTTAAATTTCACTTCGTTTGTCTACTTCTTCCGTGTTCTTTTTTTTTCGGTCTTTCTCTTTCTTTTTCTTAAGCGTGGGCAGTTGAGGAGGAGGAAAAGGAGGAGGAAGAGGAGGAGAAGGAGGATGTTCAGCGAACCGTGTCAGCCCCCTGTCTTTCACAAGTTCGCCAACTGCATTCAGGGTTCGTAGTTTTGTGAAGACAATAAACAGCAGTTCTTCTGTAAACGCCTTCTTCTGTCAGCGTTTCTAAGCCCCCCACAGCCTGTGTGTGATATGACTCCCTTGTTCCCCGCTGAAGAATTCGGTTTCTAAAATAAACACACATGCACAGGATTCTGAGATGTCAATTTCGCGTAGGCAGCCATATGCGTTAACACGAGTCTACTTTTAGAATGTGACACAAACTTACATTTTTTTGCCTTTTTTTTTCTCTCGGAGCTAACATACATAGGTATATGCTTACGTCACGGCGACACATATGGTTTGATTTATGAAAATGTGGGCCCAAACCCTAGCAGGGATGGTATTAAATTGCTACAACGTGTAACGCCCGTTTTGTCGTCTGGTATGACCGCAACTGCTTAAAATCTGGCAATTGTTTTGTTCATGCTCTTTTTTTTTCTTTTCTCTATTGGAAACAATCCGTTTCTATTTTTTCAACAGTGGGTCTTTCCCTTATTGATTTCTATATTATTGTATTGATTGTTTTGAGATATGTATAGTTTACAGTTGCAATTGTAAGACTAGTTTGACTTAAAATCTTTTTCTTGGATATCAAGATAATTCTTTCATTTTCTATCTCATTTACGAACTTTAGGAGCTTGCAAAATATCAGTGAAACTTTAAATTGATAAATATTAGCCTAAATGCCTACCTTTTACAAAACCGTTACTGTTCGTGGTTTGTGCGAATTAATTAATTAAGACACCAAAACACGTGGGATTTTCAGGGCAGAAAAAGTCGTTTAGTCTATCGATTTCTGAGCCGTAGAATGGAGACTAACTTCAGTATCAGTCGAATATTTTTTGTTGTTGTTATGTATGAAGTCTGTGTCTCAATTTACACCAAGATTTTCCATCACTGATACGAGTAAACTGTCACTTCACACTGGAATACTCCAAACTGAGGTTAAAAATGGAACCAAAATCAAACATGTCACTCTCCACTGTTTTAAAACCTTTATCAGACCCATATAAATATATTCACACAACACGCTGGCAAAATGAATAAATCCCATCCACAGATTCACCAGAAAGCCCAAACCTTTCTCCAGTCAAAGACTTGACCTTAAGACTGAACATCAATATGATCAAATTGGAAGCGTCAGTCAACGTATATTTATGCGAAGTTGAAAACCTCAGCAAAAAATTGTGGAGATGTTTGCCAAGGTAAGTTAGGACCCAGGCGATGTTATATAACACATTTCCAAAGCCTGGGCCGTTGTTGGCCCCTCATCACACAGCACAGTAAAAACACGGCCGTTATGTCCACAACTTCTTCCAATATTGTGTGTCGTCTGCTCCGCCTTCAGCAGACGCCTGTGTGTATTTAGCCGGGGCTTTTTGCCGGTTTCGAAAGTAGGGCTACCTGTCACCCTCGCCTGACGTCACGTGTCCTATACTGTGCGCATGCTCAGCAAGGCTGGGGTCGCGGCGTGTGACTGTTAGGGTAAGTAAGCCCCGCCCCTACGTTTCTTCTTCTTCTTTTTCTTTTTTTAAGATTTACTACAGAAAAAGAAATGGAGGGAACTTGTCAAGTCTTAAGGGGTGCCCCCACGGTCACCAGACGAAGGGGATGGATGGATGGATGGATAGATAGATAGATAGATAGATAGATAGATAGATAGATAGATAGATAGATAGATAGACAGACAGCTGTCGACATGGTACAATTATGTTTTCAGGCATGTAAATTAAGGAAAGTAAGAGAATGGTTCAAACACAGTAATGACTATATCAATGAATTTTAAAGAAAAAAAAATCAGATAGCAGTAAAGTTACTTATATCTTTTCTTGCTTTGTGCTATGATTATGAAGACTGATTGAACCCAAGTTTACGATCTAAATCTTCAATGTCAAGCCGACCAACTGACTGTTTTCCCCTTTTCTTTGCACAGAAAAGAAACCGTCCAATGTGTCACGTTATTTTTTTTATATTTGGGACAACATGAAACATCTACAATATATTTATTTATTTATGATTATATATATATATGTTATCGAGGGAAAAGTAGTGGAGGAGATAATATCACAGAGTTAAATTCAGGGGTAACATGATTATAGAAAAAATCGAAAGCAAAAAAATCACACACACACACACCAACAAACACACACACCAACACACACACACAGGCGCGCACACACACACACACACACACACACACACACGCACACGCACACACTGGCTACATGCTAAGGGAAGAATATACTTTATATTTGAGTATGATTACGTGACAGAACATAAACCAAGGAAATTAATCTGCCGAGAGAGACAAAGAGGTGTCTCATTAACATAAACTCGTAACTTTTAACAGGTGTTAAAAACATTGAAAACAACATTCTTTTTCATTAGATTTTTTTTTAATAATAATAATAAAAAAGGACGAACTCCTGTATCTACCAGATCAACTGTCATAACATGATATTTCTTCAAGATTTCAGAATTATATATAACAGCATCAACTAACAAAGGATCAAAATAAAGACAAAGAAAAACAGCATCCTTACCCCCCCCCCCCCCCCCCCCCCCCTATGCTCCTTTCCCAGCCCCCCTTACTCTTCCTACCCTCTGCACCCCCTAATCCTTTCCCCCTCCTTTCCTATTCCCCTCTGCTACCCCCAGCACAGTGTGTGTGTGTTATATATATATATATATATATATATATATATATATATATATATATATATATATATATATATATATATTGTATCATTTTCATTAGATACAGACTTTTCTCTAGACTTCTGAGCAAGATTTAATTCCTGACTGAGAATATAGAATTAAACTACAGTGATGATTGTAGGTTGTTGATGTAGATACAAAACAGGAGATGATTTAAAACAGTGCCATAGAGGACTCCATATTTGACTACCTTCGGTAGTGCTTTCCTTATCACAAAGTACATGCTGTGTTGTTGTTGTTTTTTGTCCAGCGTAAATGAAGGAATTGTTGTTGTTGTTGTTGCTGCTGCTGTTTTTGCAGCCTCATTCTCTGTGACGCTCATGTCCCGCTATATCCAGATTTGTCGTGTTGCATCCTCAGGTCAAAAGTCCATAGGGAGCCCATCAGTGTCAGGCCGCCGCGGGACCACCAGCTGGGTTACTTTGGTGGTGTTCAGTGGTGCCTGTTCTGAGCTGACATACGCAGGAGATCACCTACTAAGCCCCCAACTAACGACAATATTAGCTCAGTCACGGAGCCAAACTGAGTGAGTCACCAAACTAGGATGGCGACCACCACATGTCCCTCCAACGATCTTCTCACTTGAACCCCTAACCCATAACCCCCAAAGCCTGATTATACACTTACTACAGTACAGGCACAGAAGTGTATGGGTAAACCGAAACTGAGGTCACCATAAGATCAAAACAACCAGGCCCACGAGGCTTCTTTTATTGCATGACGATCAATGACAATGAGGATGATGTGATAATGCTGCCATGGAAGTGCATCTGCTTTGAGACTACTTGACAGGGTTGTACTCGGCGCATACTATCACGGAAGGAAGGTGGCAGATGGTTAAGACGTTCGCCTGCCAACATGTAAACCGTGAGGTTCTGGTTCGTACCCAGCCTCGCCCTTTCTTCCCAGTTTGACGAAAAATCGAACTGAATGTCAAAGTCATTCGGATGAGACTATAAACCGAGGCCCCGTGTGCGAACACACGCAGAATATCTTGCGTACACGTTAAAACCCCGTTCCGCCTTTCGGAAGAGTAGGCCATCGTGTGCCGGTAGGAGCGGATGACAAAATTATATTAAAAAAAAAAAAAACAGCATGCACACAGGTGTCGTGTTTAGACACCATCCTGAGGGGGAAAAAAATAATGGGTAGGCGCTGCACTTATGGCGACGCGCTCTCCCGGGGAGAGCAGCCCGAATTTCACGCAGAGAGATCTGCTGTGACATAAAGTGGTATAAAATGAAACAAAATAAAAATATCCTGGCATCAACCAGGCCCGAGAGATAGACACCTGCAGAGTTGGACAGGTAATTTGAGCAACGCTCGTAAAGGAAAGAAATGCATTCATAACAGATAAAATGTTTTAAAGCAGAGTGGAAGGAGAGGAAGGGATGAAGGAAGGAAGGGAGAGAGATGTGGAAAATGAGAGACAGACAGACAGATAGGAATACAATTTACAGGTTGTAAAAATGGTATCTACCATACCACCCACACAAAATATCTCTCACCATAAGATACAGCTATCAATAGCATATGGTAATATCATAATATAACAAGATATAACATAATAAAGGACATCAGTAATTAAAGTCTGTCAAAACAGAGCAAAACATAGTCTTCTACTACTTCCAAATCGTAGTATATTTATGACGAAGAAAACAAGAGAGCACCAACTCAGAACGATGATAAACACATTACACAATTTGACATAGCCACAGAAGCAATTTTACAATAGAATTTCCAGTTATCGACCAATAGCATAAATTTCAAATAACATAAAAACAATGCTCAGAGAGAGACAGACAGAGAGAGACAGAGACAGACAGAGAGAGACAGACAGACAGAGAGAGTCAGACAGAGACAGACAGAGAGAGAGTCTTTATTCCCATGGGTTACAGTTAAGTATTGATATACTTCTTTTCCAGATGGATTAAAAAACAAACAAAAAACCTTTCACAGATTTTTTTTTATGAATTAGTGCTATGCAATAGAGTTGAGAGAGACAGAGACAGACAGACGGAGACAGACAGACAGACAAACAGATAGAGGCAGAGAGAGATACCTGTGTTGTCAGGTAAGCAGAGAACAAAGTTGGTCAAGAGGTCAAGAAGTCAATGTTTTCTTCTCAGAAGCCTAAAAAGTTGCGTCATCGAAAAGTCGTCACCTGCGAACAAACATTTTTAGCACCGTACGGTATATATACCTACTCTTCAATATTGATGGAGCGAGGTCAGTTATCCAATAGTCACGGACAGTTATACTAACGGTGGTTTGGGTTCTTTTTTCTTTTTTTCTTTTTTTTTAAATTTTGTGTCATGCCCCCAAGCCCGTTTCGCTTCAGCGACTGACCAAGGAGATCAACTGTCACCACAAGGACAAGGAAACCACGGGCCTTTGTCTGACCTAGAATCGAACACACAACCCCTCGAGATTTCTTCGACACTTAGCGCCAGATCGTGGTTGACGGATAAGTCAAGTCACCTCTGGCGAAAGATAGAGACGATAAAAGAAAAGAGAAATATAAAAAAAAAATTTAAAAGATAGGGAAAATAAAACAAAAACCCAAAGAAAAGCTGAAATACTTACCGTGGGATTTTTTGTCGTGACTCGTTGCTTTAGGGCACACTGCGTGATTATCTGTTAAGGGGAAATGTGTGGAGAGAGAGAGAGAGAGAGAGAGAGAGAGAGAGAGAGAGAGAGAGAGAGAGAGAGAGAGAGAGAGAGAGAGAGAGAGAGAGAGAGAGAGAGAGAGAGAGAGAGAGAGAGAGAGAGAATTGAATTTTATTTTCAGAAGGTGAAGGAGTAAGCATGACAATTGCTTTTTTACATCCAGCCTTCTTTTATGATACAAACTAGTAAAAGCAAACTAATAACAAGAAAATGGGGGGGGGGGGGGGGAAACATAGCATAATTCTGTTTGTCACAACCAATTATGTAACTTAATACTTCATAACTGTGGAGAGAGAGAGAGAGAGAGAGAGAGAGAGAGAGAGAGAGAGAGAGAGAGAGGAGAGAGAGAGAGAGAGAGAGAGAGAGAGAGAGAGAGAGAGAGAGAGAGAGAGAGAGAGAGATGAAAAAGAAAAAGAAAATGAAGAATAAAAAACACCTTAATCTTGATGTAGAATATAGGAAACAAAAACTCGTCAACAATATGTTAGGATGTAAAATCAAAAGAAAGAAAGGACCAATGAAATAAAAAAAATGAAGCCACAAGCAATGGAGGAGAGAGACAGACAGACAGACAGAGACGGAGACAGAGACGTAGAGAGCACTGGACTCTGAAAAAGATTTATTCATAAAGAAGCGGTTGGCCCATATATGAAGAGGATTGTTGATCAAATCAATAATTCATAATAAGAATACGCCGCAACATACAGCTGTGACAAACATATATATTATTTTAAATCTCCGCATTGGAGAAAAACACTGACGACATCATGATATCTCTTATAGTAAAGGCTTTGCATAAATATAAAGTTAAAATGCTAATGATATTAGGATTACTACTACATCCTGGGACAAACAGAGACTAAATGCATTAGGCAGGTTGGTATATTTTTGCTGGGATATATTTTTTTTGCCTAATGTTACTAAAGGCTGGACAACATAAAACAAAATGTACTTCCTCTTCTGTTGCTTCGTTATATTAAGGGCATGTTGTATCTGATTCACCATGCATTCTTTATCTAAGTTTATGTACATGCATATATGACAAACTCGGTCTGAATTTAGCCCTTATTCTTTCAGAATGCATATCCGTTTCAAGCTTAAGACAAGGTTTGACGTCATAGTAAGCTTATACGTTATTTGTAAGTCCTATATCTATCACTAGTTTGAAAATGATCTTTCCGTCGTTGCCGGTGACAATCAATCGGTCTTTGTCTAAACACGGCAATGAACTCTTTTAGATTTCTAACACCTTGATTTAACCGGACATATCCAAAGCTATATTTGAACAAGCAAGTACATATTCGTGTGGTCCAATTATTCTTTCACTTAGCATCTAAATAAAAAAAAATTAAAGCATAAGGGGGCCTGGTAGTATAAATAGCACCCCCACCTTCTGGAAATCCTGTACTATGGTTCCCTCTTTTCTATCCCTCTCTTTGTGTCTGCCTTGTTCCTTTTCTTCCTGTCAGACCCATCTTATCTATTTCCTGCCTTCTAGGTCCATTCTTCTGCCTTTTTTTTCCAGAAGAGTGATAATCAGGGACTGTGTCCAAGGTGTTGACCACTCCCCTGTCCACCAGATCTTATTGCAGAAAGTAACACTCCTATCATGATGGGCTATAGTATCAAAGGACTTTTATGAAAAAAAAGATCTGCAAATGATTCTTCACAATATTTACTGTCATTTATCTTTAATAGCCTATCGTCTACGAGACTAGTTAGGCCTATTGCTGTATTTTGTTGGCAGCCTTCAGTCTCGGAAGACTATGGAGGTGCGCTCTAGGTATTACTTCTGGTACAGCGTCCGCTGTAGCTGGCCAGTCCGACACGGGAATGACAGTCCCTATGGCAGAGGGCAAAGTCTGATGCTGGTCTGTCTGCCTGGTCTGCAGCCTTTCTTCTCGTTCTCTTTGCCTCGTGCTGCTGAGCAAGTGTCTCTTCGAACTTGGAGAGACCTTTCTGCACAGTCTGTCTCCAGGCTGACCGTTCGAGAGGTGCTGCTTTCCAGTTGTTCCAGTTGATGTTCAGGGCTTTTTAAGTCCCTCTTGCAAAAAACTTTGAATTGCAGGTGTGGTCTGCCTGAGGGACGCTTTCCACAGAGGAGGTTTTTAGGGATCCGTCTGCTATCCATGCACACGACTTGGCCGAGAGAGAGAGAGAGAGAGAGAGAGAGAGAGAGGAGAGAGAGAGAGAGAGAGAGAGAGAGAGAGAGAGAGAGAGACTTGGCCGAGTTAGCGCATTCGTCTCTGTTTCAGCAGCGTGTACATACTGGTGCATCGAGCTCTTTTCATGACGGTGTTGTTTGGAACCTTGTCCTGCCAGGTGATGTTCAGGATGCATCAGAGGCAACGCATGTGAAAAACATTGAGCTTTCACTTTCGTCACGCATGCAAAGTCCAGAACTCGCTGGCATACAGGTTTGTAGATAGGGATAGCTCCAGCTGATTTGAAGGCATTGGGAAAATGGGCGTTATCAAGCGATAGATAGATAGATAGATAGATAGATAGATAGATAGATAGATAGATAGATAGATAGATAGATAGATAGATGTGTGTGTTTGCGTGTGTGTGTGCGTGTGTGTGCGTGTGTGTGTGTGTGTGTGTGTGTGTGTGTGTGTGTGTGTGTGTGTGTGTGTGATAACCGGAGCAGATTTTTTTTTTAGCATTTTGCTGTCTGTTCCATCGAAATCTCGCGTTCCTGACTGTTTGAGCTGAGTCAGATAATTAATTAACAACATCAAAGACAGACAGAAAAATTCATGGTTTATGAATGCATGAAGGAATACGCTTTTCTTGGCAGTGTTGTTTTACTTCATTGAGGTAGGTGATTGGACTTGGAGTTACCGTTGATATTAACTTAAGCAGAAGCAACAACGAAGTAACTTTTAGGTTCTTCGGTGGAAACGTCTGATTATATTTGACTGAAAGGAAGGCTTACAGTTTGTAATTTGATTTATTGCCCGCCAAACAGGGTTTTTTTGTTTGTTTGTTGTTGTTGTTGTTGTTGTTGTTTTGGGGGGGTTGTTTGGTTGTTGTTTTTTTGTTGTTGTTGTTTTTTTTTTTTGGGGGGGGGGTTGTTGTTTGTTTGAAAGATATAAAATCTGGGAAATTTTTCTCTTTTTCTCGCCGGTTTTGTGAGTTGTTGACATTTCTTCTTTTTCTTCTTCATCTGACGCTCAGACAGCAACTACTGTTGTCTGGCATATGAGCGAAAATGCGTCGCGCTGCCGCTAAGTACCAGACAAGTCAGGCCCAGCGCATCCCCACTTCAGCGTGGGAGAGAATTGTTATTTTTAAAGTCATTCAGGAAAGAAAGAAAAAAGGCAGGAGAATTAATCAAGAAGGGGAAAAAAGCGTTTTATGTGATAAGATTTATTTATTTATATCATTCTGTTATTTTGTGGATAGTGGAATAAGCAGTGGTGTGCTTTTTTAATTATTATTTTTTTTACATCTAGTCCCTGTGCGTTTGCAGTTTCGTTAATTTTGTCATCCATCCCCACCGGCACACAATGGCCTACTCCTCCGAAAAGCAGAACGGGTTTTAACGTGTGCACAAGATGTTCTGCGTGCGTTCGCATACGGGACCTAGGTTTATACTTATAGTCTCCTCCGGAGGACTTTTAATCATCGTGTAAGTTGGTTCTTTTCTGTGTGTGTTTTTTTTTAATCCACAAATAATGAATTTATCAAAATTGATTGATCACTCGTGGAAAAGACCCACTCACTTGTTGTTTACTCTCTGTTTACAATGAAGTCTTTGATCAGCTGGAAAGGAGAAGGGGCGGTGGGGGGGGGGGGGGAGGGGGGTGCTTCGGTGACAGAATCTGTTTATTTTCATTCCATGGTGTCACCGCATAGCTGACGGACGCTTTTGCTGCGTGGAATGAGTGTTTGACTTCCATCCCTTGGATCCATAAAGTCATGGGTTCGAATCTTGCTAGCGGCGTCTGGTAAATTAAAAGAAAAAAGAGAAGACTATGATACAAGTAAGAATTTCAGGTGCCTATTGCTTAAAGTGGTGTCCTAAGTAAAGACGCCACTTACATCTCCCTTGGTAACGAATGTAAACTTTTCTGATTTTTCGAAGCCATTTCGAGTAGAATTCAAGAGTTGTGAACGTGGCCCATGTCCCTTGGTAGTTCCAGTTGGAGTTAGAGCTGGGCTGTACCTTGCTCTGCAACTTTCTACTTGGCTAAAAATAGAGAGAAACACTGCATTCGAAACCAAATTGGCCACTTTTACTTCTGATCTTCAAAATGGCTGCGTCCATATGACGCCGACACTTGCGAGCTACTGTGCGTGATTGAACTGCTGTTTCGTGTTTGCTGTTTGCATAGCGCATGGTAAGGTTTGTGTTTGAGCTGGTTATTGGTTGTGAAACATCTTGCACTGACTAGTTGATTAACTTAAGTGAACAAACGTAAATTTAGCTATCAGGAAACATTCCATGGGAGTGCTGTCTGCTTGTTTACAACCGATAGGCCTTGTGTACGAGTTGCCGGGTGGATTGTCTTCGTGATCGTCCACTGTATGCAGCGCATTTCCATGGTAACTCAGCACTGATCGATGCAATTTAAAAAAATCTATAGAAGGGAGCAGAGGTTGGGGTTACCAGGGTGGGGTGGGGAGGGGAGGGGGAGTGTCGAACAAGATTAGGGGGGAGGGGGGGGGGGGGATTCGGACAGAATGAAGCAGAATATGGTAACTTTTCTTCAGTTCCAGTTCACTTTGTTATTTTTTGGGCGTTTGAATTTTTGGAAAGAATCTTCCCTTTCCAGTACTGCTTTTGATGCTCAACATATTTAGGCCTATATATATTTAACTGATGGCTCTGTTTATGAGTATTATGGTGGCTCAATTCTCCCAAGAGCCATCCATTGAATTTTATTTACCCTGGAGTTAACCTTGGTTCTGACTTTTATTTCCTACTAGTCCAATCAATAGACAATAATGGAGGTCTCATGTGCAAAAGTGCGCATAAGATCTTAAGTGCACATGAAAACTAATAAAAGTAGCCTTTAGACAGTAGGCCAGCTATGGTCACTTGTATGCTGCAAATCTTTCAGTTTGATTTCCTGGATCATGTCATTTGTTTTCTAGGAGAGTGTATGGATTGTCTGGTTCCCTGAATTTGCCATTCAGAAATGTGTGTGTGTGTGTGTCACTGTGTGTGTGTGTCGTGTGTGTGTGCGTGCTGCGTGTGTGCATGCATGTGTGTGTGTGTACACGTGTGTGTGTGTGTTTATTTTTTTTTATTTTTTTTATTTTTATTCTTTTATATTTAGGATAACAGAATAAGCAATCATGTGCTTTTTTTCATTCGGTCCCCATGTGTTTGCAGTTTTGTAAATATTGTCATCTGTTCCCACCGCACACAATGGCCTACTCTTACAAAAAGCGGAACAGGATTGAATGTGTGTGCGCAAGATGTTCTGCCTGCGTTCGCGCATGGGCCTCGGTTTAAAGTCTCATCTGAAGGACTTTTGGGGAGAGTGGAGTCAGCACTAATGTTTACTCCAGGAGAAAAATTTCATCGACCGGACTCGAACCCTGGTCTTCAAATTGCCAGCGCAATGTTCTGAGTGTGTGTGTGTGTGTGTGTGTGTGTGTGTGTGTGTGTGTGTGTGTGTGTGTGTGTGTGTGTGTGTGTGTGTGTGTGTATCTGTGTGTGTGTACTCTGTGTGTGTGTACTCTGTGTGTGTGTGTCAGTGTGTGTGCGTGTGTTTTTGTCTGTGTGTATTTTCACTGCTTTTGCATATGAGCTTGTTCTTTCTTTAGATTTTTTGTCTTTTCACTATTAGTGATATTAGATGAAAAATGAGTGTGTGTGTGTGTGTGTGTGTGTGTGTGTGTGTGTGTGTGTGTGTGTGTGTGTGTGTGTGTGTGTGTGTGTGTGTGCCTAAAAATCTTTTATTTCAAGGACAATGACTAAGCACTCCATGCTTTTTTTTTTTTTTTTGGCATCCAGTCCTCATGTGCATGTGGTTGTGTAAATTTTCTCTTCTTTCACACTAGCTTACAAGTAGTGAAATACAATAGCACCATCTGAAGGACATAAAGGTTAACTCTAGTGTGTGTGTGGGGGGGGAATCCCTTTGAATGGATGTTTCATGTTGGCTACAACCTTGGGTGTGTGTGTGTGTGTGTGTGTGTGTGTGTGTGTGTGTGTGTGTGTGTGTGTGTGTGTGTGTGTGTGTGTATACAGACAAGCATGGATCCCTTTTCTGATATTGTATGCTTTTTCACACCCGCTCTACTACTTTGTGAGTGGCAGTATGAATGTAGCCTTAAGCACACAGAAACATGATGGCAAAAGATTTGATGAGGCCCTACAGAGGTTAAGAGGCAAGCAATTTTTTTTTTATTTGGAGGTAAATCTCAGATCTACTGCAGTTGGTGTGTTGTCTGATTCCTTGTTAATAATTATTTTTCAGAGAAATCTGAACCAGAGAGTAGCCAGACCTAGTGTCACACACAACATGGAGCACTTCACTGTTCATAGTGCCATCCTGGTCATCACCACTGTCGCCATCTACCACAATGCCCTGCAGTGCGGCTTTGTCTTTGACGACATGTCGGCCATTGTGGAGAACCAAGATCTCCGTCCTAAGACCCCTGTCACCGATCTCTTCTGGAATGACTTTTGGGGTACCCCCATGCACAAGGTAGGTGGCACTGGCATTTTCTGGCTGCCTGGTGATCGATAACTTCTTATAGATACTTTAAACAAAAAATTGAACTTGCGTGTTTACCTGGGATCTTTCCATGTGCCTTTTGCTACCTGTGTGAAGTGTAGGAAAGTGCTCAAACAAAGCTCTTTAAAAAAAAAGAAATTATTGTTGTTGTTAATTGTGTTGCTGTTGTTTTGTCTTCATTGTTATTGTTGTTGATGCGTAGACGTCAGATTGAAAAACAATGTGTTTTCTTGTAATCTTTTGTTTGTGGAATGGATTTGTGGGTTCATAAATCTGTTCACAGGCTAACTCTTTCAGTTGGTGTGTCATATATATTTTCTATCTAGTCAAGTTAATGAATTTTCTTTCTCAGCTGACAGCATTTAAACCAAGAACAAAACACACACACAAAAAAGCCAAGTGCCATGGCACAGTGGTTAGCATACTGAGCTCCTGCTCCCGGCCACATATGTGAATCCTGAAAGTCATAGGGTTGTTTTGTTGTTGTTTTTTTTTACTCTGGTCAGCTCCTGCTTGGAGTGAGTGTAACGGTGAATACTTTTTGAGTGCTTTCCTGCTCCTTTATAGGGGAAACACCAAGCTCTTATCATTATGATTGGTAGGACCGCCACCACCACTAGCCGGGAAAGTGTAGCAGAAAGTGGCAAATTTGACCCACTCTGCACCCCAATTTCTTCACATAAATTTAAAAGAAAACTTAAAAAATAATTAAAGATAACACCAACAAAACATCTAATGCATCAACTCAATGTCTGTATTATTGTTTTGCAAGAATGACGACTGGTTAAGTGTGAGTGATGCGTTAAATATCGGTAATAAACTTAAGAACTTGCTGCTGTGGGAGCCTCAATCACTGAAAGTGCGACTCAGTGAATCTTTGTGCTTTATCTTCTTTCATGTTTGGGAACCTATCAAAGACACAGACCTATTCATAGTGCATACCATTCAGGGGGGGGCAAACCCCTTAAATAGACAGACACCTACCTCAGCAGAGGCTGGAATCCATGGCCTCAGTTACTGCCAGATCATGAATACAACACTAACGACTGGGCTAAACTTCCCCCGTTGTTATGCATTTTTGTTTGTGTGTGTGTGTGTGTGTGCATGTTGTGTGTGTGTGCGTGCGTGCATGCGTGCGTGCGAGCGTGTGTGTAAATTATTATTGAAAACAAGAGTGTTAAGACTGTAAGTGGTGCTGGCTGTGTTATCAGGAGAAAAGCCACAAGTCCTACCGTCCGCTGTGTGTGCTGACATTCCGGTTCAACTACCTGCTCAGTGCACTGGAGCCCATGTCCTACCACCTGGTGAATGTGGGGCTGCATGCCTTGGTCTGCATCCTCTTTATGAGGTTAGTGTTCTGAGTGTGTGTGTGTGTGTGTGTGTCAAAGTCAAAAGTAAAAATTTTATTTTCAGATGGTACATTGAGTAAGCATCGATTTGCTTTTTTTCAGTGTGTGTGTGTGTGTGTGTGTGTGTGTGTGTAGATCCATGGTAACAATTGAAATGTTGTTACACGTGTTTCAGGGTGTGTAACATATTTGTGAAGTAGGGGATCAGTTTCTGTGTGTTTAGATATATGATAACAGTTGAACTGTTGTGACTCGTGTGTTCCAGGGTATGTAACATATTTGTGAAGTAGAGGATCAGTTTTCTGTGTGTTTAGATATATATGATAACTGTTGTGTGTAGATCCAAGATAACAGTTGAACTGTTGTGACACATGTGTTTCAGGGTGTGTAACATGTTTGTGAAGGAGAGGACCAGTTTTTCTAGCGGCCATGCTGTTTGCTGTCCACCCAGTGCACACGGAAGCTGTGAGTACATTTAGTGCCTGTGATTTTTTTTGTCTTAGAACTGACCTATCACATCAGTCTGATCAATGTGCTAATTGATCAATCTGATCAACGTGCATTATCTTGTTCCATGTATTTGTTGGATGGACAGCTCAGTCTCTGCAGTGCGGTGAAGGTAAGGCAGCAGTACATTACACTGCAGGTCCTCCAAGTTACCCTACAGCTTCTTGACCACTGGGGTGATAGGGGTCAGGCCTGGTCTCTCTTTCAGAGTGTTCCATGTAGCGGGCAGGACTGCAACACATGTTCTGTTGTCTGGCTGCCAGTCTTGCAAGGGTACTGCTCTGTGTGTGGTTTGTCCAGAATTCTTTTTTGAGGTTTGACCTAAAATACAAGTGTGTCTTCACAAAACTGCCCCGTCAGAAATATGCCCTATAGCCTTTCAGAGGAGACGATAAACCGAGGTCCAGAGTGTTACACATTATTATTTAGCACACTTTAAGAACCCATGGCAACAAGAGAGTTGTCCCTGGCAAACTTTGGATTGTAAGCTTTTCTTAACCGTCTTAGCCCCGTTGCGGCCGCAGCCGGCCGTAACAGCACCTGCTGCTAGATTCCGTTGCGGCCGTAGCCGGCCGTTGGTCCTGACCACGTGGGCAGTACTTTTCCATCACACACATACCTCGTGGTTCTCACACAATGTGTCTGAAATTTGGTGGGGCGATGCAGGGAAGGTTTCAGATGGTGCCAGTGATAAATTTAGACCACTAACAGTGTGTACTTGGGAGGGAAGGAAGAAAGCAAGGCTGGCGATAGAAACGCCTTTCACTCATAGCGCGTGGCGAAAAAAAATGGCGCCTTCGTTAGTAGCAGACGATTCATCTAACTAACTAGACAATAAAATGAACGTGTTTGCATTAGAAGTAGAAAAAATTCAGTGATAAATATTAAGTGAGTCAGAAATAAAAAGCTGACGGGGGAGAAGAGAAAGGAAATAACGCAGTTAGAGAGAAGAATGAACCCGACTACACGGCACATTCCTGCAAGCGTGGCGACCTGTGCTACCCACACGCTGTGGAGAAATTTGACCTGGGGGGGGGGGGGAGGGGGGAGGTCCGCAGCATAAACGCCAGAAAATGTGACGCCTTTTGTCTATTTTCTAGTTAATACCACACTTTTTATTGAAACTCAACAGACAGATTTGCTGATGACGAAAATAGCGAGAAGGAAAAGAAAATAGATCTCCAGTCTGCCAAGGTGCCACAGGTGACAGCGATAGGTACACTCCCCGACACATCCACATTTTGTGCTTTCTGTGATGTGATGTGTCCCTGTGCCATCACTATGACTACTTTAAAGGCTATCACGATTAAAATTTTGTAGGATTACAGAAGTTCTGTGTTGTTTCATGTTTGTCACACCTGTGTGGTGACACTGGTGACAATGTGACACTTATGTACAATATTACACATCTGTGCACTTAACAAACATGTGGTAAGACATAGACATCTGAAATGCAGTATATAGGTAAGATATTGATTGAATATTCCTTGTTTTCAAAAGACAAAAAAACAGTTAAACAAAAAGTATGCCTCATCAAGACATATAAAACAACAGGTGTTATGAGGACATTGTGTGACACATCCTTGAAGTACAATTGCACACAAACATTAATTAACACGTTAGCTAGGCATCAGTTCTTTATTCAACACTTACATGTATGAATTTGTGTCTATTCCATATATATTTTGCTGGTTTATTGTATACAACATACTTTTACCTGTGATTGGTGACAAATAAGGTGACAACGACACGACATTTTGTGACCAGACATGTAAACTTGCCTTAAAATGCAAGTACAAAGATATATCTAGCTTGTGACAAAATTTCAGCTTGATAGCTTGTCATGCACACAGACAATTGTCTCAGGAGTAGACTATGTCAGTTTGGGGTAGAAAACTGTAAAAGAATTCAAAATCTACAGGCAGTTTAGCTCTGTAGAATTCAACAACAAGAGGGTTAACATATGTTGGTATATTTGAATCATGGAAGAAAGACAGTTATAACCAGTATATCATTTATCACTGATGCAGTTTGTCATTACCAGTGTATGATTACTTTTTCACTGAGGTATGTTTATCATTACCAGTATATTATTAATTTTATCACTGATGCCTGTTTGTCATTACCAGTGTATCATTATTTTATCACTGATATAGATTTGTTATAACCAATGTACCATTTATCACTGATGTATGTTTGTCATTACCACTGTATCATCCTTTTTCACTGAGGTATGTTTGTCTTTACCAATGTATCATAATTTTTCACTGAGATATGTTTGTCATTACCAATGTATCATCATTTTTTTCACTGATGCATGTTTGTCATCACCAATGTATCATCATTTTTCATTGAGGTATGATGGTCATCACCAATGTATCATCATTTTTTTCACTGATGCATGTTTGTCATCACCAATGTATCACTGAGGTATGATGGTCATCACCAATGTATCATCATTTTTTTCTATGATGCATGTTTGTCATCACCAATGTATCATCATTTATCACTGAGGTATGTTTGTCATTACCAATGTATCATCATTTTTTTTACTGATGCATGTTTGTCATCACCAATGTATCATCATTTATCACTGAGGTATGTTTGTCATGACCAATGTATCATCATTTTTTTCACTGCGGTATATTTGTCATTACCAATGTGTCATCATTTTTTTTATTGAGGTTTGTTTGTCATGACCAATGTATCATCACTTTTCACTGAGGTTTGTTTGTCATGACCAATGTATCATCATTTTTTACTGAGGTATGTTTGTCATGACCAATGTATCATCACTTTTCACTGAGGTATGTTTGTCATGACCAATATATCATTTTTTTCACTGAGGTATGTTTGTCATTACCAAAGTATCATCATTTTTTTTCACTGAGGTATGTTGGTCATTACCAATGTATCATCTTTTTTTTCACTGAGGTATGTTTGTCATTACCAATGTATCATCATTTTTTTCACTGAGGTATGTTTGTCATTACCAATGTATCATCATTTTTTTCACTGTGGTATGTTTGTCATTACCAATGTATCATCAGTTTTCACTGAGGTATGTTTGTCATTACCAATGTATCATCATTTTTCACGGAGGTATGTTTGTCATTACCAATGTATCATTTTTCACGGAGGTATGTTTGTCATTAACAATGTATCATCATTTTTTTCACTGTGGTATGTTTGTCATTACCAATTTATCATCATTTTTCACAGCAGTATGTTTGTCATTACCAATGTATCATCATTTTTTTCACTGCGGTATGTTTGTCATTACCAGTGAATCATTATTTTATCACTGCGGTATGTTTGTCACCAGGTCACAGGGGTGGTAGGACGGGCAGAGAGTTTGTCATCCATCTTTTTCCTGGCTGCGTTCCTGACCTATTCCAGATGCACAGGGTACAGAACTCCAATTGGTAAGTGCGTAGAGTAATCGCCTCTTGTTCTGAAGTGTAAAACATGTCAGTTGTGGCTCCACATTGCACAGAAGAAGAAGAAGAAGACGAAGATAGTTTGGGGGCCAACTGTCATGCAGTTCATTTCTCTTCTAATTTTTGAAAATCTTTTCTTTCTCAAGGATTTATTATACAAGGAATTTAAGCATAATGTGGTCAATATCCACTTAGTTTATGATTATGTACATGGTGAGATGAATATATATCAAAATGTTTTTGTGGTTATCCTATGTTTGTGAAAAGATCAGGTTTAAGATGTCAGTTGCTGTTTCATTGTCTCTGATTTTTGGTTGTTGGTTTTCTGATGAAATAATGATACTAGTTAGATTAAGCCTGAAAGATTCTGCAAATTGTCAGATCTGAAGCCTGTGTGTTGTGATTATAGCCTCTATTTTTCAGTAGAAAGTATCTTTGACTTTTTTGTAGTATATCTGAATTGATTTTAGCTGAATTATAGTTTACAATAATTACATATTTTATAGAAGAACCAAGCGCATGAATGGTCTTGAAGTCATAGATTTCATTCAGAATTTTGTTCTCATTTGTCAATTATTGTGATTTCATCTTTTTTTGTTTTTTATGTTAACATAGTTGCTACATGCTTGTGCTTGTGCATATATGTGTGTGCATGCATACTTACTGGGCATGCATGCGTGTGTGTGTGTGTGTGTGTGTGTGTGCACATATGTATGTGTGTGTGTGTGAGTGTATATGCATGCAGGTGTATATATTATGTGTGCCTATGTGCATGTGTGAGTGTGCATACATGCATGTGTGTATACTTCATATGCGTGCGTGTGTATGTCCATACATAAATGTGTGATCCTTATCCTGTTTTCAGCATGGCGGCCCTTGGTGTTGACAGTTGCCTTGGTAACGGTTGCCATGCTATGCAAAGAGCAGGGAATCACCGTTATTGCTGTCTGCTGTGTGTACGAGGTCTTCGTTGCTCAGAGGGTATGGGAAAACGACCATCTGTTCTGTAACCATATCCATCACATTTTATCTGACCTTTTACCGACTATACATTGCCTCAAATTAATGTGATTATAGTGGATGGAGAGAGCATCTGAGGTGAGGTTAACCTGAATCCGTAGTTCTTCTTCTTTGTCAAATGCGCAGACAGCAACACTTGAGGCCCTCACAAATGCCGCTGTGCACTGAAGGCCCCCCAGGGGTCCAAAGAGCTTGACCCTCATTGGCGAGTCAGTAGGCCAGGTATTGGCCCTCGGGTTTTGGTGTGTTGAGCATTTGACGATGAAGAAGAAGAAACGCTGATTCAGGTTAGGCTCACCTCAGAAGCGTCGGTGTTTTAAGATATAACAAAGATTGGATCAGTGAAATGATGTGACCAATGTGACAGTTTTTGAGAGGAAGAGAATAGGAAGAAGGAGTGCAGGGTTTACACTTTGGGTATGCCAGCTTCACGCTTGTGTGAGTGAATTGACATACTCAGCTTTTTAACACAAACTATGTGGTCTTTAACTAACACGATTTGCTGCAAAATCAGAACTGTGCTTTTGCTTACGTTCACCTGTTTTAAAAAAAAAGAAAAGTCCCACAAAGCTCACCCTTCTCTCCCCCGCTGTGTGTGTGATCTGTTTCTACAAAAGGAGCCTTAAGGTATAATTGGGTCAAATTGAGTTATAATATTTTTCTGATTACCTTTCTTTTTATGTATGATTCATTGTTCTACCTCTAAGATTGACAAAGCTATGGGTGTTTGAAATGGGTGACACAGCAATTTCACATTCTGAGAAAATCGGGTATCAAGTTTTTCACAACTTTAGCTAACTAACACCTTAGCAGGTTGATAAAAACGCTTTAAAAACACATTTTAAAAATCAAATCTAACCTTTTTAAGTACATAGTTAGGAAAGTTAATGCCTACAGTTTCCATTTTTGATAAAAAGTCAAAATTGACAAAGCAGACCCTACTTTCCTTTTTTAGGCCTCTCCTTTTCACTGCCTGCAAATTAAGACTCCTTTTGTCAAATCAGCATGCAAATCCAGCATAACTCAGTCAAGGGCCCAGTGCTAAAATTAGCCCCTTCCTTTTACCAAGTCCCAAGTGTGGTCAGCTTCTGCTATGATTAGCACAAGGTGGGATAGAATCGATATGCAGCTGAGAGGAGCTGAAAGTGGGGAAAACTGACAGGTGGGGGTGTTGTGTGTTCTGTATGTTGTTGTTGCTTCGATTTTACGTCTGTTCACTCAAAGTGATATTAGACAATGGGAAGGGGAGGGAAGGGGGGCAATTGTGTTGATGGATGTGTGCAGTAAAATGTGTGTCTGTTTCTTAATAATGTATACAGAAACGCAGAATAGGGCTAAACAATGATAACAACAAACCATTTATTTGTGTGTGTGTGTTTTGTCCAGGCGACATTTGTGGAGCTGCTGTCCATTCTGGGCAGCCTGGTTCGAGGCAAGGCCACCATTCCCCAGTGGCTGAGGACCTCCATCGTGCGTGCGGGGTTCCTGGTCTTCTCCACCCTCTTCCTCCTCTTCGCCCGCATCAAGGTCATGGGCGCCCAGCTGCCCGTCTTCACCAAGTGAGGAAGCATGCTTTTTTTTTTGTTTTTGGTGTTTTTGGCTGCCTCGTCTTTTTGTGACGTTCTTGTCTTCAGTTAGCACACCTGTTTTCTTTTCTTTTTGGTTTTTTTATTTTGGCTGCTTTGTCTTCTGTGATGTTCTTGTCCTGCTGTTCCCACACCGCTCATTTCAATCTCTCCATTCCAGTCATTCTCAGATTTGTCATGTCGCATCCTCAGGGTTGAAAGTCCACAGGGAGCCCATCAATGACAGGTTGCTCTGGGAACACCAGCCAGAGGTGCACTGCACTGCTGCCGGGTCACTTTGGTGATGTTTGATGGTGCCTGTTTTGAGCTAACATGCACAGGACATCACCAACTATGCCCCCTTACTGTTGACAGTATTAGCTCAGTTGCGGAGCCAGACTGAGTGAGTCGCCCACCTGAGGTGGCAACCACCACAACATCCCTCCAACAAGGAGAAGGAGATCACACAAAAAAATGCACGATGCTAGTATCTGCAATTGTTTGTTTTCTCTTTTTATTCTAATCCGATTTCTCAGAATCAGAATCAGAAATTATTTACTGCCATAAAAGTCACATGGAGTTATTGACACAACAAAATAAATTCAACATAATTCATCAATACAACATACTGTTCACTGGTCAGCATAACTGAAATAATGTGCAGGAAAAAAACACACACACACATAAAACCACCACAAAGCAAAACCACCTTGCATTCTATCTTATTTCAACTGTTCTCTTTTTTTCAAAACGGACACAAACGTAATCAATTATTTCAGCTGGATGATTATCAGTTACAATAGCATTGCTTAATTTGTCTATACACACACACACACACACACACACACACACACACACACACACACACACACACACACACACACACACACACACACACACACACACACACACACGACAAGATTTACCAAACTGCATACACACGGGGACTAGATGTGAAAAAGCTCATGAATGCTTATTCCATTATCCACGATATAAAAGAATGAATGAATAAATAAATAGATATCTCATTCTATATATATTTATATCTATATATATTTGTCTATATCGATGCCTCAGAGCAAGAAAGGTCTACCGGCAGAGTTGCCATTTTCAAAAGTTTCGAGATATGCTCACTTGAAAAGTTTGAAAGGTCAGAACAAATCGAGGATTGAATGGAAGCGTTCGGTTTTCGGAGAGAGGAAGGGCATTGATGCTATCTTTACCATAGTATGTTTGTGTTGTAATACATGTAGAAGAAACGCCATGATAGCAAAAACACTGGCAGTGAAGCCAGACCACCCGTGTCTGCAGAGAAATTACAGCAGAACTGGCACTTCCTCCCATGCAAGCATGGCATGGCGATTAGCTTGACCGTTTTTTCCCAGATAAGATCACTCTCCAGCCACCAGTGTTCCCACGCAAGAACCACACGGCATCCAGGCCCGCCAGTGTTGCGTAAACTCTGCCCAGTGGTCCTGGTGTATCCCTTCCCATGCAAGAAGGTTTTGCACAGCTGGAAGTCCTTCCTTACACAAATTACCAGGTTAATTGGCACTACAGCCTTTAGAGCAAAAGCGGAGTGCTGTGCAGTCGTCCCTTTTACCATGAGAAATTAACTCAGGTAATTTTGTGCAAGAACGGTTTTCTTCAAATATCTTTAAAATTAATTAAAAAAAATTTTTTATCGTTTTCTCATCTGAAAGTTTACAGTCAATTCTACCAAATATAAAAAAATTGAAAATTGGTATTTTTTTCAGATAAACCGTTCTTGCTCTGAGGCATCGATATATACATTTTAATCTGAGATTAAAATCCAACATGATGGGGGTGTTGCAGGTTTGACAACCCAGCCTCGGTGTCCCCCTCCCCGGCCCGACAGCTGACCTTCAACTACCTGCTGTCTGTCAACGCCTGGCTCCTCCTCAACCCCATGGGGCTGTGCTGCGATTGGACGATGGGCACCGTGCCCCTCCTGACCTCTGTCCTTGACCCCCGCAACCTGGCCACGCTTGCCTTCTACCTGGTGATGGTGCGCCTGGCTCTCTTTGCCTTGTCTGAGCAGACACGGCGCTCCAGGGCTGTCATTATGGTGAGGTGGGGTGTGTGTTGGGGTGTGTGCGCGCTTGTGTGTAGTACGTATCGAAGGTTGCCTGCCAGAACTGGCTATAGACCACTTTTTCAGTTTTCCACTTTTTGGCATGTGAAGACTCTTTATAGCATATACTTTCCTGCTACAATAAGCCATGTGGCTGGGATTGAGTTTTAAGTTGTTATTCACAAAAACCATTCGGTTTATCAAAGTCATCACCCATCCCAACCCTGCCTGAAATGCCCAGAATAGGATAGCCATTTCTTGCAGTGCAAGATTACTATCCATATTGATTCCATTTACCACCAGACCTGGCCACATGAGGAAGGCCATAGCTGGCAATGCAAGTTCATTTTCCATCCTGATTTCACCTTCCTGCCAACACTGTCTATCTGGGGATGGTCAAAGCTGGCAGAGGCGAAGTGGGTACAGGCTATCATGCTTTGACCCTGAACAAACCGGCCAGCTGTGCATGGTCACTGCTGGTAGTTGGGAAAGTGGGAGTTTTTGTAAATCCTAGTCCGTTATCTAATAACAGAGGGATGTGGCAGCAACATCCTGCTTACAGAGGAACTATGCAGGGAGACAGAAACTTCAAGACTTTTTTTTCCAACTTCCATTGCACAGGAAGAAGACTGCAAGTAAAGTTTAAAAGTAAGGATTTTGAATATTGTTGTCTATCAAGTTCTTCATCATGCAAGCAAAAATTGAAATATAATAATGCTTATTGTTATAGTGTGCACTTTGTGCAGTGTAGAGTATACATCTCCTCTCCCTCGCTGCTTGACCTTCCCTGACCCTAAGGAGGTCAGGTACCCATTTATAGCTGGGTGAAGTGGGGGACTGTACTGATGCCAAGGCGCACAAATGGTCACCCATCCATTTGGAAACCACGCTCAATTCCACTTAACCATAGCTGGGGGAAAGCGAGCACTCTCTACACAATATTCTCTACAATGATTATGATGTATCTGTTGTCAGAGCCTGGCGATGATAGTGTTGCCCTTTCTGCCGGCCTCCAACCTGTTTTTCCCTGTGGGCTTTGTGGTGGCAGAACGCATCCTGTACACCCCCAGTCTGGGCTTCTGTCTCCTCGTGTCTCTGGGCTTCGATGTCGTCTGTGCCAGCAAAAAGTGAGTCCAGGATTTTTTGAAAGGAAAAAGAAAAATGTGTTTAGGATGAATAGATGAATACATTAACCCTGTATGTTTTGATAGCTTTAACTGTAATTAAGGTATCTACGATATCCTGTATGTTTCGATGACTGTTCCATTTTTGTTTTCAGGTATCTATGATATCTCCTATATGTCTTGATGACTCTTCTGTACACTGTGTTTTCAGGTATCTACGATATCTCCTGTATGTGTTGATGACTCACACTGTGTTTTCAGGTATCTACAATATCTCCTGTATGTTTCAAGGACTCATCCGTACACTGTGTTTTCAGGTATCTATGATATCTCCAATGTGTGTTGATGATATACACTTTGTTTTCAGGTATCTACGATATCTCCTTTATGTTTTGATGACTTCTGTACACTTTGTTTTCAGGTATCTATATCTCCTGTATGTTTCGATGACTCATCTTTACACTTTGTTTTCAGGTATCTACGATATCTCCTGTATGTTTCGATGACTCATCTTTACACTTTGTTTTGAGGTATCTATGATATCTCCTGTATTTGTTGATAATGCACACTTTGTTTTCAGACATCTACAATATCTCTTGTATGTGTTGATGACTCTTCTTTATACTTTGTTTTCAGGTATCTACGATATCTCTTGTATGTCTTGATGACTCTTCTTTATACTTTGTTTTCAGGTACTACGATATCTCCTGTATATTTCAATCACTCATCTTTATACTTTGTTTTCAGGTATCTACGATATCTCCTGTATGTGTTGATGATATACACTGTGTTTTCAGGTATCTGCGATATCTCCTCTATGTTTTGATGGGCCTCTTGCTAGTCTCCCACAGTGCCAAGACCTTCTTCAGAAATTATGACTGGTGAGTTGGTGCACACACATGTCAGTGTATTCATATCGTGTGCATACATGTACGCACTTGCACACACACACACAGATGCTCATACACACACGGATGGATGTAAAAAAGCACAAGAGTGCTTATTCCATTATCCTCAATATAAAAGAATAAATCAAATAAAAGAATAAATCAAATCAAATCATGCATGCATACAAACACAGCCCTTATGTGTGTGCACATGCAAACACACACACATGTGCGCATGCACACACACACACACACACACACACACACACACACACACACACACACACACACACACACACACACCACACCACACCACACCACACCACACCACACCACACCACACCACACCACACCACACCACACCACACCACACCACACCACAACCACACACACACACACACACACACACATACACATACACATACACACACACACACACATACACACATACCCCCCCCTACACACACACACAACATACACACACACACTCCTACACCCCCCCCCCCACACACACACACACACACACATACCCCCCACACACACACACACACACACACACACACACACACGTACACACTCACTCACCTAACAGACAGTCCCATCCCTGTCACCAGGACGTCAGAGTACACGATTTTCCGGTCGGCGCTGACGGTGAATCGCGACAACGCCAAGCTGTGGAACAACGTGGGCCATGCCCTGGAGAAGGTGGAGAAATACCAGGAGGCCCTCACCTACTTTGAGAAAGCTGCCGGGTGAGGGAGGCCTGTGTATGTGTGTGTGTGGGGGGGGG
>CM060327.1:37300857-37348603 GCA_030674155.1 Stramonita haemastoma | reverse complement strand
GCAGAAACATCCACCTTCGTGTGTCAACAAGGGCCCCATTTGTATCCGGGGAAAGGGTTGATCATGGGACTAAAAACTTAAACAAAAAAAGAGCGTGTAATTTGTTGATGTGTGCAAAAAAAAAAGGGCAAGACTGATTTAAAGTCTTTCTACTTGCAAAGTGTTTATACAAAAAAATGTTAAACCACACTTAAAATTCAAAAATTTTTTTTCTCAAATCAAGAATTAACAGTGGTAATCCCTATGACTGGATATGAAACAAAAAAAACAATTCAAAACCCTCAAGATTCAACCAAGATTCAAAATATATCTCCCCAAAACAATTCAAACATTATTAACCACAGTTGAAAACAAACCCTCTCAAATTACTCACACCATCCACCATTCATTTCAGATGTATGTTACACAAAACCAAACACAATTGATTTGAAAGATGAACAAAAAACTCCCTGAACCAATCAAATAACAATCTCTTGGTTTACTGGTGGCTTCGGGATTTAAAGCAAAAAAAAAATTACATCATGACTCATTTAGACATTTTTTTAGACCTGAGTGCAACAGCACTTTGTATCTTTCATGACAATAATCACATTGCTGTGGCAAGTCTTCACAAGCGGGCTATTTTTGTGTGCAGCTTTCGAAACAACCATGGGGTTTGTGTGTGTGTGTGTGTGTGTGTGTGTGTGGTGTGTGTGTGTGTGTGTGTGTTGTGTGTGTGGGGTTGTGGTGAATTACCTGATTTTACCACAACATTTACAATTTATACCAGAACGTCATTTAAAAATACAGGCTCACTTTTTAATGCCTTTTTTTACCGTCTGTTTGGTCCAATTCATCCCAAGTCATATTTTCTGGGCTCTGTTTCACACGGGGAAACATTTTTCAGCTGCTTCTCCACACTACAACATTCTATTACCTGTGCTGTGTTGCACAGTTTTCACACCTTCCCGTGGTCACTGTTTAGACTAAAAAACATATCTATCTATGTCGTGGGGCACAATTCACACCTTCCTTGGCTAAGTCTTTTCATGCTACAAACATCATCTACTACCTGTCTGTGTTGAAAAATTCACACCTTCCTCTGGTAATCTGTTTTAGACACAACATCACGACAGTCCTTGCTCCAAAGTCTTGCCCATTTGCGGAAATCTCTTCCAAAATGAGGCAGGAATCACTATCTACCTGTGTTGCCTGTGGTAGGGGCACAAGGTGGACGACTGTGAGGGCGGGGTCCCTCCCTCCATCCTTCCCTCCCCCCCTCATTCAAACAGCAGCACTACATGCAGCCTGTTCCAGGACACCCATCCCCCCCTATACCCTCACTCACGTACTGACTTTTGTCCCACCTTAAACCACAGCGTCAGTGCAAATTGCATAACAGTCATATCCCCACTACAAAAAACCAGGCGGGTGCACAACTCAACTCCCACCACACCAAAGGCACGCTTTCGGGCTGCTGCTGCTGCTGTCCTTTTTGCTTCTGCGCTGTTGCTGCTGCTGCTGCGCTGGTGCTGCTGCTGCGTTCTGTGGTGCATGCGGATCTGGTGATGGGGGAGCGGACATTTTTGAGGGGGGTTTTTGCGTATGGGCAGCGGGGTCAATGGCGGGGGTGTGGACGGGGCATTTCCTCCTTTGAGCAAGTCGCCCTTCTCCACAGACCACGCACAGGTTGTGTTGGTGCCGTTCTGGGGGTCGCTTTTCAGGAGGGCTGGAATTTTCTGCACAGGAGGGGGTTTCCAAGCCATGATGAAGTCTTTTTATTTTATTTTATTTATTTATTTTTTTTTTTTTTTATACCATTAGTCACAGTAGATTTCTCTGCGTGAAATTCTGGCTGCCCTCCCGGGAGAGAGCGCAACGTGTATGTATTTCTCACTAAAGTATTTCAGGCTGTCAGATTTTTTTTGGACGGGGCAGTTGGTTGATTGAAGCCTGAAGGTCACCTAGTGCCACTTTCTTGGACTGACATCAGTCCCCAACAAACTCATTTCAGCTTTAAAAGTTTTTTTTTCATGAATTTTACAGCCCAAACCCAAACATCACTCAGCGAGGGGGGGAAAAAAGGGCCCGCCCTCATTATGTTACCCCCTAAAGAAGCTGAGGTCTTGATGTCTCACCCCCCTACACCACCTAAGTTAGGGGACCCTTTACCTTTACTCCCTTTAAATTTGTAGCCCAAAAAAGAGCGCCCCTTATTTTTCTTTACTCTGTTGGGTTTTTTTTCCACCCCTTTCCTTAGATTTTAAATTTTTTCATTTTTCCCTTTGTTTTTTTAGCAGCCTACCTTTCTCAGGCCCAATTCTTGAGGACTTTGACTTGAGCCCCCAAAAAACAGATCAGGCCTTTGGCTGGTCGGGGTTTTGTACTGCATAACACACAGCAAAACACAAAATGTCACACTGAATCCAAATCACCCATGCCAGCATAAACACAAAGCCCCACAGTAGAATTTTACATGTATTTTTTGGCACCATATCACACAAAAAGGGCCTTTTTTTGTTTAAAAAAAAAAAATGCCCTTTATTATTAATCAAAAAAAAATCAAGTGTTTTTTTAAAACCCCCCCCCCCTGCAACTTTTTGCCCATGGGGTTTTGGGGGAAAAAGGGGGGGGGGGAAATTCCACATCCATTTTTTTTTTTCCCCTTGGTTTTCCCCTAAATTTTGCAGGGGGGGGGTGGGGGGGGGGGGGAAAAAAGGCCACCCCCAATTTGAACCTGACACGGAGGGGGGGGGGGGGGGACATCCATGATTCTGAAACTGTGGAGGGGGGCAACCACATCAATGACTTTCGAAGTAGGGGGGCCCCGGCCAATCCCATCCCATTCACGCAGCCCCCCAAAAGTTCACAAGGAATTAAGGGGGGAGTCAACCAGTTTAAAAAAAAAAAAAAGAGAAATCCAGCAAAAAAAATGCAAAAAAAAAAAGAAGAGGGTTGTACTTCAGAAAGTTCCTCAGCAGGGGAATGGCGTCCATGGGTCGTCGACTCATTCACCAACAACAAGGCCAGGTTGAACAGAGCACTTCGGAAATGGGGGTCCACTTCAATCAATCAATCAACAACCCTCAATCAATAAACAACACGCAATCCAAATTTTTAAAGCAGACGACAGATAAAGCACCCACTCCTTCGGGAAATTCTGTGTAGGAATTCCCCTTTTTTTTCCAAACCCTTCCTTATTTTTTGCTTGCTCATTTTCTTCCTGTACCTCCTTCTTGTCTAATTCTGTGCCTTCTTGATATTCCCCTTCCCTTTTTCATCCACAAAAGTTAGTTTAGTTAAGTTAAAGTCGTCCCGCCCCTTAGAGGTATAGGCCGTGTTTACCCCCGGTTTCTTGGGTTTAAAGCGACTGAAGCCCATAGACTCCCCCCCGGGATAGGACCCATCATCGCAGGGTTAACCCCCAACACAAGGTGGAAACCCTTTTCACCTGGGGGGGGGTGGAAAATAGCCGAAAAAATGCCTTTTCCAAGGGACAACGCCAAAGCCGAAAGCGGGGGAACCGAACCCACAACCTTTAGATTACGAGTCCAACGCCCTAACCACTAGACTACAGCGGGGCTTCCAAAAAAAACTTAAAAGAATAAATTCTCCCCCAAGCCAAAGTGGGGAGGCTGGACCTGATTTGTCGGGCACTTAACAGCAAAGCAACACTTTTTGCTCAAAAAGACAGACAACAAAATAGTTGCGTCTGAGCTTTCAAAAAAGAAAATCAGCCCCCTTCCACCCCCCCCCCCCCCCCCCTCCTCTAAACCCTTTAGGTTTTTTAATTTTTTTTGCCACTCAAACTGCTTGTCATCCATGGGGGCGGTTTTAAATAAAAAATTTTCTTGGGGTTTCTTTTCCTAACTTTAAAACCTTTCAGGTCCCCCCTTTTTTTTTTTTCTTTTTTGGTTTTTTGGTTTGGTGTGGGTTTTTTTTTTTTTTTTTTGGGGGGTGTATTTTTTTTTGGGGGGTTTTTTTGGTTTTTTTTGTTTGGGGGTTTTTTTTTGTTTTGTTTGGGTGGTTTTGTGTGTGTGTGTGTGTGTGTTGTGTGTTGGGGGTTTTGTTGTGTGGGGTTTTGTTGTGTTGGGGGTGTTGGGTTGTTGGGTTTGTGTTGGGTTTTTTTTTTTTTTGGGGGTTTTTGTTTTTTTGGGGGAGGGGGTTTTTTTTTTTTTTTTTTTTTTTTGTTTGGGTTTTTATTTTTTTTTCCAAGGTTTTTTTAAAAAAAAACCCCCAAAATTTAAAAAAAGGGGGAAAAACCCAAAAAACCCAAAAAAAAAAACCCCCCAAAAAAAATTTCCAAGGCCCCCCCCCACCCCAAAAAACAAAAAAAAACCCCAAAAAAAAAAAAAAACCCCAAAAAAAAAAAAACCAAACCTCCCCCCCTTTTTAAATTCCCCCCCCCCAAAAAAAGTTTAAACAAAACCACACCCCCCCAAAAATTTCCCCAACCCACCCCAAACCCAAAAAAAAAAGGGGGCCCCAAAAAAAAAAAAAACCCCAAACCCCAAACCCCCCCCCAAAAAAAAATTTTAAAACCCCCCCCAAAAAAATTTTTAAAACCCCCCCCCAAAAAATTAAAAAAGGGTTCCACACCCCAACCACAAAAAACCCAAAGTTAACCCCCAAAAAATTCCCCGGGGACAAACCCCCAACCAAAAAAGAAAAAAAAAAAAGAAAAGGGTTTTCAAAACCCAAAAACCAAAAAACAAAAGAAAAAATTAAAAAAAAGAAAAGGGATTTAAAGCCCCCACACCAACCCCAAAAAAAAAAGGGCCCCCCAAAAAAACCCCACAGACGGGAAAAGGGTTTTTTAAAATTTTTCGAAAAAAAGGGGCTCAAAAAAACCCAAAAATTTTTACAAAAACCACAGGAAACAAAACCCAGAAAAAGAAATTAAAATATTTTCCCCCCCCCGGGAAAAAAACTTTTTCCCACAAACCCCCACGGGGGGAAAGTTTAATATTTTTTAAGGAAATTTGCTTTAAACACACCAAAACAAAAAAAATTTAATTTAAACAAAAAGATTGGGAACAAAAAAACAAACCCCCCAAAAACCGAAGGGAAAAAAAAAATTTAAAAAAAGGAAAAGGGGGTTCCACCCACCCAAAAAACCACCCCCCCAAGAAATTTTAAATAAAAAAAAGTTTTTTGGCTGAAAACACCCAAAAACACAGAAAAAAATTAAATTTACAAAATCTGCAACCAAAAAACCCAAAACAGAAAATGGGGTTTAATAACAGAAATTGTGGACAAAACAACCCCCAACCCCAAAAAATTTTAAGGATTCTGCAAAACCCCAAAAAAAGTTTTTTACAAAAACCCCCAAAAAGAAAAAAGGGCGACCCCAAAAAACCTTTTTTTTAAAAAAGTTCTCAACAAAAACCCCCAAAATTTTTTTAAAGGACCACCCCAACAAAAAAAGTTAAAAAACCCCCCAAAACACAAAAAAAACAGAAACAAAAGTTTATTTTAAATACCCAAAAAGAAATTTTTTTCGACAAAAACACAAAAAAAACAAAAATTAAAAGAAATTGCCCCAAAAAAAAAAAACAAACAAAACAAAACCCCCCAAAAAAAAGTAAAAAAAAATTTGAACAAAACCCCAAAAAAAAAAAAACAAAAGATTGGGCCTAAGCAAAAAAAAAACCCAAAACCCCCCCCAAAAAAAAATTTAAAAGGGGGCCCCCAAAACCCAAACCCGGAAAAAATAAAATTTTCCCCCACAACCCCAAAGAGAAAAATTTAATCGGATTTTCCAAAACCCACAAAACCAGGGTTAATTTGAGTAAACCCCCACAAACACAAAAAAAATTTTTGAAACCAAAAGAAAATTTAAAAAATTCCACCCACCCCAAAAAAAAATTTTGGTTGGCCCCAAACAAGAGAAAATTTTTCAGGGTTGCGCAAAACCCCCCCAAAAAAAAAACAAAAAAAAAACAGAATTTAAAAAAAAAAAAAAAAAAAAAAATTAAAAACCCGAAAAGAAAAAATTTAAAAAATATGTTGGGAAAAAAAAAAAAAACCCAAAAAAAAAAAAAAAATTTTTTAAAAACAAAAAAATTTGTCAAAACCCCCAAAACACAAAATTTAAAAAAACTCAAAAAAACAAAAAAAATTTTAAAAAGTTCCCCACCCCCAAAACAAAACCCCCAAAAAAAAAATTTAAAAAATTTCACAAAAAAAAAAAAGGGTTCCCCACAATTTTTTTTTTAGGAAGATAAAACCCTTTTTTTTTTTGGGAAAAAAAATTTTTTGGGAAATTTTTTTAATAAACGTTTCCCAAAGCAAATTTAAAATTTCTTACCACTTCCCCCTTTTAAAAAATTTTTTTTTCCCCAAAATTTTTCGGGATTTTGAAAAATAAGGTCTTTTTCAACCCCCTTTTAATTTAAAAACTTTTTTGGTTACCCCTTTTTTAAAACCCCCTTTTTTTTTTAAAGCAAATTTAAGGTTAATTTTTTAAAAACCCCTTTTCGTTAAAAAAATTTAAAACCAAAGTTTGTAATTCAAAAAAACCCCCCTTTTTTTTTTTTTTTTGTGTTTGAAGAAAAAAATTTTTTTCCCCTTTTTTTACCCTCAAAAGGTTTAAATTTTCATTTAACCCCCTAAACCTTGTCAAAAGCCCTAACCCCCCCTTTTCTTTATTTTTGCTAGGAACACTACCAAAAAAACTTTTTAAAAAAAAACACACTCTGGGATGTCAACATTTTTTAAAAAAAATAACGGATTAAAGGGCAAAAAAAAAGGGTTTTTCTAAACCCCCCCAAAAAAACCCTAAAAAAAAAGGGGAAAAAGAGTAAACAAGGACAAAACCCCTTTGGTGGTATGCATAACTCTAAAAAAGGGTTTCTTTTTTTTTGTTTAAAAAACCACCCCAAACTTGAAAAAAAAACCCCCCCACAAATGTCCCAAATTTTTTTTAAACCAAAAAACACAAACCCACACAAAGAACCCCCCAAAACATCCCCAAACAACCCAAAAAAAAAAAAATCAAAAAAAAAAACCCCGCCAAAAAACACAAACCAAAAACCCCCAAAAAAACCCCCCCAACAACAACAACAAAAACACACCAAAACCCCCAACCCCCCCCCCAAAAAAAAAAGACCCCCCTAAAAATTTTTTTGGACAAAAAAAATAAAACCAAAAAAGCAAAAAAAAAAAAAAAGAAGCCCAGTTAACATAATTTTCAACAAAAAAGGGAAACCAAATTAAATTTTTTTTGGGGGGGGGTTTTTTTTTTTTTTTTTTTTGGGGGAACCTTTGGGCAAAAAACAAAAACCCCTGTGCCAAAAAAAATTTTTTTTTTGTTGACCCACCCAAAATTTTTCTACCCCCCTTTGTTTAACCATTTCTCAGTGTTCGTCCCCCTTTTCATAACAAATTGTAACCTAATCCTTGAGGGTTTTTTAAGTTTTTTAAACCCTGGGGGTTTTTCAAATGAATTTGGGGTCCCCTTTTTGTTTTTCCCCCAAAAAAAACTTTAGGGTTTTTAAAAATTAAAAGGGGGCTTGATTCAATTTTTTTGGGTTTTGGGGGATTGCCCTTTTTTTAAAAATAAAGTTTAGCCCCCTTCCCACCCGGGTGTTTCTTAAAAAAAAGCAAAAAAGGTTTAATTTAAAAAAATTTAAAAACCTAAAAAATACCCAAAAACTTTAAAAGGGCCCCACTTTTAAAAAAAAAAATACCCCCAAAAAATGTCTTGAAGATTTAAATTTTAAACAAAATTTGCCCCAAAAAAAAAAAAAAACCCCCCAATTTTGGGGTTTGCATTTTGGGGTTCTTTTTTAAAATTTTTTTACATAAAATTGCAAATTAAGATTTAAATTCTTTTATAAACCAGTTTTTCAATTTAAACAAATTTTTTAAATTCAACAAAAACCCTTTTTTTCAAATTAACAACAAAAAAACATATTTAAACAAAAAACCCAGCCTCTTCTTTTAATTTCCTTTTACACTTAACAATTTTAAAAAGCCCTTTTTTCCCAACCCCAAATTTTACAAAAAACAAAAACCACCCCCAAAAACCCCCCAAAAAAAAAAAATTTCAACAATTAAAAATTTTTAATAAAACAAAATAAAAAATTTAAAAAAAAATTCTTTTTACCACATAACAAACACCCCCCACAAAAAATGCCATTTCACTAAAGGGAAGGAAAAAACATAAAAAAAAAAAAACCCCCCCAAAAAACCTTTCCCCAATTGGAAAACCCAAAAAAACCCTTTTTTCCCCTTTTTCAGTTAGCTAAAACCCCCCCCTTTTACAGGTAAAACCCCCCCTTTTTAAAATCTGGACAAAAAACCACACGTTTCCCGGTTTAAAAAAAAAAAATTTGGGGGGAAAAAATTTTTTAATTTTTTGAAATTTAAAGGGTGCTCCTTAATGGAAAACCCCATTTTTTTTTTCCATTTGAACCCCGCTTTCCAAGGAAAAAAAAAAAAGTGTTTAATTTCCTTAAAAAAATTTTCTAAGTTTAATTTCAAAGTAAAAAAAGGAAAAAAAAAAAACCTTTTTTTTTAACAAATAAAACTGCAACGATTATTTGCCCAATTTTTTAAAAAATTAAAAATCCTTCCAGGGCAAAAGAAAATTTACAAAATTTTAAAAAAACAAAAAAAAAAGGGAAAAAAGGGAAAAAAAAAAGGAAGAAAAATTTTTTTAAAAAATTTTTAAAATTTAATAGGTTTCCCAAACCCCAAACCTTCATCTGTGCCCCAAACTCAAACCCCCCAAAAAAAACCCCCCCCCCAAACCTCCCCGTTTCCCAAAAGACAAAAAATAAACCTGGTTTTTTAAAACCCCCCCCCTTTATTTTACAAAACACTAAAACTAAAAAAAGGGGAACCCAAAATTGGGGCCCCAACACCCCCCCCAACAAAAAAACACCGGGGGGCCAATTGGGTTTTTTCCCCGTTTTCTCTTCTTCAGCCCCCCCTTCCAAGTTTTTTGGGAACCCCCTAGGGGCGGGAAGTAAAGCCGGGGGGGGAGGGGCCCTAATAGTGGAAAAGGGGGGGTTTGTTTTTTTAAAAAATTTGGGGGCCCCTTTTTTTTTTTGAATTTTTTTTTTAAAAAAAAAAAAAAATTTTTATTGGGAGGTGTGTGGTTTGAAATTGGGGGTGGGGCCGGTTTTTTGTGGTTTGTTTTTTTTTGGTGTTTTTTTGCCTTTGGTGTTTTTTGTTTTGTTTTTCAAACCAAAGGTTAAAAAAAATTTTTTGCAAAACCCCCCCAAAAAATTAACTTTTCATGTTCCGATGTTTTAATATCTTGGTAAACAAAGAAGTGTGTGTGGGTTACAAGCCCATGTATAAATTATGATGAAAGGAAAAACATCCATCATAGAAATTAATACATTAAAACTCAGTTTTAAAAATTACACACTTGCATCTAGACACACCCCCTCCCTCTTCTACTCACACACATGTACGCACGCATGCATGCACGCACGCACACAAACACACACACACACATAAGCAGAGGCACACATGCAGTGTGCATACACACATCCAGTACACAAATGGTTATTAATATAACATCTTGTACAATAAGAGCAGTGATATGTTCTTTCTTGTCTCAGTCAACAGATGGCAAGGAAACTTTCTAAGGGCAGTTTTAGCATACACTAGTTACAGTGTTACAGAGGAGATTCAAGACTTAACCAACCTGTAACCCCCTATTTGGGCTTGCAGGATTTTATGAAACAGTCATTTTATACTATATAATATGCATTAACAAAAGCATTTTCAGCACTATGTTTGACACTAATGTAAATGTAATCAATGTAATCAATATCTTGAATGGTTTCATGCAATTTTACTCTTGATTGTAGATTTTTCTCTTTGTGTTTGAAGAGAACAAAGTACAAAATGTGAACACCAATCATGGATACATATATTTCTGGGGTAAAACATTTTTCCAAAGTTAAGAAAACTTAATATTCCTTTACAAAGTGAAACTCTTTGGTTCACACACACATTTGCTGTTATGTAACCTATGCACACCTGACAACATCTGCCAGTTGGCTGGTAATGGTTGTTGTTGGAAGTGAACCAAGTTCTAGGGTAGGTAAAAGATTAAGGTGTCCCATAACCTATGTAGTCGTAGGGGAGTGAGACATCAGAGACCTCAGCTTCTCTAGGGACCAGCATATTGAGGGCTGTGCCCATCTCCACTCCCTCGCTGCTTTACCTTCCCTGACCCTAAAGAGGGCAGGTACCCATTTACATCATAGTGAATTGGGGGACTGTACTGAAGCCAAAGCATGCAAACAGTGAACACATCCAGTTGGTATCCACACTCGGTGCTGCTTAACCTTAGCTTGGGAAAAGTGAGTGCTCTGACCACTGAGCTATCCCGTCCCCTTTACCTTTAGTTCTTAGTGTTTTGCTCAAAATAAGGATTTATGATGCAGAGGTTTGTCAAAGAATAACCGAGGTTATTTCACTGTCCACAGTCTTTTGTTCCCCAAGGAATTCACCATAGGGAGATGTGTGTTGTGTATTTGTGATGGTGTTGTTGTTGCAGTTGCTGCAGCAGGCCATCACGATGAGAACGGACTTCATCGAGGCGTATATCAACCTGGGAGACATCTATGTCAAGCTGGACAGGTCAGTCACTTACTTACTTACCTACCTACCTACCTACCTACCTACCTTTTCTTTTCTCCGTTACTTTTCTTTTCATTTTCTCTTGTTGTTTGAAATGGTATATTTCTGTCATATTCTTCCTTGTATTTCCTGCTGTAAGGATCCACTCATCTATAGCTTTTTAAAAACTTGGGTCAGACATAATGCGTTGCTGATGTTTCTTATTTGTTAACCAGAAGTTGATGCTGCTAGGTACTTTTTCCTCCAAATTTTTATCTTTTGAAATTCAACTTAGCTAAAATCAGCGTGTTACTAAGACATACTCAAACTACTTTTTTCTTTTTCGTTCCTTGGCTAAAGCACAGAGGTTCACCAATAGAGAGAGTTTTTTTCAAAAATGGCTGGTTTTGCCCGCCATTAAGGTAGCCACAGTCCAACTTCAGGGATACTCAACCATAGTATAAAACATGCTTTCTCAACAGCTGCAATTTTATATGATTGTTGGGAAACCGTAGACAAGTAAGTGGACTTGTTTTGTGGCCAGATTATGGAAGAAGTGGATGTGAGTAGCTCTGTGTACGGCAGAGAGGAAGAAGTGTTGATGTCTTTACTGCATCAATCTGTTGCAGCAGAAATGACTAGAGTGTCTCTTGTGATAGTGTCTAAACACAACACTTGTGCGAATGTGGTTTTTGGGTGGGTTTTTTTTTTTTAATGTTGTCATGCATTCCTCCTATAGTGAAATGGCCTACTCTTTTTGTGGGGGCAGTGCTGTTGTCTCATGTGATGTAAAAAGAAATTTATTTTATTTTATCATTATGTTGCTGCATATTGGAAGAAGAGGCTGGTTTATATGTTGTTCAATACTGAATCATTATGTTGTAGCAGATTGAAAGAAGAGGCTGGTTTATATGTTGTTCAATACTGAATCATTATGTTGTTGCAGATTGAAAGAAGAGACTGGTTTATACAATGTTAATGCTGAATCATTATGTTGTAGCAGATTGAAAGAAGAGGCTGGTGTATATGTTGTTCAATACTGAATCATTATGTTGTTGCAGATTGAAAGAAGAGACTGGTTTATATGTTGTTCAATACTGAATCATTATGTTGTAGCAGATTGAAAGAAGAGGCTGGTTTATACAATGTTAATACTGAATCATTATTATGTTGCAGGATTGTTGATGCTCAGAGAACATATGAAGAAGCAATACGTATTGAGCCCAAGAATGCAGATTTACACTTCAATGTGAGTGTTGCTGTTGGTTATTATTCTTTTGTTGTTGGCTAATATTTGCTGTTAGAAATTGCACGTCTTCAGAGACATTGTTTTGGGGACCATGTAGTTTTATCTGTGTATAACTGTGTACAGATGTCTGCTTTTCAAATAGTGTGTGTGGTGAGGTTTTTTTAGGTTTTTTACATTTGTTTTAAATTAATACTCTGATTTTGTTCTTTATTTTCAAGTGTCTCAGAACACTCTCTTGGCCAAGTGGGCATAAGGACAGTCAGCGTTTGTGATGTTCTCCAAAGGCCAACTAGCCCCCAGGGCTGCAGCACATAAGGACTGTGCAAGTCAAGCCTCCTAGTCAGAGAGTCATAGTCGATCACTAAAGACTTAAGATGTACAGTGGAATTCCATGAGTGGGAAAGCCACTGATCATACAGCCTCTCACTTTGCTCTTACACCCAGCATCAGTGGTTTAATCAAGAACTGTGATAAAGCCCAGGTGCTGAAGGCATAGAGATGTATCACAGGTATTGTATACCTGTAAACAGGGATCAGAACTTTACTGAGCACAACATGGCTTCAACACATAAGGAGTTAGAGATAGATTGATGGTACAGGGTACAGTACTTCAGAAAAACCTGGCATTTCTTGGCCACTAGAGTGCTTTGATTTGTTTGCTTCACAAGGTTCAGAGCTATAAAATTCCATTTATTATTAGAATAGTGCTGCCTTCTTAATGTGCACATTACTGTTCATTACTGCGGTAGCTTGGCTGCTATTATTCCTTTTATTTGCTTTGTGTTTGTTGTTAGTGTTATCTTTGTCCTGAAAAATGTTATCGGGGGGTGCGTGTGTGAGTGTGTGTGTGTGGTGTGTGAGTGTGTGTGTGTGTGTGTGTGTGTGTGTGTGTGTGTGTGTGTGTGTGTGTGTGTGTGTGTGTGTGTGTGTTGTGTGTGTGTGTGTGTGTGTGTGTGTGTGTGTGTGTGGTGTGTGTGTGTGTGTGTGTGTGTGTGTGTGTGTGCATGTGTGTGCATGTGTGTGCATGTGTGTGTGTGTGCATGTGTGTGTGTGTGTGTGTGTTATTGATGAAATGGTGACAGTGAATGATAGGTTGGATTGTTGTGTTTCAGTTGGGTGTGGTTCACTTGGAACAGAAGCACAATGCAGAAGCCAAGCGGTGTTTTGATGAAGCGTTACGTGTCGACCCTGACCACACAGTGAGTTAGTCCTCTGTCCTGTACTCTCTTCCTTTCCTCTCTCACTTTACCGGGTGTTTGGATAGAGTGATGCCAATGACTTTCTTTTTAGCCGCTTTACTGCGCTGTTGACGCAGCGTTTATCATAGAAACTGTTGCCAGCAGTGCTCAGTTGACGATCGCTGTTTGTCATGATTCAACGCTCTCTCTGTTTCGTCCAGCATGTTCCTGAGCAAAATATGAAAGCAGCGAAAGGGTTATTGGCTGTTATAGACAGATGAGTGTCATTGTAGGGTTAATGCAAAGTTTGAACTATCAGATTGCCAGGCAGGCTACAGAACAGAGGAACAACAGACATGTCATTCATGCTTCATAACATCATTGAAAAGGTGAAAAGGATAAATGAAGAACTTTTTGTTACCTTGATAGACTTCAGCAAAGCCTTTGACAGCTTGATTCACAAGCATCTTTTTTACACAATGTATAAAATGGGATTTTCAAAACACATCACCTCCTTAATTTCCGCTCTAAATGATGACCAAAAGGGCAGTGCCAGATGGGATGGGGTAACCAAAAATATGAATTTTTCAACATCTCAAAAGGAGTTAGACAAGGATGCATCCTCTCACCTCACCTTTTCAACATATACACAGAGCAAGTCATGAGAGAAACTGATATTTCAAACATGGGGCTCAAGATAGGTGGCAGAGACATTACAAATCTGCATTTCGCTGATGATACAGCACTACTAGTTGATAACATTACCAGCAGAAAGAGAGTATTACAGACAATAGACATAGAAGAGCTGGTCTCAAGCTCAGTGCCTAAAAGACAAAAGTGCTGCAAGTGACCAGAACCAGCTGCCATCTGTTTCTGTGTGTCTGTGTGCTGCAATCTCTGTATAACTTTTCTGTGTGTGTGTCTGTGTGTGCAGCAATCTCTGTATATAACTTTTCTGTCTGTGTGTGTGTGCAGCAATCTCTGTATATAACTTTTCTGTGTCTGTGTGTGTGTGTGCAGCAATCTCTGTATATAACTTTTCTCTGTGTGTGTGTGTGTGTGCAGCAATCTCTGTATATAACTTTTCTCTGTGTGTGTGTGTGCAGCAATCTCTGTATATAACTTTTCTGTGTCTGTGTGTGTGTGCAGCAATCTCTGTATAACTTTTCTCTGTGTGTGTGTGTGCAGCAATCTCTGTATATAACTTTTCTCTGTGTGTGTGTGTGCAGCAATCTCTGTATATAACTTTTCTGTGTGTGTGTGTGTGTGCAGCAATCTCTGTATATAACTTTTCTCTGTGTGTGTGTGTGTGCAGCAATCTCTGTATATAACTTTTCTCTGTGTGTGTGTGTGCAGCAATCTCTGTATATAACTTTTCTCTGTGTGTGTGTGTGTGCAGCAATCTCTGTATATAACTTTTCTGTGTCTGTGTGTGTGTGCAGCAATCTCTGTATATAACTTTTCTCTGTGTGTGTGTGTGTGCAGCAATCTCTGTATATAACTTTTCTGTGTGTGTGTGTGTGTGCAGCAATCTCTGTATATAACTTTTCTGTGTCTGTGTGTGTGTGCAGCAATCTCTGTATATAACTTTTCTGTGTCTGTGTGTGTGTGTGCAGCAATCTCTGTATATAACTTTTCTGTCTGTGTGTGTGTGCAGCAATCTCTGTATATAACTTTTCTGTCTGTGTGTGTGTGCAGCAATCTCTGTATATAACTTTTCTGTGTCTGTGTGTGTGTGTGCAGCAACCTCTGTATATAACTTTTCTGTCTGTGTGTGTGTGCAGCAATCTCTGTATATAACTTTTCTGTGTCTGTGTGTGTGTGTGCAGCAATCTCTGTATATAACATTTCTGTCTGTGTGTGTGTGTGCAGCAATCTCTGTATATAACTTTTCTGTGTGTGTGTGTGCAGCAATCTCTGTATATAACTTTTCTCTGTGTGTGTGTGTGTGCAGCAATCTCTGTATATAACTTTTCTGTGTCTGTGTGTGTGTGTGCAGCAATCTCTGTATATAACATTTCTGTCTGTGTGTGTGTGCAGCAATCTCTGTATATAACTTTTCTCTGTGTGTGTGTGCAGCAATCTCTGTATATAACTTTTCTGTGTCTGTGTGTGTGTGTGTGCAGCAATCTCTGTATATAACATTTCTGTCTGTGTGTGTGTGTGCAGCAATCTCTGTATATAACTTTTCTGTGTGTGTGTGTGCAGGAACCTCTGTATATAACTTTTCTGTGTCTGTGTGTGTGTGCAGCAATCTCTGTATATAACTTTTCTGTGTCTGTGTGTGTGTGTGTGTGCAGCAATCTCTGTATATAACATTTCTGTCTGTGTGTGTGTGTGCAGCAATCTCTGTATATAACTTTTCTGTGTGTGTGTGTGCAGCAACCTCTGTATATAACTTTTCTGTCTGTGTGTGTGTGTGCAGCAATCTCTGTATATAACTTTTCTGTGTGTGTGTGTGCAGCAACCTCTGTATATAACTTTTCTGTCTGTGTGTGTGTGTGCAGCAATCTCTGTATAACTTTTCTGTGTGTGTGTGTGCAGCAATCTCTGTACAACTCTGCCATACTGATGCAGGAGAGTGGCAATCCTAATGACAGAGCTGAGGCCTCCAGAAGGTAATTCAGTGATGATTGTTACTGTTTGAACAACGTTTGAAATCAAAGGGCTCTGTTAACTGTTTCATTTTTTAAAAAGTATTAGTAGGAAGGGGGTGGGGGTTGGGAGCAAATCATGAAGATTTCATTTCTAATGTGTTTTTCATTAAAAAATATATATAAAATTAGTGTATTTTGTGTTGAATGATTTTGTTCTTTTTCTTTATGAGGTATTGGAACCAGGTTGTGGTTGTGATTTTTTTTATAGCATACAAGCTGAGCTACTACACACATACACACTCACACACACACACACACACACACACACACACACACACACACACACACACACACACACACACACACACACACACACACACACTACACACACACACTACACACACACACACACTACACACACACACACTACACACACACACACACACACACACACAACACACACACACACACACACACACACACACACACACATCACTACACACACACACACACACACACACACACACACTCTACACACACAACACACAGTGAAAAAGGTGACACTGTTACAGGTTAAAGAAACTTCAGGCAGAGGACCCCAAAGATCCCAAGAACTACACACACACACACACACACACACACACACACACACACACACACACACACACACACACACACACACACACACACACACAGCATGAAGAAGGTGACGCTGTTACAGGTTGAAGAAACTTCAGGCAGAAGACCCCAAAGATCCCAAGATCTACTTCAACACTGCCATGCTGGCCATGGATGACAAGCAGTTTGACGTGGCTGAAGACAACTTCAGGAAAGCCATCAAGGTTAGAGGAGGGGGGGGGGGGGGGGGTGGTGGAAGGGGGCTGATTCTTCTTCTTTGAACGCTCAGACAGCACCTATTGTTGTCTGTCGTGTGAGCAAAAAGGTGTTGCTTTGCTGTTAAGTGCCTGACAAGTCAGGTCCAGCGCATCCGACTTTGGCTTGGGAGAGAATTTATATCTTTTAAGTTTTTGTGGAAGCCGCCGCTGTAGTCTAGTGGTCAGGGCGTTGGACTCGTAATCTAAAGGTTGTGGGTTCGGTCCCAGCTTTCGGCTTTGGCGTTGTGCCCTTGGAAAAGGCACTTTACGGCTATTTTCTCACCCCACCCAGGTGATAAAAGGGGTACCGACCTTGTGTTGGGGGTTAACCCTGCGATAGACTGGCGTCCTATCCAGGGGGGAGTCTATGACTCTCAGTCGCTTAACGCCACAGAAACCGGGATAAGCACCGGCCTGATGAGCCTCTATAGGCTCGGGACAGACTTTAACTTAACTAAACTAACTTTTGTGGATGAAAAAGGCAAGGAGAATGGATCAAGAAGGCACAGAATATAGACAAGAAGGAGGTGACAGGAAGAAAATGAGCAAGGCAGAAATAAGGAGAGGGATAGGAAAAAAAAGGGAATTCCTAGCACAGAATTTCCAGAAGGAGTGGGTGCTGTTATCTGATCTGTCTGCTTTAATTTTGGATTGACGTGTTGATTGATTGATTGATGGATTGATTGATTGATTGATTGACAGCTGGACCCTCAGTTCCGAAGTGCTCTGTTCAACCTGGCCTTGTTGTTGGTGAATGATGTCAGACGACCCATGGACGCCATTCCTGTGCTGCAGGAACTTCTGAAGGTACAAACCCTCTTTCTTTTTCTGCTTTTTGTCAGTTTTCTTGCTGGATTTGCTCTTTTTTTTTTTTTTAAACTGAGCTTGACTCCTCCCTTAAGTCCTTGATGAATCTTTAGGATGCTGCTGTGAATGGAAGATGGGATATGGCCTGACCTCTCCTACAATATCAGCAGTCATGATGTGGTCTGCCTCCCCCCTCCCACAGTTTCAGAACTCATGGATGTGCCCCCCACCCACCCCCCTCCTTTAGTGTCGGAGGTCATAATGTGGATGTGGCCTGTTTCCCCCTCTCTCCACCCCCTCCGTCCACCCCCAACCCCATGTCAGAAATTACAGGCTGAAAACGCTTGTGATGATTTGTGATGATAATAACATGTCACATGGCATGATGTGATATGGTACATACATAATACAATGTGACATTCTATGCTGTGCTGCGCTGTGTTATGCTGTGACATGGTGTATTATACAATGTGACATTCTGTGTTATGCTGTGTGTTGTGGTGTGGTATGGTACATAATACAGTGTGACATTCTGTGTTGTGTGTTGTGGTGTGGTATGGTACATAATACAGTGTGACATTCTGTGTTATGCTGTGTGTTGTGGTGTGGTATGGTACATAATACAGTGTGACATTCTGTGTTGTGCTGTGTGTTGTGGTGTGATAAGGTACATAATACAATGTGACATTCTATGCTGTGTGATATGGTGCATACATAATAATACTATGTAACATTCTATGCTGTGTTATGGAGCATGATACAGTGTGACATTCAGTGCTGTGCTGTGTTATGCTGTGTGATATGGCACATAATACAGTGTGACATTCTGTGTTGTGCTGTGTGTTATGCAGTACTACCCTGACCATGCCAAAGGCCTGATCCTGATGGGAGACATCAATGTCAATGTCCTCAAGAATTTGGACGCTGCAGAACAGGTAGGCTGCTAAAAAAAACAAAGGGAAAAAATGAAAGATAAGATCTAAGGAAAGGGGTGGAAAAAAAACCCAACAGAGTAAAGAAAACTATATAAGGGTCAGCTCTTTCTTAGGGCTACACAATTGTAACAGAGAGTAAAGGTAAAGGTGTCCCATAACTTAGGTGGTCGTAGGGGAGTGAGACATCAGAGACCTCAGCTTCTTTAGGGACTAACATAATGAGGGCGGCGCCCTTCTCCTCTCCCTCGCTGAGTGATGTTGGATTTGCGTGCTGTAAAATGTACATGAAAAAAATACTTTTGAAAAGCTGAAATGAGTTTGTTGGTGACTGATGTCAGTCACATAGAACAGTGAGCACTAGGTGACCATTCAGGCTTCAAATCAACCAACTGCCCTGTCCAAAAATGATCTGACAGCCTGACATACTTCAGTGAGAAATACATACACGTTGCGCTCTCTCCAGGGAGGGCAGCCAGAATTTCACGCAGAGAAATCTACTGTGACATAAAGTGGTATAAATAAATAAAATAAATAAATAAAATAAATAAACGACTTCATCAGTGGCTTGACCCCTCTCTGTGCAGAACTTCCAGACCATCCTGAAGAGCGACCCCCAGAACGTGCAGGCCAACCACAACCTGTGCGTGGTCTACGTGGAGAAGGGCGACCTGCTCAAGGCAGAGAAGTGCCTCGTCCACACCCTCGCCATTGACCCCGCTGCCCAGTACGTCAAGAACCACCTCAACATCGTCCGCTCCCGCATCAACCAGATCCGCATGCACCAGCAGCAACAGCAGCAGCAGCAGCAACAGCAGCAGCAGCAGCAGCAACAGCAGCAGAAGCCAGCTGAGCAGCAGCAGCAGCAGCAGAAAGCGTCGCCTTAGGTGTGGTGGGAGTTGAGTTGTGCATCCAGCCTTGTTAGTAGTGGTGATATGACTCGTTATGCAATTTGCACTGATCGCTGTGGTTTAAGGTGGGACAAGAGTCAGTACAGTGAGTGAGTGGTGCACTGAGGGGGTGATGGTGTGTCTGTGCATAGAACCAGGCTGCATGTTAGCTGCTGCTGTTTCTGAATGAGGGAGGGAGGGAAGGATGGAGGGAGGGACCCTGCCCTCACAGTCTGTCCACTCTTGTGCACCCTACCACAGTGCAACACAGGTAGATAGATGATTCCTGCCTACATTGTGGAAGAGACTTGTCCTGACAAATGGTCAAGACTTTGGAGCAAAGGACTGATCAGTGATGTCTGTAGTCTAAAACAGACTTACCACGAGGAAGGTGTGAATTGTGCAACACAGCACAGGTAGATAGATGATGTTTGTAGCATGGAACAGACTTAGCACAAGGAAGGTGTGAATTGTGCCACACAGCACATAGATAGATGATGTTTGTAGTCTAAAACAGACTGACCACGAGGAAGGTGTGAACTGTGCAACACAGCACAGGTAGATAGATGATGTTAGTAGTGTGGAGCAAGCAGTACTGAAAAATGTTCCCTGTGTGAAACAGAGCCTAGAAATATGACTTGGCATGAATTGGACCAAACAGACGGTAAAACAGAGCATTAACAAGTGATGCCTGTACTTTGAAATAGACGTTCTGTGTATAGAATTGTAACGTGTTGTGGTAAAATCATGGTATGATCTCACCACACACACACACACACACACAACACACACACACACACACACACACACACACACACACACACACACACACACACACACAACACATCACACACCAAAACGGTGTTGTTGCGACAAGCTGCACACAACATAGCCAGCTTGTGAACTGACTATGCACACAGCAATGTGATTATTCGTCATGAAAGATACAAAGTGCTGTACGCACTCAGGTCTAAAAAAATGTCTAAATGAGTCATGATGTATTTTTTGTTGCTTTAAATCCTGAAGCCAACCAGTAAACCAAGAGATTGTTGATCTGATCTGGTTCAGGCAGTGTGTTGCTTCACTCTTTCAGATATCAAGTTGTGTTTGGTTTTGTGTATACATACATCTGAAAATGAATGGTGGATGGTGTGATCGTGAATTTGAGAGGTTGTTTGTTTTCAACTGTGGTTAATAACTGTTTTGAATCTGTTGTGAGATCATATTTTGAATCTTGGTTGAGATCTTGATGGGTTTTGAATTGTTTTTCATGTTTCAGTATGCACAGTCATAGGCATTACCACTGTTAATCTCTTGATTTGAGAAAAAAAATATATGAATTTTAAGTGTGAGTTTAACATTTTTTTGTATAAACACTTTGACAAGTAGAAAGACTTTAAATCAGTCTTGCCATTTTTTTGTGCACACATCAACAAGATTAACACGCTCTTATTTTTCGTTTTAAGTTTTTAGTCCCATGATCAAGCCAGCCTTCCTCGGATACAAATGGGGCCATTGTTGACACACAGAAGGCTGGATTGTATTCTGCTTCCTGTGATGGGGGAGTCAGCAGGATGCATGCTGGGCGTGTAATGTAAAGCTACGTTGTCCTCCTGTAGAATTTTGGATGGTTACTTTGCCAAGCTTAGTGACTGAATTGGTTCCCACCCCCCCCCCACCCCCAATATTTTTCACAGTGTACTTTTTGCATTCCTGGGAGATTTTTCTGCAAAGAATTCATGCTGCCCTCACTTGGGAAGTCTTTGCCTCAAATGCAGGGCCATCCTATATGTTTTTGCTTCTGTTTTCATTTTTTTGGAAGTCTGTTGGATGTGTTTGTTTCTTTACCTTAAAAGAGGCGTTTTCAACGGAATTCTGCCAGGTGCAGTTCCTTTGTTTTCGTGGGTTCTTTCTAGCATTAGCTGCATGTTGCTGTACACAGGACCTCAGTTTATCTATCTTCTATCTTCTTCTATCTATCTATCATATCTATCTATCTGTCTATCTATTATCTTTCTATATCTATCTATCTATCTACTCTATCTATCCTACCTATCTATCTATCTATCTATCTATCTATCTATCTATCTATCTTATCTATCTATCTATCTATCTATCTTATCTATATCTTAGTCTGGCGACCATGGGGGCACCCATGAAGACTTGACAACTAGTTCCCTCCAGAGGCGGGGGAGAGGTGGGGGGGGGGGGGGGGGGGGGGGGTTTGTTGTTGATTCTGTGATGGAGTTGTATGGCCTTGTCTGTCTGTCTGTCTGTTGTCTTCTTCTCTCTCTGTCTGTCTGTCTCTCTCTCTCTCTCTCTCTCTCTCTCTCTCTCTCTCTCTCTCTCTCTCTTCTCTCTCTCTCTCTCTCTCTCTCTCTCTCTCTCTCTCTCTCTCTCTGTCTCTCTGTCTGTGTCTCTGTCTCTCTCTCTCTCTCTCTCTCTCTCTCCCTCCTCCTCCTCCTCCCCCCCTCCCTCCTCCTTCTCTCCCTCTCTAAGAATTTTTCATCAGTTTCATGCAGAAAATTGTATGCACGCCACAGGTATCACTTTGTGTGTTGATATTGCATCTACGTTTAAGTTTGATAAAAACATTTATTGGAGCTGCAGAATGATGCAAGGTTGTTGTTATGTTTGTGTTTTTGGAAGCGATTTGTATGTGACTGCCTTGTTCAGTTGTATTGTTAGCTTGAGGAGGGTGTGATGTATTTTATATTTTTATATATTGTTTATCCAGTGATTTCTATGTGATTGCATCAATGAATGCTAGCTTTTTCCTTTCTCCCATTTTTTTGTTACAATCACCATTGTTTTTTTTGTATACTGCTTGAGATCATGGAAAGGGGATGTTTACCTTAGTTGCTGTATTTTTTTCTAGGGAAATGGTCTTTTGGAGTTTTTTTGTTATGGGTGTAAGCCTACTTTTTGGTCTCAACTTCAGGTTAGGAACAGATAGGAATTTTGTGGAATGTTATTTGTTGTCTCTGCTTTGTTACTTGATTGCCATGATTACTATAAATCAAATCTTTTTTCTTTTTTTTTATAGTATAAATCAAGTCTGTATGACCTACAGAAAGAAATGCTGTGAGTCCTTTTTGACGATGCCAGGGCATTTTCAGTGTAAACATTTTACGGGTGCACGCTCTTGACTGAGCAAGGCACTGCCTCTTTTTGTGTCTTATTCACAGCTTTTCTTTTCAGTTCCCTCTCTCTTTCTCGCTGATTTTCTTCTTTCCCTGTCCTCTGTCCTGTCTTTCTTAAGTCCAGCAGGCCTTGGCATCTGTGTTGTTTTGTTTTGGTGCTAGATCGGGACAGTGTGTGCATCGGAATGGACGCAGGATGTCTGTTCTGCTGTGTTGTTTATTTGCTTTATTTGTTTGTTTGTATACTTGTACTGTAAATGGGTACCTGCCCTCTTTAGGGTCAGGGAAGGTAAAGCAGCAGGGAGAGGAGATGGGCGCCGCCCTCAACATGCTGGCCCCTAGGAACCCGAGATCTCTGACGCCTCACTCCCCTACGACTAAATAAGTTATGGGACACCTTTACCTTTTACCTTTATGCTTTCTTACTTATTTCTGGTTACCTGAAGCTAGTTGTTGTTACTATTAACATTTTGTTGTGATCATAAGTTGAGCAGAATGAGTGTCCTCCCTCATCATGGTCTAATAATTGTCATGTGCTGTAAGGAATTCAGCAGTTTGGATTATATCATCCACTGTGCTCTTGCAGTTATTGTCGGGGTTTTGTATGTTTGTTTGTTTTTTTTGTTGGTATGACTAAGCTAAATAAGTATTGGTAAAGATCAAAATTGCTTGTTGGAGCCTGGAAAAAGTTAGGAGAACATTTGAGATTATAATTTGAGGGGGATACAGAGTCATTTTTTATTTTTGGATGTGGTTTTGAACTAATTCAGCCTTTAATTCTAAATGATAAAGCATCAACAGCAGAATATGTTTATTTTATATCATTTTCATTTTCAGACCAGTAAGTCTCCTCTGTAGCAAACCAAACAGCATTAATTCGTTATGAAAGTTGTTCATATGTTTATGGAATTGTATGTGCCGGTGCTTTTTTTGTTGTTTGTTTGTTTGTTGTTGTTGTTTTTTTGTCATCTAAATGATCATGACACAAGGAGACAGGGTGCATGCTGACCAGTCTGCCTTGTTGTTGTGTTGTGTTGTGCTTGCTGTGTTGTAGTGTGCTGCGTTGGTTGTGCTGTGTTGTATAGTGTGTTGTTTGTTTGGTGTGCTGTGTTGTGTTGTGCTGTATAGTGTTGTGGGTGTTGTGTTTGTTGTGGGTGCTGTGCTGTGTTGTTTTGTGTGTGTTGTGCTGTGGGTGCTGTTGTACATGATGTGTCTCTCAGACTGCTGACAAAACGCAGTGCTACGCTGTCTTCGTACCACACGACTTTCCCTCTGTAACAGCAATAACGACATGCAACTTCTGAGCCAGTGAAAAATGTCATGTTTTATATATAGCGTTAATTTCTGGGTTCATGTGGTATGATTTTTTACCTGTATTGCTTGTTCTTAGAGGAAGGATTTGGGGGGGGGGGGGGGGGGGGGGTGAGGTTTTGAATTTTGAAGATTTTAGAGATTTTGGAGAAATTTAAAAGGAGATTTGGGGAGATTTTGAAGGAGGTGAGATTTTGTTGGGGAGATTTTGAAGGATTTGGGGAAATTGATTTATTTTGGAGATTTTGAAGGATTTGGGGAATTTTGATTGGTTTTTGGAGATTTTGAGTGAGATTTGAAGGATCTTTGAATTATTTTGGGGATTTTGAAGGATTTGGGGACATTTTGAAGGATTTGGGAAAAATTTTGGGGCATTGAAGGATTTTTGAAGATTCTGGAGGATTTGGGGGGATTTTGGAAACTGTATCAGTGTTGGACTAACTCCAGGGCAAAATAGGAACAGACAGATCAGTGAAGATTCCACTTCCCACCCCCTTCATTTTGATCCTGAAATCTAGGCTGCAACCGCTAAGCTGTCCTGCCACCACATACTCTGCATAATAAAAAAAAAAATGTATATAAAAAACTAAACAAAAAAAAAGGAGAAAATTGGTAAAGGGGGGGGGGGGGGGGGGGTCCTTGCACCATAAGAAAGTGGCAGTTTAAGAGAGTGGCGTCTGTCCATGGTGCTTCTAGGCACTCTCCACGGCCAGTGTTTCTATCCTCAAGTATACAGGCAGCAAGCAGTCCAAGGTCCTTGATCTGTGGGGTACTCTCACTCAGGGGCTCAGATTTCTGTTGTGAGGACCATGCACAATACCTAGATAAGTGTGAGTGAGTGTGTGTGTGTGTGTGTGTGTGTGTGTGTGTAGTGTGTGTGTGTGTGTGTGTGTGTGTGTGTGTTGTGTGTGTGTGGTGTTGTTTGGAATTTGAATCTACCAGTTTAGCCAGGACAAGTTGGGAGATAGATCGCTCCCGCTCTTTCCATTTTCAACTGTCATAGGTTCTTTTGATGTGCATAAGTCCATCAGCACATGGGTTCTGACTGGTTTAAGCATCTTCCCCACAAGACTTGACATCAGTTTGATTTTCCCGTCAAACTGGGAAGAAAGAGCAAGGCTAGGAATCAAACCCATGACCTCACAGTGAACCATCCTGCCACCTTCCTTCTTTAAAGTAGATTTTTTTTTTAAGTATATGACAACAGTTATAACATCATTCAAATCCCACTTGCAGTATACAGGCACTGTTCACCTTTGCAATCTGTATCAGTCAATACACATTAACAACAACAGCAGCAGCAACAATGTTTTTAGCCTCCCCCTTAACCCTCTTGCATTCGGATTCTCTGAACACAAACTGCCCCTAGATTTCGCATTCCATCACAAAATCAGGTCAGGCACACATGCTCCCTGGCCTTTTCCTCCTTCTAAATAGCTACCGGCAGCTATACTTACTTCCAGACATTCAGCAGGGTTTCTCCTTCTAGCCTGATAGAGCTTTGACATGTGGTAGCATTTAGTGATGGTCACAGCGTGACGAAAATCTACTGTGTGTAAATCCCGGCAAATCCCAGTTGGGACTTAGGGGGGGTAATTATTCAATCCCGGCAAATCCCGGATTGGGACTAAGAGGGTTAAAGAGAGGTGTCATTTGGAGAAAAGTTTCCCTTGGGATAACCATTGTCACAGTATCTGTCCAGAAGTGCAGACTGCCGTTCAAAGCCCCCCCCCACCCCACCCACCCCTACCAAAGCTTAACATCTGTAAACGTCAACGATTATAGACCTAATCATGATGCCAAATCTCATTTGTTTTTTTTAAATGCACCTCGTTTGTTGGTTGGTTCACTGAACTCTAAAGTTGACTGATGCATGCTGCGACCATTATCAGTATGGAACGCAGTGCTGTCATTTGAAAACTTTGTTCCAGTAGTGTGAGATTCTGTCTTGTGGTTTCACCATAAGCACAACAGGGGCCACAAGGTCTGGCCAGTGTTTTCCAAGTGCTTCCAGCAAACCTGCTTGGTGTTTTGATTATTCAATATTCCTGGTCTTTTGATTATTCAATATTCCGTGTCAAAACTTCCATGTTTGTTTGTTTGTCTGTCTGCCGTCCGTTCAGTCGTCTTTCAAGGTCGAAGTTACTGTCATGTCATCGGCCAGCGCAGGAACTGCAAAATGCAAAATTTGTGTGTGTGTGTGTTTTGTTGCATGGAAAATGATGTTTATGGGAGAAAAAAAATGGATTGTGTGACCATTGTTGAAGCAAGACATTATTGCCAGCACATGTGAAAAGTAGCACTCTTGTGTTTGAATGAATGTTAACTGGGTCTCCAATGGCGCAGGTTATGTATGATTTCTGTTTGAACAGTATTGGAATCCACAGTAGAAGAGAGGATCAAGTATTCTCTGAAAAAGACACATTATTATGTTGTCTTTTTCCCCCCTTTTCTCTTGGAATGAAAACAGACTGGAGCTGTTTTTTAAGTCTGGAAGCATGCAGCTGATAGGAATGATGACCACGTGCTGCCACATTTAATTTTGTTTCTGTATCTGAGTGGACTGTGGGGACGGGATAGCTCAGTGGTCACAGCCCTTGCTGTCAGTTCACAAGCTAATTAAGGTAAACAGTGTAGAGTAGGTTTGCCTCGTGGATGGGTGACCATTCATATAGCATTCAGTACAGTCCCCCAGTTCACCCAGCTGTCAGTGGGTACCTGCTCTCTCTTAGGATCAGGGAAGGTAAAGCAGCAAGGGAGAGGAGATGGGTACCACCATCAATATGCTGGCCCCTGGAGAAGCTGAGTCTTTGACACATTGCTCCCTAACGACCGTGTAGGTTATGGGAGCACTTTATTTTACCTTACTATCAGAGTTGACTCCTCCTCCCTAAAAATGTTGGGATAACTTTTTGTGTCTTACTGTAACATTCTGCTGTTTATACGGGAGATTTCCAGTGATTTGCTTTTTTTAAAATAGTTTTTTTTCTTTCTTCCTTTTTTCTCCCCTTGTAGGTAGGGGTTAAATTTTGTGTGCAGATTCTTTGTGAATATGATGATGTAAAAAAAAACCCTGTTAATAGTATTTTCAATTAACAACTTATTGTTTGTTATATGACAAGCTTTACTTTTCATCTGTTCAATGAAAATTTCAGGATGATTTATGTGTGACAGATATCTTTTCCATGCATGTGTGTAATGAAATAATCGAGTCAGATATCATAAGTGATGAATATTAATTTACGAATTTGAATAGCAAAAAATGTGTTGCACTTCACCATCAAATGAGTTAATTTACACCTAACTTTTCTACTCAAGAGCCATTTTAGGCAGGTTGGGGTCAGGTTGTTGATTTTGAGATTTTTGAATGATTATAAAACCAAAGCCATTCTTCTTCCTTGTAGATCTGCTGAAGTATCAGGGCATGATTTTGTTTCCCTTTGTTTTAAAACATGTTTAAAACACCTGAGCCCTCTTTCTGACCACCTGTTACCATTGCAAAACTTGTCAGTTTATTATTTTATCACTTCCTGTAGTCTATCACTTTTAGTTTGTGATAATTTTCATGGAATTGTTCAATTTTCAATCTGGTGGGGGGTGTTGTTTGTTTCTTGTTTGGGGGGGTATATAATTGTATTTTTGTTGGACAATAGATAAAATGTTAACAACTATAGAATGACCTCCAGTGCAATTTAACTCACTATATAGTGGAGCGTTATTATATATATATATATAAAAGACTTGAACCCACTGGTCCTTGTCCAACACTTAGCCATTGAGTTAATTAACTGCCCTGCAAAATTCAAAGGCAACATGTTTTTGTATTTTTTTTGTATTTTGTATTTTGTACCACTTTATGTCACAGCAGATTTCTCTGCATGAAATTTGGGCTGCTCTCCCTGGGGAGAGCGCGTCGCCATATGTGGAGCGCCTACCCTTTTTTTTTTTTTTTTCCTGCATGCAAGTGTGTTTGTTTCCCTATCAGAGTGGCTTTTTTCTACAGAATTTTGCCAGGGATAACCCCCTTGTTGCCGTGGGTTCTTTTACGTGCGCTAAATAGTGATGTGTAACACATGGGACCTCAGTTTATCGTCTCATCCGAAAGACTAGCACCGAGACCACCACTCAGGGTCTAATGGATGGGGAAAAAGTTTTGGGTCCAAACGGGGTACGAACCACCGCACACTCAGACCCGGACTTTTTGCTTTCTAGGCAAGGCGCGTGACCACCTAGACCACCGATCCATGTTTTGATGGCAGATGCGGTGTTGCCATCATATTTGGTGTTGCATCATATGTGGTGTTTGCCATCATATGTGGTGTTGCCATCATATTTGGTGTTGCCATCATATGTGGTGTTGCCATCATATTTGGTGTTGCCATCATATGTGGTGTTGCCATCATATTTGGTGTTGCCATCATATGTGGTGTTGCCATCATATGTGGTGTTGCCATCATATGTGGTGTTGCCATCATATGTGGTGTTGCCATCATATGTGGTGTTGCCATCATTTTTGGTGTTGCCACCATATTTGGTGTTGCCATCACACTTATTCCTGAATTATCACTGATTAAGGTCTGAAGAGAAGACAAAAAAGATCATAAAATGTTCATGTGAATAGTTCATTAAATTGACCTGGTAAATAATCGGGTTACTATCAGGAAAAAAACACCCCATTTTCTTGCAGTTTTGTGGGTGTCAGAAATCTTAGAGGGGGGGGGGGGGGGGTTAGCATGTCATGTAGCATTAAAATGCAAATAATCCATTATAAATGGTTTGGGGTTTTTGTTGTTGTTGTTTTTTTTAGAGGGGTGTGTGGTAGGATTGTTATATTGGTAGCTAGGGTCATTATCTATAACTGAAAATCCAAGATTAGGGCTGATAAGAATAACAACAAGATTCTTGAGGAAAGATGTTTATTTTTATGTTAACATAGTTGATAGAATCTAGCAGCGCTTCTGTTCTTTTTTCTCCATTTGTTTGAGTAGATTTGAATTAATTTAAATCTCTGTCAACATTGGTGTCACATTGTGTGGTCATTTTGTCTTGTTTTGGTAAATAATGGACTGTAAAATCAGGATTGTAAAGCAGATTCATTGTCAACATTCGTGTAACAATAATTGGTGTAATAAAATCGGGATTGTGTTATTGAATTATCCTATTTTAATATCAACTGACAGCAAAATCAGGATTATGATTTGGCTTCATTGTCATGTTTACATGATATCAGTACTTTGTGTTGTGATTTTTGATCTTTTTGATACACCCTTAATCTTGAAATGAAAGTTGTATTATAAAGCCACGAGTTATGCTGCACTTGTTTACTGGTTGTGAATGCAGGGCTTAGAAAGTGTAGTCCTTATGGAGTGTAAATGTGTGTGTATGTGTGTGTGTGTGTGTGTGCGCGCACGCCCGCACGCGTTTGTGTGTGTATGTGTATGTATGTGAGAGTGTGTGTGTGTGTGTGTGTGTGTGTGTGTGTGTGTGTGTGTGTGTGTGTATGAAACAAGAGAAATACACAAAACTATTATCTTCATCTTTTGACTTTTCATGTTTTATGATTAGTTTGATTTTTTGGGTACTGATTACTTATGTGTATACATGAACGTGAGAGATTTGAGGAAATACATGTTTGATATTTATTCCAGCCTTATGTTTGATGCCAGAGGATTGATTGTTACTTCATTTCTTCTGTTGCCTTTTTTGGCTTTGCTCCTTAAACCAGTGATGGCTTTTTTCCCCAGCTTTTCGTCAGTCCTCAATGTGTATTATTTATCACAACTTTTGTTGGGGTTTTTTATTGTTTTTTGTTTTTGTTCCTCTGCTAGAGCTCCAAGATTCACCAATGATAACATTTTGCGTATGTGACAGTTTGCCCTCAATTAAGGCAGCCATGTTCCAGTTTTGGGGATGATGTCTTAACGCACCCCAACCCCCCCCCCCCCCCACCCCCCACCCCCTTGTGCATACGTTTTTAAAATTGTCTCATCTGTTCTACTAGCACACAATGGCCTACTCTTTGCAAAGGCGGAACAGGTTTTAATACATGCACAAGATGTTTTGTGCGTGTTCAAACATGGGACCTCAGTTTATTGTGTTATCCTAAGGACTTTCAAAGGAGTGAAGGTAGCCCTGATGCTGTAACACCAGGGGAAACAATCCCTTCAAATGGCCATCTTGGTGATGACTCAAACCTGAGCCGTTAGATCATGAGCTCAATACTCTAAACCCAGGATCTTTAACATGCATATATTTGAACCTGGAGCTCTTAGCAGAGGACCAGGGGGGGAAATACAGACCATACTATCTTTTGTTTCAGTGTCAGCTGATTGCTATAGGATGAACAACGGTAAAGCGCGAAGAGAATCGGCCACAATAATTATGAGCAAAGCACAGCACAGCACAGCACAGCACAGCTGTGTGTGCCTTCTGCTTTGTCAGGCTAACTTCTGTCAGTATAATGCCTGAACAAATAAACGGGGGGGTGCTGACGGCTCTTGTCTCTGCCTTATCTGTATATATAACCTCTTCCCTGCAATCTTCAGGGCATAAACTAAGGCCTTCAGTTTTTACACATTCCACAATGCATAGATCTAAGTTGGGGGGGGGGGGGGGGGCGGATAGCGTAGTGGTCAGAACATTGCGCTGGCAATTTGTCGACCCGGGTTCGATTCCGGTCGAGGAGATTTTTCTCCTGGAGTTAACATCAGTGCTGACTCCACTCTCTCCAAAAGTCTTTCGGATGAGACTTTAAACCGAAGCCCGTGTGTGAACGCACGCAGAACATCTTGCGCACACGTTAAATCCTGTTCCGCTTTTCGTAAGAGTAGGCCATCGTGTGCCGGTGGGAACAGATGACATTTACAAAACTGCATACACACGGGGACTGGATGAAAAAAACCACAAGAGTGCTTATTCCATTATCCTCGATATAAAAGAATAAATCAAATCAAATCAAATCAAAATCAGGTCTTGCGGCGGACGAGCACACTTACGTTTGCCAGCACACGTGTATGTATGCATGCATCTTGAGAGATCTGTATGCGCGCTGGTACTGATACACACACAGACATGCACGCATAAAATCAGATGTAGGCTGCAAACTGCCATCCCTTACCATATAACTTACTGCACGTGTGCAACCAGAGAAACCCTGTATTAATATCCTGTGTTTATAGCTCAGTGGTAGCAACGGCGCGCTGCACACCCGACAGCACGCCGCACACACACACAGCACACACCACAACACACAACACAACACACATACATACATACATACATACATACATACATACATATGGCCTACACACACACACACACACACACACACACACACACACACACACACACACACACCTCTGTTACGCTTAAGTCGATTGTCAAACCAGAATAGAAATAAGCACACAAAAGATCGAGTGTTACGTTGATTGTCTTATTCTTAAAGATAGACCCACAGCATTACATAAGACAGAGACCCGCATACGAGTACAAATCTTCACAGACCCCCCCTCCCCCCCCCCCCCCCCCCCCCAACACCAAAAAAAAAACCCCAACAAACAAACAAAAACACCCATGAATTTTTCTTTTACATTCCAGGTTGAAAGTCCACGACTATAACTATTTTCTGTGGAAAAAATATGATTAAACAGCTGCAGCTGTGTTTTGATTTTGTATGGAACAGCAAAAGAAATAGAATTAGTGTATATTATATACATATACTGCTGTGCTCTTTCCCTTAGCTCCCTGATATTTCCCTATGGGGGTGTCGGGGCCTGTCAGTATAATAAGCCCTGCGTTCTGGAAATTCTGTGCTACGAGTTCCCTCTTTGTTCGTGCTTGGGGGCGGGGGGGGGGACGTGTGAATGATATTTGAATGAGTGTGTAAAAGAAAAGATCAGTGTTGGTACATTGCATTTATGCTTTTGTTGTCGATGGTCAACATACAAATATGTTTTAAACTAATTGCTACTGCAACTTTGTTACTGTCGTAAGTAGTTTGTGGTTTTGCTCTTCTTACTGAAGGTGATGGTGATGATGTCCCTGTAACTTGATGTTATGTCTTTTTTTTTTTTTTTTTTTTTTTTTGGGGGGGGGGTGTTTGTTGTTTGTGGTTCATGCTCTCATTCTTTGGTCGTGCATATTTTGGACGAAAAATGTTTTGAAAAAATCAACAGACATGATATCCAATTTCGGCAACAACAAAAAATCGAGGGACCAAAAATAATGAGTTTAACACACAATCAAATCACGAAAAACATGATTCGTCACAAAATCAATTGTGTAAAAAAAATAAAATAAAACTTGACTTTATCACAATATTAGAAACATGAATTTATCACAGAATCATTTCATCAAGAAGATGAATAATTGACAAAAAAAAAAACCATGGAAAAATGAATATTTCACAAAACCAATACCGCTGAAGATGATTTTTCATACACAAAGACACAAACCAAAAACGCTGAAGGTGATTTTTCACAAAACCAACACACCACAAACAGGAACAGTCTTGTGGTTAGAGCGTTGAGCTCCTGATCTGACGGCGCGTGCTTGAGCCACCACAACGATCGTGAGGATTTTTTCCCAAGAGTTAACATCAGTACCGGCTCCACTCCCCCTACTAAAGTCCTTCAGATAAACTAAAAACCGAGGTCCTGTGTACGAACGCACGCAGAACATCGTGTGCACACACGTTAAAACCCGTTCTGCGTTTGAGAAACAGCCCCGATATGGCCTGTGTGGTTATAAGCGGGGCTATAAGCAACATGATTGGATTGCCTTTGAGAAGAGAAGGCTACTGCGTGTGGATAGGGACAAAGGGCTTGTTTAATTTAAAACGCATGCATCTGGTGTGGTGTTAAAATATAAAGCTCAAAGTGGGGAAGCTGCAGCTTCCTTAACGGTGGGCACAGGGTCTCCTATACTCCAAATCTCATCACTGGTGAACCTGACAGCTGTCGCTGAGGAAACAGAGAGACAAACCCGAATCATCACACAATCAACGCATGGGTTGTTTTATTTATTATTTTATTTTATTCTATACCACTTAATTCACAGCAGATTCTCTGCGTGAAATTCGGGCTGCTCTCTCCAGGGAGAGCGCGTCGCCACAAGTGCAGCGCCACCCATTTTTTTCTCCTGGTTCAGTCAGTGTCTTCAACCATCTTCCCTTCTTTGACCCTCTGACTTCCCTGAACTCCTAGACACTTGTTGGGACATGAACTTTTCGGTGACACTAACTCACTACTACTATACTACTACTACTACTACTACTACTACTACTACTATCTACTACCTACTACTACTACTACTACTACTACTACTACTACTACTCTTACTGCTTTTTTCTCTTCTCTTCTTCTTCTTCTTCTTTCCTTGACCGCTCAGCAGCAACTATCGTTGTCTGTCATATGAACTTAAATGCTGTGCCGTGCCGTTAAGCGCCTGACAACTCAGGCCGAGCGCATTGGACTTTGGTGTGGGAGACACATTGTTTTCTTTAAGTCTTTCTGGGAAAGAAAGGGTGAAAGAATGGACCAAGAAGCAGAAAAAAACAAGAGGAGGGGGAGGGGGGGGGGAGCAAGCAGAAACAAAGAGAGGATAGAAAAGAGGGAATTCCTCGCAACACATTTCCAGAAGTGGGGATGCTATCTATACTGACAGCCGTCCCCCCCCCCCCCCACACACACACACACACACACACACACACACACACACACACACACACACACACACACACTGGCATCCCACGGGGGAACAGAACAGCAGATCAAGACTCGAACCCCTGCCCTCAGTTACTGTACTGTCAGATCACAAGCAGGATGCTCTCTCTAAACGCTAGACTAGTCCACTGTTCCAACCACAATAAGGTTTTTCTTTCATACACAATCAAAGAAATCAAAGCATGATCATTCATGGCTTGGTTCTAACCCACACGTTTTCTGTACAGCGTTACTTTTCTTTTGTTAACTGCAATGACAATGAAGTCTTTTATAGCTGCCGTATGGGTGAGAGAGACATGGCACTAGAAGTCTGCGTTAAGTGAGTGACATGTTTTGTTAAGAGGAAAGTAAGTACATAAATGCATAGAGAAATAACAGGCATAGAGAATAATAAATGCATAGAGAATAACAGGCATACACATATACATACAATATATAATATTATACAATACCATACCACGATTATCATAACGCACACACACTGTATATAAATATATATATAAAATAAATAATTTATATGCGTGTATACATACAGACATACCATACCAATAGTACAATACGATATCAAACGTATGTGGCGGGCGAGCGCGCGCGCGCGCGCGCACGCACGCACGCACGCACGCACGCACGAAACACACACACACACACACACACACACACACACACACACACACACACACACACACACATGGAACGGATAGTATGGTGGTGAGAGTGATGCGCTCGTGATCTGCTAACCCGGGTCCGAATCTCGTTTAAGATGATTTTTCCTCTGGAATTAACATCAGTGCCAACCCTACTCCCCCCCAAAAAGTCCTTCAGATTAGACTATAAACAAAGGTCCCATGTGCGAACGCACACAGAACATCTTGAGCACACGTTAAAACCTATTCCGTTTTTTTGTTTGTTTGTTTGTTTTAGAAGAGTAGGCCATTATGTACAGGTGGGAACGGATGACAAAATTTACAAAACTGTATGCACACATGGACTGGATATAAAAATAAAAAGCACATGAGTGTTATTCTATTATCCTCAAAATAAAAGAATGAAATGAATAAACAAAATAAATAACACTAACACATACGCACGCACGCACGCACGCACGCGCACACACACACACACACACACACACACACACACACACACACACACACACACACACACACACACACATCCCTAAGAAACTAGATTATAAAAAAGCACACATAGTTCACCAAGAAAACAAACATATTCTGATCACCGGTATCAAAAAGGAAATCACTAGAAAAAAAATATTTCTTTTTTTTGTTGTTAAAGCCTCAGCTTTTGCAAGGAAGGATAAAAGTGAAAGAGAGAAAAGGAGGAATTTAAAAAAAAAAAACGGTAGGCCTACAAATAAATAAATAAATAGGAAAGCTGTTCAATAAGCATTTTCAAGAAAAAAATAAACAAAAACTTTTTTAGTATAGTAAAGAAGATAGAGCAGATAAGGAATGATTTTTTTTTCGGAGAGAGGGGGGGGGGGGGGGGGGACAGTGGTCGGGATTATCCCCCTCGGCCAGAGCTCGAGGTTTATCAATTGTGAGATTTTGCAAATACGACCGTTTTTGCCCACCTTAAAGGCATTAACATGCGTCCAGACTTTGGGGGATGATATCTATACACAACACTAGTGTGTATGCGGTTTTAACAATTTTCATCATCCGTTCCAACCAGTACGCAATGGCCTACTCTTTTAAAAAGTGGGACGGGTTTTAACGTGTGCATAAGATGTTCTGCGTGCGTTCGCACACGGGATCTCGCTTTATATAGTCTCATCCGAAAGTCTTTTCAAGGAAGTGGGGTCGGTGTTAACGTTAAATCCTGGAGGAAATCTCTTCCAATGGGCACTTCAGTCGGTGGCTCTAACGGGGGCCGTCAGATCACGAACGAGCCCAACGTGTTAACGCTCTAACCACGACTGACTAGGCTACTTCTCTCTCTATCTATGAACAAGATAATTTATTAAACAAATGAACGAGTAACTTGTACAGACAGAAAGTCTTTTATTTGGTTGGGGTTTGTTTTGGGGTGGGTTTTTTTTTTTGGTTTTTTTTTTTTTGGGGGGGGGGGTTGGGGGGCAGTGGTCGGGATTATCCCCCTCGGCTAGAGCTCAAGGTATATCAATGGTGGCATTTTGCGGTTGAGTGCAACTTAAAGAAATAATGAAAAAAAAACACCTCTAGAATATTTTGTGTTAAAGATTTTGAAAACAGACAAAAGAAAAGATAGATAAAAAGGAAATGAAAAAGTATACATCTAAAACAAAACATACAAAAATAAATGAAAGCATCCTCCCCTTCCTAAAAAAAAAAAAGAAAAAAAAAGAAAAGAAAAGAAGTCTGCTTATCATCAGGGGCTACTGCTGTGGCTATTGTAGTAGTAAGTAGGCAGAACTTTCAAAGATGAAGAAAAAGAAGAAAGAAAACATCTCTCTCTCCTCTCTCTCTCTCTTCTCTCTCTCTCTCTCTCTCTCTCTCTCTCTCTCTCTCTCTCTCTCTCTCTCTCTCTCTCTCTTCTCCGGGGGACGGATAGCCTAGTGGTCAGAACATTGCGCTGGCAATTTGAAGACCCGGGTTCGAATCTGGTCGAGGAGATTTTTCTCCTGGAGTTAACATCAGTGCTGACTCCACTCTCCCCACAAGTCCTTCGGATGAGACTTTAAACCGAGGCCCCGTGTGCAAACGCACGCAGAACATCTTGCGCACACGTTAAATCCTGTTCCGCTTTTCGTAAGAGTAGGCCATCGTGTGCCGGTGGGAACAGATGACATTTACAAAAATGCATACACACGGGGACTGGATGTAAAAAAGCACAAGAGTGCTTATCCCATTATCCTCGATATAAAAGAATAAATCAATCAATCAATCAATCAATCAATCTCTCTCTCTCTCTCTCTCTCTCTCTCTCTCTCTCTCTCTCTCTCTCTCTCTCTCTCTCTCTCTCACACACACACACACACACACACACACACACTCACTCAACTCACTCACTCACTCACTCACTCACTCACTCACTCACTCACACACACACACACACACACACACACACACACACACACACACACACACACACACACACACACACACACTCACTAACTCACACACTCACCCACCCACCCACTCACTCACTCACTCACTGAAGAACGACATCAGGTTTAGAACAGTAAGGCTCTATAGTCTTCAAAAACTGGTCAATCCTGGAGCGAAGCTGGGGTGGAACGACGCCACTGTCGGCAGTCTTGGCTGGCCGGTTGTGCCTGTGCACCAGTTCCTGTAGCACCTTCTGTCTGGAGGTCCTGGAAAACACCACAGCCGGGGTCACCTCCTTCTGACTCCCGGGCCGCATGGGAGAAGTCTTCGTGGACAAGGGCGGCATGGACCTTTCCCGTCGCAGGTGGATCAAGGCATCTGCTCGATAACGTTCCTGAGGTCGTACGTAGTTGCGGAGCTGGAAGCCTTTGAAGACCGTGACGTCCGCGGCGGCTTGGTTCTTCTGCGGGGAAACTGTCGTACTGTTTTGTGGAGGAGTTTGGGCAGCAAAGTCTGCGGTTTCGTTGGAGTTAAATTCTGAGTTTCTTTGTGGCATTTCGTTTGAAGTTTTGTCTAAACTTGCTCTCTGTGTCTTGGACGGTTGGTCTTTTGTGGGTGAATTTGAAACGTGGGAAGCTGGTAGGAGTACCGACTGAGGGGAGTTCAGTGTTTCTGTCTCGTTCTTTGATGCTTTCTCAGTCTCTCTCCAGCTTTTTGTCTGAGACCTTTGCTGTGTTCTGCTTTCCTGCCCAGGCTGTTGTTTCCACGAAAGTGGCGTTAAACTAGCATTAGCCTGGTTAGGAGACCCACAACTGTCCTCCTCAGCCCAATCCTCTTTGTCGTCGTCATCAATGGGAATCATCCGCTGCTGACTAAATTCCCGCAGAGCTTCCAGCTGATCAGCAATTTTCATAAAAGAACTGGGCCCGCTCAGATCGATGGCGGAATAGCGCCGTGACAGAGCCCCGCTGGTCCTGCGCCCTGACCTCGGAAACTGTGACGTCATATCTGATCGCTGACGTAGGACTCCCACGTCGGAGCCTCGGCGCGTGCCGCTGCAGTCCTGACCGGTCGATTTAAGACGATTGGGAGCCCTGCAGTCTGTCCGGATTTGGGGGCGGCGGGGAGTAGGTGGGGAGGGACAAGGTGTTTCTGCTTCTGTTTTCGTAGGAGGGGGGACGTTTTCATCCCTCTTGGAACTGTCAGCTGAGGACGTGGCATGCTTAGCACAGTTCGGGTCTGGCGTACTTCTGCTATCGATCTCTTCCTCCGAGAGTGTGTCCGCCTTTCCATCTTTTCCTGTCAGTTTGATGTGAACTTTTTTCTCTCTGACCTGTCTCTCTGGCGCGTCGGAGAAGGAGGCCAGCTGGTCTGAGCGTGTTTTATCAACGTGGGCAGCACAGGGGGTCTCTTCTTTATTGACGCTTCCCATTTGTTCTCGCTCTTGGGGGCAGGTAGCGTCCCCCGTCTCTGAAATTAACGGAGGTCCCCCATTGACGTGTGTTTCTAAACGGTCCCCTGACACAGAAAGATGGAGTTTTGTACTCTGTGGGTCTGTGCTAGTTCGGTTTTCCGTGGTTTCACCAGGAAAGAAGGGTTTAGGGTCAGACACTGGCACTGAAATGTTTGATTGAGAAGAATTCCCAGACAGTGAGTCTGATGTTTCTCCCATCATCGCTGGTAGACTATCTAAAACATCACAGCCACCATCTAAAGTGTCCTCTCCCCCATTCTGTAGAGGTCCATTTTCAAGTCTGGAGTTACAGTTCTTTGCCTTTGGGTTATCGTCCAGCCCGTGTTGGATGGCGGAATCGTTGGTTGTCTGTTCATACAGCTCCTTGTACTCATTCTTACCTCCTCGCACCAGACCCACAGAAGTTCTAGGTCTTGTCTTCTCAACGGACGCTGAAAGAGACAGTCTGTGGCGTGAGCTCTTTATCCTCAGTGGAATTCCCGGCGTGCTTCGCCCTGTCAGTGGCCTCTGGCCGCCAGACATGAAGTCCTGCCTGACATCACCCACTGACGACCGACTCCTGAACATTTTCATGTAAACTGGCGATGTGCTCCTCAGAGATTCAGACGCTCGTCGGAAATTCAAGCGTTTCTTGTGACCTTCCGCAAGCTGCATGGACTCTTTGTACACAGAGTTGTAGGATGTCGTGGAATAGGTGTAGGCCCACGGCTGCTGCAGTTTGATCAAAGCGTCGCTCTGAACGAGCAAGGAACGAGTCATGTCGTTAGAAGCTCCCGTACTGCTACCGCGCCGACTGTTCAACCGTGGAGAATTTCTGGAAGATGCTCCACTGGAGTTTTCAGAATCGCGCTTGTCTCGGGGTGTGTCCAGGTTCTCTTCGGAGGCAGACCAGTCCTCGGTGAAATCCTCTTCAAAGGACGCGCCCCAGGTTCCGGAGGTCTTGATGCTCTGTCGCCTGAAGTCTCTCCACTGCAGGACCTCCCGCTGGTGCCTGTCGTGGATCAGCTGCTCCTGGTCGCTCAGGCGTCTCATGGCGCGCTTGAGGGAGTGCTCCGCTGAACGGTTTCTGGACTGGGCCAGCACGACATTGTCACTGACGCTTTTCTTCGCTCTGGCCATAGCAGCTGCTGCGGTGGGAAAAGATGGCACTGTGTTGTGTTGTACAGGATTTATCAACAAAACCTTTTGTTGTACAGGATTTATGAGCAAAATCTTCTCTCCAACTGGTATATGTCTTACTAACACGAAAAAAACCTTGACTTCACTGTTTGGGCACAGTGCACTGTGTTGTACAGGATTTATTAGCAAAATCTTTCTCTCCAACTGGTATATGTCTCACTAACAAGAAAAAAACCCTTGACTTCACTGTTTGGGCACAGTGCACTGTGTTGTGCTGTACAGGATATATGAGCAAAGTCTTCTCTCCAACTCGTATATGTCTCACTAACGCGAAAAAATCTTGTCTTCTCTGCCTGCCCACGGTGGAATATCTTTCAGTGATTCTGTAACACTAACGACTAGTCAGTGTTTAGTGTTGACACAAACTGAATCAGCAATCCTCTTTGTAACGCTAACGACTAGTCTGTGTTTAATGTTGACACAAACTGAATCAGCAATCCTCTTTGTAACACTAACGACTAGTCTGTGTTTAATGTTGACTTAAGCTGAATCAGCAATCCTCTTTGTGACACTGCCAAGTTTTTTGCTGGCATGAAGGCAATAATCTCTCTCAAGGGGTCTTTTAGTGAATGTTTTGGAGGTTTTCCCCTTGTTTATTGACTTGAGTTCTGAGGTTCACTGGTGGTAATGTTTTGCATCTGCGACTGTTTTTAACCCATGAAGAAAAGGTGTTTGGATTTTGAAACATTAATGTGTTTAGTCCACATGACCAAACACGCAGAAGTAGTGTTTTATTCCCCAAAGACGTTTTCTGCTTTCTGTGCCCAGTCACGATTTATTCTTCAGTGACAGAAAAATAGGCTGTTTTCTTTAAAAAGTCACTATTATTGCCCATCTCAGATGTTCACTGCTTTAGGTACCCAGTCACGAATGATTCTTTAGTGACAGGACAATTGTTGCTTTCCATATAAAGTCACGCTGATATTACTCCCATTTTCAGTCAAATCTGCTTCTTTCGGTACATGGTCACGCATTAACCTCCAGTGACCAAGGCATCTGCTGCCTTCCCCTCCAGATCACGTATTGTCAGTGGGTGAAGGAAAAACTGACTGCTCTCCGTACCTGGTCACGTATTATCCGCTGATGACGAAAAACAAATCCTCTAGATGCTGGTCACGTATCAACCCGAAATGGAAAGTTCTGTGATTTTTCCTGAACTGAAGATTCTGTAACAGAAAAAAAATCGAACATGAATATTTAAAAAGAATGAAAAAGTAAATCTATGAATTGATAAATGAACCCTTTAGCCATTGTGCTTTTTACAATGTAACACTTCTCCCTATTCTTTACACCTTTACTCTCTCTCTCTCTCTCTCTCTCTCTCTCTCTCTCTCTCTCTCTCTCTCTCTCTCTCTCTCTCTCTCTCTCTCTCTCTCTATCTATCTATCTATCTATCTATCTATCTATCTAACTATCTCTCTCTGAATCTGTGTGTGTGTGTGTGTGTGTGTGTGTGTGTGTGTGTGTGTGGTGTGTGTGTGTGTGTGTGTGTGTGTGTGTGTGTGTGTGTGTGTGTGTGAGTCAAAGTTAAAATTTTATTTCCAGATGGTATATTGAGTAAGCAATAAATTTGGGTTTTTTTCATCAAGCCATCTGTGTGTGTGTATGTGTGTGCGTGTGTGTGTGTGTGTGTGTGTGTGTGTGTGTGTGTGTGTGTGTGTGTGTGTGTGTGCGCGCGCGTGTGTGCGTGTGTGCATGTTTGTGTATACATGCATGTGTGTGTATGCATGTTTACATAATCTGTGCGTACGAGCGTGCGCGTGTGAAGACGCATTTATAGGTATATTCACTCATGTTCCAAGAAGACTCTCTCACAAGTTTATACACGTATTTTTTTGTACAAACCCAATTAACACAGAACTCTGGGCCACCCAAACAAGACGTGAAAAGTTCATGACTTTTTCCTTGTCACGCAAGAGCAGGTATTGACAATTCAGATTGTTATCGTAAAAGAACAGTGACGATTGAGACCTGGGAATGATGAAGCGGATTTCAGGACCGTGAAATATCAGCTTTATCTCTCCGCCAGTGTTCGGTATATATCGGCCATCTTTTGAATACCCTGTGATAAAAGAACCGGACGTCAGTGTAAGAATGTTATCTAGAGGAAAACAGATCCAAGGTTTTTTTTTGTTTTTTGGTTTGTTTTGTTTTTATGTCGTCATCGTTTGTTCTTGTTTTCTTATTTTGATTGTATTTATTACTTTAGTTGATATTATTGCCATTTTTATCTTCTTTTCTTCAAATCTTACCTTATACCCTACCCCCCCCCCCCCCCCCACCTGTATTTGTTTCTTTTTTTTCTTTTATTTCCCCTCTAGTCCTTCTTTTACTTCTACTACTACAATTTACAATTCTTTTTCTGATTCTTCTTCTTCTTCATCTCCCCCTCCTCCTCTTCTTGTTCTTCTCATCACCTTGCTTTATTTATGCTCTTCCTCCTCCTTCTTTATCTCTTTTCTTTCTCCAACTCCTTTCCCCATTCTAACTTCTCCTTCTTCTTCTCCTTCTCCTCCCCCTTTTCCCACACTAACCTTTTCTTCTCCTCCGCTTCTTCCTCTTCTCCTCCTCCTTTTCCCATGTTAAATTATTCCTTGTCCTCCTCTTTTTCACCTCCTCTCTCTCCTCTTTCTCACCTCACCCTCCCGTCTTTCTCTCTTTTCTTGATTCGTTTTCTTCTTCTTTTTTCCTCTTCCTTTTTCTTGGTCTTTTCCTTCTTTTTTTTTTTTTTTTTGCTTAAACAAAATGTTTATTCACAACTGAAACACACCGCACACAAATGCACTTGGAGCAACTATGAGCTTGATAGTTTGTAGCTGCTCCACCAATAAACAAAACGAAATTTGTGATTAGGTAGCTAGAAAGCATGCTATCACCATCACAAAAAACTGTAAGGATTAAATTAAAAGACAAATCAAGGACATCACTTTTTATCTCGCTTCCTTAAGACTTGTGAAAATCTTACAGATTGATATTTCATATGATTTTTTAAAACAATCTTACATATTGGCATTACATATGATTTTTTCTTTAAAACCTTACATATTGATATTACATATGATTATTTAAAGCCGGAAGAAAGAAGACAAAAGCAAGACCTAAGTGAGAAAATAGAAAGGACAGAACAAAAAGTGAATTTGAGAGGTACAGATAAAGAAACAGCTCGCCATAGGCATTATGATTTTGTTTGCAGATAATGAAATAATGATAAAAAAAATAATAAGTACATATATACTGAAAAATATTACTTGATAACTACACCAAGTTGCACCTCATAGATCATAGATTTGTAAGGAGTATGAGACCACCTTTTTACATCATTTTCTTTCCTCGATCTTTTTCCCTCTCTTCACCCCCCCCCCCCCCCCCCCTCCTGCTCCTTTCTTGTTTCTTCCCATCCTTCTCCTTCTGGTCTTTCTTTCTTCTTCTTCTCCTCTTTCTCCCTTTCTCCTTCATCTGTGTCGCAGACCCCATAGTGAGCTATAGGCTACGCTATACGCAACGTGAAATTTCTCTTTTCCTATCAGCGTTCTCGGCTTTCTTCCTTGGTAAAGTAACTCTACACCCGTGTTTCTCGGCCCTACGCCTATTCTTATTCTCAGAAATAAAGCACCTTTTTCACCTGCCGTGTACGAATTGTTTATACAATACGTTTTGCTGTTGCTGTTGTTGTTGTTGATCATGATAGTAGTGGCGGTGGTGGTGGTTGTTATGATTGTGGTGGTGGTGTCAAAATGTTGGCTTGCTCACTTGTGTGGTTGGGTATTAATTTGTGGGGGGGCGGGGGGGGGTGTTCTTTGAAGCTTTGTTTTGATTGCTTGTTCGCTTTTTTTCTGCCTCTCGATTTATGTGTGTTTGTTTTAGTGGTGGTTGCGCTCGCCTCTCTCTCTCTCTCTCTCTCTCTCTCTCTCTCTCCTCTCTCTCTCTCTCTCTCTCTCTCTCTCTCTCTCTCTCTCTCTCTCTCTCCTTTAACACACACACACGCGCGCGCGCGCGCGCGCGTGCACATACCACACAAACAAACAAACAAACAAACACAACACACACACACACACACACACACACACACACACACACACACACACACACCAAAACAAAATAAAAACAACAAGAAAGAAAGAATGTTCACAGATCTGCTGTATCAGTAACGAACTACAGAACTAAGAAAAACGGATCAAGATATGCTACTATGATCGACTGGGGTTTTGATACGTAGATTTTTGGAACCGATGACCTTACAAATATGTTCTTTAGAAAGCATCTGTGTCCTTCAACATCCATGAGTGCGGTAGAGAGAGAGACTGAGAGAGCGAGAGGGGAAAGAGGGTGGGTGGGAGGGGCAAGTGGGAAAGGAGGTAGAGAGTGGATTCATCATTTCATTTCATATTAATAGCCGCATTAACCACGAAGGCCATGCCACAGCCGTCTCCTTATTCAATATTTCAGTACCTCAAATAACATTCGCCTCAACCTCAACATCAACACAACCCAATGCCTTGTATCCCAAACTGTAAATCTAAAAAGAAATCAAATATGTGTTTCGTTCCTCCACAGGAGCTCCAAGGTTTACAAATGGTGGGGTTTTTTGCGTAAGCGACCACCCCCCCCCCCCCCCCTCCCCCTCTGTTAAGGTAGCTGCATTCCGACTTCGGAGATACAGTTAGGAATTAACCACTTTTGCTTGGACAGTCGGAAGGTACTTTCCTGGTCTTTCTGATTTTCAACTGTTGTGAGTTCTTTTGATTAGCACAAGTCCTTCAGCACATGGGTCCGATTGGTTTAGAGTCTCCTCTAAAAGACGTGACATTCAGTTCGATTTTCCCGTCAAACTGGGAAGAAAGGACAAGGCTAGAGCATCAAACCCAGAACCTCACGGCTTATCTTGCTAGGCAGGTGATGGTCTAAACCATTCTGCCACCTTCCTTCCTAATCATTAGATGACAAAATACCTTAATAATCTTATTCCTTAAGGCCGATAAAACCAAGCCGTGCTGAGGACGCGAGCCATGCCGTTTATAAACTAATGACCCCCATGTTACCCAAGAAAAAAAAGAGCGTAAAAAAGAATAATACACACTTCAATATACAAGAAAAAAATACAGAGAAAAATGCCACTTATTGTGGGTAAAATAACACAATAGAACAGACATCCTGTGCCCATTTACAGTGTTAACAATATCACTGCCTCGTCGCCTGAACAAAAACTATACAGGCAAATTGTCATATAATGAAAAAAAGAGAGAACATTTTGATAGATCTGTTTAAAAAAAAAAAAAACAACAGGAGGAGGATTAGGAAGGCACAAAATAAGCAAGACAGATGATAGAAAGGTAAAAAAAAACAAAAAACAAACAAAAAAAAACAAAAAAGAAACAAAAAAGAAAGAAAAGAAAGAAGAAAGAAAGAAAGAAGAAAAAGAAAGAAAGAAAGAAAAGAAAGAAAGAAAGAAAGAAAGAAAGAAGAGAAAGAAAGAAAGAAGAAGAGAAAAAGAAAGAAAGAAAGCAGAAAGAAAGAAAGAAAGAAAGAAAGAAAAAAAAAAGAAGAAAGAAAGAAGGAAAAAATGACAGAAAAACAAAAAGAGAATCATAGAAATTGAGGACATTTGCTATTTATCCTGAAAGAGTCCCTGGCATCCCCACGGGGGTCTCTACCCACTGAGCTAATCCCTCCCTGTGTGGCTTACAAAGGGTGGAAATAAGCTAAAATACGGGCAGCAGATCGATAGACCAGGTTCGAGTTTCAGGGTCTACAATTAACTTTAGCTCAACTTTCCCCCTGCCAGGGTTTGGTTTTCTGTGTCTTGTTTGTCGTCAGTAAGTCTAAAATCCTATACTTTTTCTATGCGTGAGCGCATGACAGACGGACGGACAGACAGACAGACATACAGAGAGAGAGACAGACAGACAGACAGACAGACAGACAGACAGACAGACAGACAGAGAGAAAGAGAGAGAGGGGGTGGCGGGGCGGGGCGGGGGAGGAAAACAAGGCAAGGTAAGTTTTTTTTATTTCGAGCATACTTGATAACCTCATCGTGTGCTTTTTTTTCTTCTTTTTTTTTACATCTAGTCCCTGCCCTTGTGTGTGTGTGTGTGTGTGTGTGTGTGTGTGTGTGTGTGTGTGTGTGTGTGTGTGTGTGTGTTGGGGGGGGGGGGAGTTGCATGCGTGAGTGCGTGTGTGCGTGCGTGTAGGCTATATGCGCGCGTATGTGTGTGTGTATCTAAGAGAGACAGACAGACATACAGACAGAAGCGCAAAGAAAGACAAAGCAGAGACAGTCACGCGCACGCAACACACACACACACACACACACACACACACACACACACACACACACACACACACACACACACGCGCGCGCGCGCGCGCGCGCGCGCGCGCGCGCGCAGAGTGTCTAATCCAGACCGTCTAAAACTGATTGCATTTATCACTGAATGGAACAAAAACTATCAACTGTGTGGTGAGAATATTATTAGTATCCATCCAATTTTTTCTTTAGTTTACATTATAAAACCTTTCTTTCCCTCCCTTTTTTGAGAAATCCTTGGGTAAAATATTCAGAAAAGTAAAACTGGCATTTTGTATTAAAAGAAAGATTGCACTGAACGGTCTTATTATGACATTTGATTTAGTTACGTCATAATTTACTTGAGTATTTCTTTTTAATTTGATGTGTTTATTGTTGGTTTTTGTTGTTGGTTTTTTGTTGTTGTTGTTTTGTTGTTTTTTTGGGGGGGCGGGGTTTAATGGATTTTTTGTTATGATTGTTGAGCCTTTTTTCCTTATACTGTCATTTTGCCCCTGTTGTTCCTCGCATAGACGCCCCAGCCAACTGCAAGTGCCAACCCAGAAAGGTCACTGCGTGGAGAGAGAGAGAGAGAGAGAGAGAGAGAGAGAGAGAGAGAGAGAGAGAGAGAGAGAGAGGGGGGGGGGAGGGAGAGAGAGAGAGGGAGGGAGAGACAGAGACAGAGAGAGAGAGAGACAGAGACAGAGAGAGGTTCAGAGACAGACAGACAGAGGAGAGAGAGAGAGAGAGAGAGAGAGAGAGAGAGAGAGAGAGAGAGAGAGAGAGAGAGAGAGAGAGAGAGAGAGAGGAGAGAGAGAGAGAGAGAGAAGAGAGAGAGGTACAGAGAGGTACAGAGACAGACAGTGGAGAGAGAGAGAGAGAGAGGTACAGAGACAGACAGACAGAGACAGAGACAGAGAGACCATCGTCTGAGCGAAGATTTGAAAGAGATCCTTTGGACAAATGCATAGACAGACACAGTAAAAGAATTCGGCCGACAATAAAAGCATAGAAAGAAAGCAAGGACGTGTATAAATAGTTTTATATCAGAGGCAAAACTGTAGGTCTACTGTACATGTTGTACAGCGTTTCCCGGTTAAGCACCCTTGGGGTCACCTAGTATATTGTTGTTGTTGTTATTGTACGTTCCCTAGCTTAACACTCTGGGGGGTCTTTATTTTATTTTATTTTATTTTATGTCACAGCAGATTTCTCTGCCCGGGAGAGCGCGTCGCCACAAGTGCAGCGCCTACCCATTATTTTTTTTTCCTGTCTGCAACTGTATTTGTTTCCCTATTAGAGTGGCTTTTTTCTAAAGAATTTTGCCAGGGATAACCCCCTTGTTGCCGTGGGTTCTTTTACATGCGCTAAATAATGATGTGTAACACACAGGACCTCGGTTTATCGTCTCATCCGAAAGACTAGCGCCCAGATCACCACTCATGGTCTAGTGGATGGGGGAAAAGTTTAGGGCCCAAACGGGGTTCGAACCACCGCACACTCCGACCCGGACTTTTCGCTTTCTAAGCAGGCGCGTTACCTCTAGACCACCGATCCACCCAGAATATGCACTCTGGTCTGGTCACCCAGAATATGCACTCTGGTCTGGTCACCCAGAATATGCACTCTGGTCTGGTCACCCAGAATATGCACTCTGGTCTGGTCACCCAGAATATGCACTCTGGTCTGGTCACCCGAAATATGCACTCAGGTCTGGTCACCCAGAATATGCACTCTGGTCTGGTCACCCAGAATATGCACTCTGGTCTGGTCACCCAGAATATGCACTCTGGTCTGGTCACCCAGAATATGCACTCTGGTCTGGTCACCCAGAATATGCACTCAGGTCTGGTCACCCAGAATATGCACTCTGGTCTGGTCACCCAGAATATGCACTCTGGTCTGGTCACCCAGAATATGCACTCTGGTCTGGTCACCCAGAATATGCACTCTGGTCTGGTCACCCAGAATATGCACTCTGGTCTGGTCACCCAGAATATGCACTCTGGTCTGGTCACCCAGAATATGCACTCTGGTCTGGTCACCCAGAATATGCACTCTGGTCTGGTCACCCAGAATATGCACTCTGGTCTGGTCACCCAGAATATGCACTCTGGTCTGGTCACCCAGAATATGCACTCTGGTCTGGTCACCCAGAATATGCACTCTGGTCTGGTCACCCAGAATATGCACTCTGGTCTGGTCACCCAGAATATGCACTCTGGGTCACTCTTCCCACATGGGAATCACTGTTTTCTTTTTTTATTTTATTTTATTCTTTTATATTTTTATTCTTTTATATCGAGGATAACGGAATAAGCACTCACATGCTTTTTTACATCCAGTCCCCGTGTGTACGCAGTTTTGTAAATCTTGTCATCTGTTCCCACCGGCACACGATGGCCTACTCTTACGAAAAGCGGAACAGGATTTAACGTGTGCGCAAGAAGTGGAGACTGTCAGTTCATATTGGATGAGAAGTTTGCG
>CM060327.1:37290857-37295857 GCA_030674155.1 Stramonita haemastoma | reverse complement strand
CGCGCGCGCACACACTCACACACACACATACACACACATTCACGCACGCATGCACGCACGTACACATACACAGACACAGACACAAACACACACACACACACACACACACACACACACACACACACACACACACACACTTGCCTGTCTGATATCACTATTTAGTGGAAGGACGTTAAACTGAAGAACAACAACGCAGAGAGAGAGAGAGAGAGAGAGAGAGAGAGAGAGAGAGAGAGAGAGAGAGAGAGAGAGAGAGAGAGAGAGAGAGAGAGAGAGAGAGAGAGTGAGGGGGGGGAGGGGGAGGGGGGGGAGAAGTCCAATGAAATAGTGAATAAGACACACGGAAACACGCACAATGGAGCAACAATAAACCTTAACAAACGTAATGACTCGTTACATTTTAGATGATTGCACGCAGTAGCACACAATAGCAGGGCAAAAATGAACTCCGAAATTTATATATTCCTTAAACACACGCTTTTATGCACACGGCGTACTCGTGAATCAAAAGAGCCAGAAAGATTTTTATCACATAGAAAACACATTCAACAAGGAAGATCGTTTACAAATTTAATTGCACTAAAGAAAAAAAAAAAGAAACAAACAAATCTAAAGGGTAGGTGTGTGTGTGTGTGTGTGTGTGTGTGTGTGTGTGTGTGGTGTGTGTGTGTGTGTGTGTGTGTGTGTGTGTGTGTGTGTAGACACTATTCTTTTGTAAGAAACTATAAAACCCACTCCATAAGGAACACCTTACGAATTGCCAAACGAGAAAACTTAACCAATAGTATTACAGATGGACAGCACACGAATCGTCAAACCAGGCTATCTATCCAAGATTATGACCAATGTACATCATGCAAATTGTCAAACCAGCTATTTATGTAGTACTGTCACTGATTTATATCATACATATTGTCAAGCCACCTATTTATCCAGTAATATCATTGTTATACATCATACAAATCGTCGAACCAGCTATTTATCCAGTACTATGATTGATTTACATCATACATATTGTCAAACCAGCTACTTCTCCAATACTATGAGTATGACAAATAATATGTGGCAGGAGGGGAGGGAGGGCAGGTTTACAAGGTAGGGAAGTTTGTTTTCAGACACCTGACTATCATGGCTGTTATTTCAGATGTGAAGATGCTGCGTGGAGCTTGGGCTCGTACAGCAGCACTCTTGTGCATGTGCGGGCCTGGTCCTGTAGCTTTTAAGAACTGTACTATTTCTGGAGTGGCCCGAGGCGCCGAATTGGGATGACCAACAGCCACAGTCCCTAAATCGGAGTACTTCCGCTGGGACTCTAAAATAATTTCAACCAACAGTGGAGATGCTTTTAAAACACCTGGACATTAAAAAAAAAAGATATAACGTACATATCGTCAAACTAATATGTCCAATTTTTATGACAATAATAAGCCGAAACACTCACAGAATTCAAGTTGTGCAGGCCATACGTTTCATGCGTCGGTCAAGCATGATTAAGTTTTTCTGTTTTGTTGTTGTTGTTGTTTTTCTATACCAGATATCCCCGAGCAATGGCAAGGTGCCTACACAGAAGTTGTCTTTTCATTGATGAAAACCTTGCTGTACTATTACATACTATTCCAAACCATGAAAAATATCAAGTCAAAAAAGAAAAATACGCCCTATAATATAGATTTTGGGCTAGATTACGGGCAAATCTATAGCCGACATTCCTATCAAACCAGGTTTCTCTAGTGTTACTGAGCATGTCTAATTAGGGTTCTAAAGGTTCGAATCAGATGCAATTAAATCTCCTTTGAGATATTTCTCTAACTTATTTTTTTACCCCATCCCATTTAATATGGGCAACTGATTTTTATTATAACATCTCTCTCTCTCTCTCTCTCTCTCTCTCTCTCTCTCTCTCTCTCTCTCTCTCTCATCTCTCTCTCTCTCTCTCTCTCTCACTTTGAGTTTGTGTGTGTGAGAGAGAGAGAGAGAGAGAGAGAGAGAGAGAGAGAGAGAGAGAGAGAGAGAGAGAGAGAGAGAGAGGGGGGGGGGGGGGAACTGACATACTGGCTGTCCTTTAAAACATAATTTTTGAAAAACCACCAAACTGCAGCTCATACCCATGGCTAGAAAAGATTTAAACAACAAAAAAGCATACATACCTTACTAATGACTGAAACTAAACGGTTCCTCCTTGACACCAACACTTCTCTTCTCTCACATACGAGCACTTCTACTTTGGGAATGCCAAGAGTCGACTACAATCAAAACGGTCAGTTAAGTCTCAAGCCTCGCTCCATAAGAGTCAATGATGGCATCGAAAGTGGGGAGAGGAGGGGAGGGAGGGGGGGGGGGGGGCGGCAGAGCTGAAAGAGCGTCAGGATGGGGGTAGGGAAGGAGGTGGGGGGCACAGGGGGAGCAAATCCACTTGACCAAACAAGTCACTCCTCAGCCGAAAAGCCAACCTGTCAACACGAGTCCTCTGCCACGGAAAGATTTCAGCTGCCAGAAGCGACACCCCCGGAAAGTCCGAGAGTGGACAACGCAAATATTTCTCGCCTGTGTTAGGCCTAGTAGGTGTGTGTGCCTAGTATATGGCCTTTGCTTGGTTACGTTGCGGTTCTGCTTTTCTACTGTGGTGACGAGAGAGCTAGGCCTAGCAGAATTCTGCAAGCTTCTTTTCAGCCTAGAAGCCAGCGTCGTCACAGACTAGGCCTATCATGTCACACCACACACGTTTTCGCCCCGTCCGGCTGCTTGCCGTCCCAAGTGTGAAGTGAAGTGCCAGCGCTTTGATCACCCACGTGGGGATTTCTCGTCTTACCTTTTCGTTGGTGGATGCGCCAATCGTCAAGAAAGGGTTGGGGATTAGGGAGGAGTAGAAGGAGGGAGGTGGCGGTAGGCGGGGCGGCTGGGGGGGGGTGGGGGGGGGGGGCTGGGAAAGATGTTGGAGGGGGCGTATCACAGCCATAACTTTTTTTTTTCTCACCCCCACCCCCTACTGTCAGTTCCTATTCTTTATCACCAAAGACTCCACCTGTAAGCAAGTTGTGGGGGAATAATGTTGTTGTTGTTGTTATTGTTGTTATTGTAGTTGATGTGATTGTATTTACGTCACAGCGAAGATTTCGACACAAATTTTGGTTTCTTATAATTATCAGAAAATCGATTTGAGTGTAGCTCAATGGTCAGAGTACTTGCTTTCCCCAAGCTACGGTTTTAAGCAGCATCAAGCGTGGTTACTAGATGTGTTGGTGACCATTTGCCCGCTTTGGCTTCAGTACAGTCCACCCAGTTCACCCAGCTGTAAATGGGTACCTGCCCTCTTTAGAGTCAGGGAAGGTAAAGCAACCAGGGAGAAGGCCCTCGATATGCTGGCCCCTAGAGAAGCTAAGGTCTCTGATGCTTTGCTCCCCTACGACCACACAGGTTATGGGACACCTTTACCTTTTTACCTTTAACCGAAGAAAAAGCAAACAAGACATAAAGAAAAAGAACACGTCTGATAAGGGAAAATATTGCGTAACAGAGAGCGGTGGGTTATTTTATTTGAACATACTATTCCTCTTCAGTAAAACATCATTTTAAATGTGTATGGGAAGAGTTCAAACATGTTTAACATTCCACAACAAGACCTAAAAGTTCAGTTCGATTCGTCATATTTGAGCCTCTCTGTTATGCCTTTGTACTAAGTTCTATAAGCACTTTTACAGGCGGGTATTGTATTTCCAAGACCTAGGCATACTTTTCTCTTCTTTGAGAGTTCTCATAACTGACTTATTAGTTTCCTCATACATAGTAGTTATTACTGCAATACCCGGGGAACCTTTGAGTTATTTCAGATTGTTCATTAAGCAATACAAACACCACGTTCGAACTGTTGGCACAAATTTCGGAAGTACACTTGTTCCTCACTGACGTGTGTTCCAGGTAGGCAATATATATAGGAAAAGGTGGTGGGTTGGGTGGGGTAACCACTTCTAGACGTCGGGGTACACGCATTGTATACAGCACTAGTTGTCTGTAACAGTGTCGCTGCGGCAAAGATCCCCAAATCCAACCCCAAATGTGTATTGTGAGATATACTGTCCAAGACCTTGCCCAATGTAGGCGATAAAAAGCATGTTGCGTCCGGCACATAAAATCATCTATCAAAGCTCTCACCAATTTGCTCGTGGCAGCCCTGCGTGCCACTCACTTCAAAACTGAGTGCCCCGCTATATGATTGACTTGAATGAGTTTTCCCAGTTCTCTTAGGGGTTTTCTGTTCAGGCAGAGCTTAGAGGACCTGGAAGACCAAGTCACCCCACACGCCAATCTGCCTGCATTCGTTGGGTTCAAAGTTTCCATTTGGGTAGCCGCATTCCGACTTCGGGGATGGTGTCTAAACACGACACCTGTGTGCATACTTTAAAAAAAATTGTGTCAGCCTTTCCTACCTGCACGAAATTACATACTCTTTCAAAAGGTGAAACGGGTTTTTAACGTGTGCACAAGATGTTCTGCGAACATTCGCACACACAACTTCGGCTTAAAGTTTTTTTCTGAATGATTTTGACATTCGGTTTGATTTTTTCGTCAAACTAGGAAGAAAGGATAAGGCTAGGAATCAAACCCAGAACCTCATGGTTTAGGATATTTGTTAGGCAGGTGAACGTCTTAACCGTCGTGCCACCTTCCTTCTTTGTTACTTTTCATTTGACACACAGTTAGTTTTAATTTCTAGCGAGGTGACAACCCCTATTTGCTCTTTTTAGTCGGCTGAGATATAAGCAACATGACTTCATGATTTAATTAATAAATGATAAGCCAGCAGTGTTTAAGAATATTTAGAAGCGACGCAGGCAGACTTAGTAATTCACAATCAGCTGCAGTCAACATTTTAAAACAAAACTGTTCTTTAAAAATGTGAATAATCATACGACTGACAAATAAAATGTTGAAATATAAACGGTCTAAACAATAACTTTTCAAGTGTTCCAAATTCCTTTTTTGTTGACTGTTCTCTCTCTCCG
>CM060327.1:37268357-37285857 GCA_030674155.1 Stramonita haemastoma | reverse complement strand
AGGGATAATTGGAATAATTGTCAGATTTGGAATCGTTGTCATGCAATTTCGAAGTCAAGAGCCACACATTTTGCTTCAAGTTTTCAGACAGATAGATCAGTGGTAAACTGATGGAAGTTTCCAGACCAGGAGGGAGCAGTTTTTATCTTGTCATGCCGGACCAGTTTACAACAACTTGACAACCCACATATTAACCCAAGCCAGTCGCACGACTTTCGCAAAAAGATCTTGGGCAATATCACAGTATGGTGACAAACAGAAACTCATTAACATTCTCTGACCAATCAAGAACTGCACAATAAAATGTTCACCAATATGCAGAGGTGATGGAAACATTTCAATTACATGTAGATTTTTCACGTGGGTATTGGCATGATGAATTAATATATAAAGCACACAGCAGGAACACACACACGCACACGCGGACGCGCGCACTGGCACACACACACACACACACACACACACACACACACACACACACACACACACACACACACATGCGGGCGCACGCACTGGCACGCACGCACACACACACACACACACACACCACACACACAACACACACACACACACACACACCACGCATGTACGCACATGCCCACATCCACATATACATGCACGCACACTCATTCAAAGGGACAGGGATAGCCTGGTGGTTAGAGCATTGCGCTCGCGATTTGACAGTAGTGACGTAAGTATTATCCTCACAGCATGACCACCAGTCCCCCTCCATCACCCCACCCACCCCTCCCAAGGCCTCTAAGTTATCTGATGGTAAAGCCTGATTAAAAACAACTACTACAACAGCAGCAGCACTGGAAAGCTAGATAGCATGAAGACACTATGAAAGATGCCGTTGTTGCTCCGGCTTAACACTGTGGAGGTCACCTGAAATATGCACTGAAACTCAGTCATTCTACCTGGGGATCGTTATGATAGTATGTACACACTGAATGAGAAGTTTTCTTGGTGTATGACTCTTTTCAAGTACCTCGCCATATTATAGGCAGCCATACTCTGACTTCACAGTGTTTGCATTGTTCTCTAAGTGCCTATTGTTACGCTAAGAGCTAGTCATGGCTGAAGAAAATCTCCCATCACATTTTAGATCATAACAGCTGTTTTAATGTAGCTCTCGCTGGTATACCAGACGTGGCCCAGCCCAGTAGAGCTCCAGGAAAAACTGTGGGGACCGGCGGGGTCACTACGACAGACTGCAGACAACTGTACTATCCAGACTTGACTTAAAAATTTAACATAGCCATGGAATGCAGAAGAAGTAGGCTAATGCCCTGTAGAAGAGCTGATTTGGTAGTGGCCTGTTATTATGTAATAGGCCTAAGCACGATATCCCTAGACCATCTTAGTTGAGACTGTGTTCGAAGATACTTGGCATTTGGGCTTGCGAAAGTAAAATCGCTTTGTATTGTTTTGTACTGTGTCGTATTGTATTGTATTGTATTGTATTGTATTGTATTGTATTGTATTGTATTGTATTGTATTGTGTTGTGTTGTATTGTATTGTATAGGGCCTATGGCCTACTACTGATATGGCAAAATTCTCAGCATGAAATTCGAGCTGATCTCCCTGGAGAGAGCGCGTCACGACATGAGCTGTGCCACCTTTTTCTTTTCCTTTTCTTTTTCTGCCTGTATGTGTATATATGTTTCCCTATCAGAGTTGCTTTTTTTTAAACAGAATGTTGCCAATGAAGCACTTGCCTTAATGATGGGTTGGATCCATCCTTATCAAGACTGTTGGAAGAGGACAGATTGCTACCAAGCTAGGTGAAGGAATTAATAGTGTTAAGAAACTTACTATCGATAATCTTTGCAGGTATGCTTGATGTTGATCCCTGTGGGAGTTGAAACGCTTTTTCAGTCCTCTTGATGCTAGTTGTAAGTCCAGAGTGTCTGGTGACCGCAGACATAGAATCTGTAAGTCTTTGAAGGCCATCCTCTGGGTGGGTCACATTAGCACAGCCATCTGCATACAGGTGGTCACGAACAAGCGATTTCATGACTGTCATCTTTGCCTTCAGGTCTTAGGGTATTGAAAATACCTCAATCTGTCCCGTGTGATTTTTTCTCTGTGTTACCTATATAGGGTGGCGTGCATAGTGCCTGGTCTTCTCCTGTGCTTGTAACTCTACAGGAGGTCTGCCTGCTGGCTTCAGCTGACACATTCCAACCACACGCCATATGATACATGCTGGGTATGTTCATAATTCTGTATCTCACCGAACACTAATATGAATTAGGTGATATTTAATGCATATAATTTGATCGTGTGGATGTGTAATATACACAAAAGGAATTAGGCACTGGGAGGTCTGCACATGAGAGATCGTGAAAATCCCCACCCTTAGTTCACCAGCCATTGCTGTTGAGGTTTGAACCCACGACTTCATGGACCCACAGGATTTATTAGGTCAAGTCTTAACCATTCAAGCCGCCGCTGTGGCCTAGTGGTTAGGGCGTTGTACTCGTAATCTAAAGGTTGCGGGTTCGATCCCAGCTATTCCGCTATGGCGTTGTGCCCTTGGAAAAGGCACTTTACGGCTATTTTCTCACCCCACCCAGGTGTAAAAGGGGTACCAACCTTGTGTTGGGGGTTAACCTGCGATAGACTGGCGTCCTATCCAGGGGGGAGTCTATGACTCTCAGTCGCTTAACGCCACAGAAACCGGGATAAGCACCGGCCTGATGAGCCTTATGGCTCGGGACAGACTTTAACTTTTAACTTTAACTTAACCATTCACCTCTTCTGTCTGTCTGCCCTGTCTGTGATCTGAATGCCTGCTTGAGTGTCTGATTAAAGACAGAGAGAAGCATTATGCTTCAGGACAGCTCCGCTAAGACTGTCATAATCAAAGAAAGAAATTTCATGTTTAACTTGGTGATAGTTGGTTGATTGCATACTCCCAAAATTGGACAACTCCAACGGGACTCTACTACAAAACCAAAAAATCATGCTTAAAAGAAGAGTTTTGGAACAAGAGCCCATTCTTTTCCGACTCAGTCACTCTGTTAGTGACAGGGAATGCATCATCCTCATTGCCGTGGATTAACCTTACAATGGGGATGAGATGCTCTCGCAAACTTCTTGATATCTCATACAGAGACTGCATAACTAACCAGGAATTGAAAACCAGAATAAAAAACGCCATCACACCAAATGAAGAGCTCCTGATTTTAGTGAAAACGGGCACGTCTTGCGAACATCTGGACTGGCTTAGTCTGAACTGCAGGGAACAGTACAGGGAGTATATATATATTTTTTATTCTTTCATTTCGAGGATAATGGAATAAGCACTCCTGTGCTTTTTTTTTTACATCCAGTCCCCGTTGTGTATGAAGTTTCGACAATCTTGTGAGACGAAGAGGTAGACAGAGAAAATGATGGGGAGACAATATCAGAGAGTGGACTGGCCTTGGGTGGAACGATTTGCTACGGAAAGCAGTGGAGGGCAAGGAGTCCAGGAACCTGGTTGCAAAATCTTCAGTGGTGCCCCAGCGGTCCACAAGACTGTGGGATAGATGAAGGTAAATATTGGTTCATGAAAAAAACATTTGACTATTTTATTTATTTATTTTATTTTATTTTTATTTATTCTTTTATATCGAGGATGACAGAATAAGCAATCATATGCTTTTTTTCATCCGGTCCCCGTGTGTATGCAGTTTTGTAAATATTGTCATCTGTTCCCACCGGCACACGATGGCCTACTCTTACGAAAAGCGGAACAGGATTTAACGTGTGCGCAAGATGTTCTGCGTGCGTTCGCACACGGGGCCTCGGTTTAAAGTCTCATCCGAAGAACTTTTGGGGAGAGTGGAGTCAGTACTGATGTTAACTCCAGGAGAAAAATCTCCTCGACCGGACTCGAACCCGGGTCGTCAAATTGCCAGCGCAATGTTCTGACCACTAGGCTATCCGCCCCGACTATTTGGCAGTAGAGGCGAATGTTTTGATCTGGTCATTAAAAGAAAATGGAAGAAGAAAATTTGTCACAATCTAGCACAGTTTCCCCCTCCCCCATTCTTTCTGGGAAGGATAGAACTAAATGTGACCATTACACCCACAAAAATGAAAAACACCCTTCGTTGTTTACGCGGGCCATGTGCTTCCGGTCTGACTTCGGTTGCGGTCCAGCTTTAGCTTTTGGAGAAAAGATTGGAAAGTACACTGTATGATTGTTTGGGGGCTTGAAGAAATACACTGATGCCGCATAGTCATCAGGAAATTGAAAAAAATTATAATAGGTTGAGGAAAAATTGTACGTTTAGGCTGAATACTCGGCTAGTGTTGATTGCGTTGAGGATAGCAGACAATAGAGTGCAAACAGTGTATGAAAAATTATAAAATGCAAAAAAAAGTACCAAATTTCTGCAAAAGAGTATGAGTTATAGGTCTTTTTCTTTACTCACAGTCGATTTCCTTTTGCTAATGCTGTGTAAATTATGTAAGTTTGTTTGACTTTATAGAGAAAATGCAAAAATAATAGGTCTAGGCCTAAAGTTGGAGTGCAGCCTTTATCTTACCGGAAAACCAAAATGGCGCTGTCTTGGAAGCATGTTGTTCCGTGGGCAAACCGGTGAGTTTGTGTTCATCGTTTGTTCATATACATAGGGTAGATGTGGAGAGGAAAGGTGACATCCAAGTTCAATACCGTCCACATTTATGCGCTAAGAGATGTTGTCTTTGATCACTGATTTCTTCACTTCGTCTTCAGATATTATGCAAAAATAGAAACACTGGTTACACCAAAGACTAACGTCAAGTAGAAAAGCCGAGTCCCCAAAATATATATTACGGGGTTACTAGGTCTAGTAGTAATATTTTTTTATTTTTTTTATTTTATTTTTTTTGCTGCCTCGTCTTCTGTGACGTTCCCGTACTGCTGTTCCCACGCCGCTCATTTCAATCTCCCCGCCACAGCCATACCCAGATTCGTTGTGTCTCACCCCCGGGGTCGGGAGTCCACAGAGAGCTCATCAATATTAGGCCGCCGCGGGGCCACCAGCCAGAGGGGCCCTGCACTTCTGCTGGGTCACTTTGGTGGTGTTCAGTGGTGCCTGTTCTGAGCTAACATACGCAGGACACCACCTACTAAGCCCCTACTAACGACAGTATTAGCTCAGTCGCGGAGCCAGACTGAGTCACCCACCCAAGGTGGCGACCACCACAACGTCCCTCCAACGACCGCCTCCCCACGAACCCCCAACCCCAAAGGCTTTGACACAAATTCACCACAGGCACAGAAGCGTATGGGGAAACCGAATCTGAGGTCACCATGAGACCAGAGCAACGGAGGCCACCGAATCAGAGGCAATTTTTATTATTGCATGATGATCAATGATGATGAGGATGATGTAATGATGCTGCTGTGGAGGTGCATCCGCTTTGAGACTACTTGACAGGGTTGTTCTCTACGCTTACTGTCATAATATATCCCGGCGTCAACCAGGCCCGAGAGATACAGACACCTGCAGTGTTGGTCAGGTAATTTGAGCAACACTCTCAAATTCGCATCCGTAAAGTGGATGAAGCTCGACTGTGTGGTCCCAGTCTCCCCACTAGTAGTAATAATATCAGAACTCAAACTTCTAAGGGATGATGCCTACAGACCGTGAAAGGAGCCAGTTAGGATTACTGTGGTTGGGCGAATGGAAGACAAAAGCTGTCGGTGGAAAATGATTGTGTTCAAAATTAGCATGGGTCCTAGTGCAATAATTTATAATCTAGAATGTAAACAACAGAAGCAAAACTGTATACAACTTACAGAACGTATGATAATAACCTAACCTGTTCTTAATAAATCGGTATTGGGTGTTACTCATTCAACTATAAAAAAAAACTTATGTTCAAAGATTCCTGGATTTGTACTTGTAGCCTGGGATGTTTTCAATTTCATAATTTTCTGTTTTCCCCAATAGGGATTATTGGTTTAAATATAATCAGTTATTTTCTCAGTTCTGAGATAGATCAACAGACAACACCACATACACATATACATGAACAAACACACTGATTCACACAGATATAAATTTGCACTATGTGCGTACACACACACAGAGTCACACACACACACACACACACACACACACACACACACACACACACACACACACACACACACACACACACACACACACACACGTGTCAATGTGCATGCAGACACATATAATCGTGCATGCGCTCTTTGTCAATGTTGCTGTAACATATAAACTTTAATGCTGTTATTGTTTCAATGTTAATTTGATTTTTTTATATCTTTTTTTTTGTTGCTCCTTAGCCTGAGCTCCAAGGTTTACACAGATTCTATCCCCAAACATCCCCCTCCCCCCAAAACAACAACAACAACAACAAACAGAAAACAAAAACAGTTAAGCATGTTGAAATCTGTCTTTAGCTGTATATGATAGTATTTGTATGTCTTTACTTTAGCCATAGTAATAGTATTCAAATTGAAAGTGAACTGAAAATATCTGGAAAAAAATTTGTCTCAATATACACACATTGTCATTGCAGTGCCATATTAAACAGTGTTCATTGCCTGATTTCCCATTACTGTTTTTTTTTTTTCTGAAGTTTGTGTGTGTGTAACTGTCACTCTTGTTGATTATATATATACAGAAGAGTGAGTAAGCAACATTATTTAGTGATCCTGCGATTGTCAGGATGTATTTTGGAATACTGTTTTATTGCCCATAGGTCAGAATGATGAAAAAAGCTCTCTGACTTTATTGTAGCACAGTATTGACAGTAGTAGGAATCTGTTGGTCTCAGAAGACTATGGAGTTGCATTCTAGGCTCTAGAACGCAAAGCCTGGGTAAGTAAATATGGAGGGTAAGCTGTTACCCATGCAGCAGAACCCCCCTCTCCACTTGGCTGGAATGGTCCATTGGAAAGGCAATTGCTGATACGCAGGGTTCCAGTGCTGTCGCAGGAGCCGCCAGAACAATGCCAAAAATACACAGCCCAAAACCACCCTGGGGACTCCCAACTCCCTGATTTTCCTCAGGGATGGTGTCTAAACATGACTTCAGTGTGCATGCTGGTTTTTTATTTTGCTGTCATCCGCTCCTACCAGCACTCAATGGCCTGCTCTTTCATAAGGTGGAATGGGTTTTTAACATGCGCACAAGATGTTCTGCGTGTGTTCGCATATGGGGGCCTCAGTTTTGGTCTCATCCAAAAGACTTTGACACTCAGTTTGATTTTTTGTTCAAACTGGGAATAAAGGGTGAGAATGGGAATCGAGCCCTGAACCTCACGATGTACTTGTTGGCAGGCGAACGTCTTAACCATCCTGCCACCTTCCTTAATTTGTTTAGCACGCCATTTAATTTAATTAAATTTTATGTTGTTACAGGTCCGAATTTGTCCAGACTTATCTGGACCTGTACAGTCAAAACCCTGAGCGACAAAGCAGAGCTGTGGACACTATTGCCTTGTGGAAATGCAGGTCTGGGTTTTGGGGGTTTTGTTTTTTGTTTCGTTTATTTTGATTTTTAAGCTGTAAATTCCAGCTTTAGCACATGCAAAATATGACCAAGTTACACTTTGAACATGAAGTGTATTGTATGTACTGTAAAATGAACGATATAATAATATTGTGATATTCATAGTGTAATATTGTATTTATTGTATTGGGTTTGCTGCTTAGTGCCTGATCTTCTCCTGTGCTTGTAACTCTTAAGGAGGTCTGCCCACTTGCCTCAGTAGACACATTCCAATTTCAGATCAGCTCATAAAAAGGTTTTATATGAAAAATGCCAGAAAATATTCATCAGCTTTGCTGACTGGAGAAAAGACTGGGAAGGTAGAAAATAAGTGAGAGAGGGAGAGGGGGGTGGGAGATAGAATAGTAAGGATAAAGAAAGAAACAATGAGAGCGATAGAAAATAAGAAATCTCTAGCTCAGAACTTTGAGAAGGTATCTAGATGCTCTTTATTCTGAAAGAGCCCCTGGCATGCCCATGGGGGTGAACATTGATTACATGGTATAAATCATAGTAAATTTATTTTGCATCTATTGCAGTACTGGTCCTGAAGAGTAAAGTATGTGCTGTTCATATATTTGCTTAAGGGACGTTGGGTTTATGTCACATACGAAGAACTTTAGGGGGGATAACTCCAGGGTGAATTTATTCCCTGTGAATGGACTTCAGCAGAAACTGGAAGCTGTAACATTGGTTACTAGTGCTGTTATTTTTTCTCTAACCTGTGGGCAATTCAACCCCTACCCCTAGAGTTCAGTATTTGACATTCACAAATTGAACCCATATGGGAGCAGGAAAGCCTAGTGGTTAGAGTGTAAGGCTCGCGATATGATGGCATGGGTTTGAGCCACCTCTAAGATGCTCATTTGAGGAAATTTTTCTCCTTGAGTTAACATCAGTACCAAATTCAGAATGTGGCTTGAGTAAACAGTCAGTTTTTGTTCACCATTAAGATAGCCTCATTCTGAATTTTGTCATCCATTCATACTGGCATGCAATGGCCTACTCTTCAAAAATACAGAAAGGTTTTAACTGGTACACAAGGTGACCAGATCTGAAATTGCCTTGATGTTAACTCTTGGGGGAAAAATATCCTTGAATAAAATGGCCGTTTTAGAGGTGGCTCAAACTCAATGCCATATTGCGAACATAAGACTGTAACCACTACTTTCAATGTTGTTTTTGGTATTTTTATTCCTCAGCCTTGAGCTTTGAATTTCACAAATGATGAGATTTTTATGTAGGCAACCATTTACCACCATTAAGGTAGCTGCACTCTAAGTTTAGGAAATTTTTCCTTCTGAAAAAAAAAAAAGTTCTTTGGCTAGAGCTCTGAGGGTTAGCAATGGTGAAATTTTTAGATAATGAGGAATGAAAGAAGATTTTTAAAAAAAGAGAAACTAAAAGAAAGTTAAACATTTTCCAGGGCCACCAACAAGCTGTCTGTTGCAATTGAAAGCTCTGCTGCATTGACCAAGGCCAATCTGCTGTACCAGTCAGCGCGAGAGGCTGGAGAACTGCGACACAAAGATTTTGAGCTCTGCTACATCATGACTCTGGCTATGATACGGTAAGGTTGTACTGTGTGTGTGTGTGTGTCTGTGTGTGTCTGTGTGTGTGTGTGTGTGTGTGTGTGTGCGTGCGTGCATGTGTGTTTGGGTTTTTTTTTTTTTGGGGGGGGGGCTTGGGTTTTTTGTTTTTTGTTGGTTTTCTTTTTTGTTTTTTCTTGTGCAGTATTTTTCCTGTTCCTGGTATTTGTATTCTTATTGTTGTTTATTTTGCTTGTTTTTGGGGGGCGGGGGCTAGGAGATGTTGCAGTTTGTAGCTGATTTTTCGCAGTTGTTGTTGGGTGTTCCCATTCTTGTTTTGGGGATTGGGTTGTTTAGGTTTTTTGGTGGGGGGTTGGAGGGGGGATCACTTACATTACGATAGGTTGGGTTTTTTTTGTGTTTTTTCTTATGTGGAATTCAGTAACTGATATTTATGTACACTTTTCATTGGAATTACTGATATTGTTAGAAATTGTTAGAACGGCATTTTCCATTTTGTGTATTGTAGTTCAATAGGTTACTAACAAAAAGATTGTTTTCTCAGGGTTTTTTTTTTTTTTTTTTTAAATCACTTAGCAAGTATTGACTACCTGAAATTTCTTATCCCATACATTGCCAACTACACCCCCTTCCCCTGACACTCACGCACCCACCTTCTCTCCCCCCCCCCTCTAATATCACAACTTGTGAAAAGACGTTAAATGAATTTGAAACCACACACACACACACACACACACACACACACACACTCACACTCACTCACTCTTAATCTCAGATGAGACTTTAAACTGAGGCCTTCTGTGTAAACGCTGAAAATTTGGTACACACAGTTACATTAAACCTGTTCCACCTTTCAGAAAAGTAGACCATTTGTGCTGGTTGGAGCAGATGACAAAATTGATAAATTTAAAAATAGTATGCACAAGGACTTGGGGATTGGTTGTAAAAATAAAAAGAAAGCACATGAGTGCTTATTCCATTATCCTTGAAATAAAAGAATAGATAAAATAGAAAAAAATACATTAGATAGCTTTACAAAAGTATGGAATTTGAATGTTGGCTTTTTTGTTGTCTTGTTTGAATGCAGGTTTGTCAACCACATCACGGAGAAGGGCCAAAACAAAGCCTTTGCCCAGCCTGTGCATAAGATTGCTCAGGAGGTGAGTAGGATATATATATGTGTGTGTGTGTGTGTGTGTGTGTGTGTGTGTGTGTGTTGTGTGTGTGTATCCCTTCACAAATTGTGGTACTTGAGAGAGAGAGAGAGAGAGTGTGTGTGTGTGTGTGTGTGGTGTGTGTGTGTGTGTGTGTGTGTACATGCGTGAGTGTGTACGTGCATGTCTGTGTATGTGGGTGTGTTCATATTATTATGTCTCTTCACAAATTGTGGTACTAGATTGTGTGTGTGTGTGTGTGTGTGTGTGTGTGTGTACGCGCGCGTATGTGTTTGTGTGTTTACATGCACATCTGTATGTGTGTATAATGTAAAAAAAATAAAACAAACTGAGAGAAGTTATATTGTTGTTGCAAACAATATTAAGAATGGGAGCAGGAGGCAAGCATACGATAAATTTTAGGGGATGCAACAACTACTAGGTGGAACTCGTCTGCGGTTCATATTCCACTGTCAATACACATAAACTTTATTTGTTAATATTGTAATTCTGTTTGATTATTACTCAATTCAAGAGTTTCTTGGCAAGAAAGAATATTAATGTGTTTCTGAAATGTGTTGGTGTGTGCAGTTTGGCACACCAGTTTGTGAAATGTGTGGGTGTGTGCACTTTGGCATACCAGTTTGTGAAATGTGTGTGTGCAGTTTGGCATACCAGTTTTGTGAAATGTGTTTGTGTGGGCAGTTTGGCATACCAGTTTGTGAAATGTGTTTGTGTGTGCACTTTGGCATACCAGTTTGTGAAATGTGTTGGTGTGTGCAGTTTTGCATACCAGTTTGTGAAATGTGATGGTGTGTGCAGTTTGGCATACCAGTTTGTGAAATGTGATGGTGTGTGCAGTTTGGCATATTGGTTTGTAAAATGTGGTTGGTGTGTGTAGTTTGGCATACCAGTTTGTGAAATGTGTTTGTGTGTGCAGTTTGGCATACAAGTTTGTGAAATGTGTTTGTGTGTGCAGTTTGGCATACCAGTTTGTGAAATGTGTGTGTGTGTGTGCGCAGTTTGGCATACCAGTTTGTTAAATGTGTGGGTGTGTGCAGTTTGGCATACCATTTTTGAAATTTGTTGGTGTGTGCAGTTTGGCATACCAGTTTGTGAAATGTGTGGGTGTGGGCAGTTTGGCATACCGGTTTGTGAAATGTGTGGGTGTGTGCAGTTTGGCATACCGGTTTGTGAAATGTGTTGCTGTGTGCAGTTTGGCATACCAGAGTGGATAGTGCGACTGCGACACGATGGTTCCCATGGTTCCTTACCCTGTCTGGACGTGCTGAGCAGAGGTGTGCAGTGGGCCCTCAACTATTTACAGGTGGAGGGCAGTATTTGGGATAGCCATCGTGTTGTCGTGGCATAGAGTTGCATCACAGCATGCAAATCTCTCAGTCAAGGGTGCTAAATTTTGTGAGCACTTTCCTTTAACCTTGTCCATGTGGTCAGTTCCTGCTATGTACAGCACCAGCTGGCTGGCCCGGTTGAGCTGGGATGGGTTGGAATGGATAGCAGCTGAGAGGAGCTGAAAGTGGGGGGAACTGACAGCTGTGGCATATCTGTTCAGATCACTGTATACAGTTGCTCTGAGATTTGAACTTTTACAAGGTGACAGCTCTGAGATGGAATCTGTAGCTGGCAGGGCTGTAAACAATTGGATTGGGTTGGATTGGAATAGGTTAGGTCATTCATAAAGGAAAGGTGATGCATATTTCTGCACCTTGTAGAATCAGACATCATGCATGAGATATGATCTGACGTGACTTTGTTTGCCTTGAAAGGTGTGCCAAGGCTCAAGTGTGATCAATGTATGTAAGAACCTCAGCCGTTTGACTTTATTTTGGGTGCAATAGCGTTTGACATCAAAACTCAAAGTCCTTCAAATGAGACAGTGAACCAAGGTTCTGTGTGCAAAAGCTCACAGAACATCTTGCACACACATCAGAAAGTAACTGTTCCTTTTTTGGAGGAGTAGGTTTAAAGTGCTTGTGGGAAAAGATGACAACATTTTAAAAACGCACATGTACCCTGGTCTGGTGTTGAGACTTCATCCTGGAGGTTAGAATGCAGCTACCTTGATAGGCAAAAAATGGTCGCTTGGGCAAAATCTCACAGCCATGGATTGAAAAAAAAACCTTGTTTTCTTTCCCAGTTTTCCTACCCATTTCCACTCAAAACACTTTCAGGTTTTAAGCTAAATTACTCCCCGAAGTTAAAATGTGGCTACCTTCATGGTGGGCAACAACAGTCGCATACACAAAAAATCTCACTATTGGTGAACCTTGGAGGTCTAGCCGCTGAACGAGGTAAAAAAAAAAAAAAAGACCTAAATGATCACATTGTATTATATATATATGTGTGTGTGTGGTGTGTGTGTGTGTTGGTGTGTGTGTGTGTGTGTGTGTGTGTGTGTGTGTGTGTGTGTGTGTGTGTGGCGTAGTTTGTAACTGTAATGTGAAGTGGTGGTGTTGTGCAGGAGGTGTTCTGGAGCCAGCAGGTGAAAGAGGCGGATGAGGTGATTGACCCCAGCACCAGGAAGAGAAAGAAGCCCTCCAGAAGTCTGTACAACACGGAGGAGATACAGACACTGCTGCTCAATTACCAGAAAGCCAGTTATAAGGTGAGAGAGAGGGTGTAGGAGGTGGGGGTTGTTTTGCGTTTTCCAGCTACATTGCTGGGGAGGGGGGATATGTCACCCAGAATATGCCCCCTGACTCCCTCATCCTACTTAAGAATGACTGTGAAATTGTAAGTTACGCACTTAATTCTTCTGTGTGCACATTTCTGTGAGCAGTGACTTCCCTTAATTTCCATGCTCCAGAAAAAAATGCACTTCCCTTGGTAATCCTGAAATTTGTTACATGTAAACTTTTTCTCTTTACTGCCATGTTGTTAAAAAGCATGTGTTTTTTCCTTATCCCAAATGTTGCTTTTTAAAATAAAAAAAAGATCCATTCAAATTTTGTGTTGATTTGAAAATCGCACTTTACAGAAGAGTTATTCTTTTAAAATGTTCATGTAAAACACTCTCCCAATGGCTATTCCAAGGACTCTTTTAGCTCAGGTTTTCCATCTGCTAGCTCTGAAACGTGCTGAAGCTGAAAATCTAATGAAGGGGTGTGGGATAGTCTAGTGGTTAAAGCATTGAGCTTGCAGTCAGACAGCCGGGGATTGAGACAATTTTTCCTCTGAAGTTAACATCAGTACCAACCCCACTCCTCCTAAAGCCCTTTGGTTGAGACTTAAACCCGAGGTCCTGTGTGTAATCACAATAAAAACCTGTTCCACTGTTTGGAAGAATAGGTCATTGCATGCTGGTAGGAACGGATGACAAAATTGTTTTAAAACTCCTACACACTGGTGTCATGTTTAGACATCATTGCTGGAGTCAGAATGCGGCTACCTTAATGGTGTGTACCCAAAATCTCACCATTTGTGATCCTCAGAGTTCTAACTAAGGTACAAAGAAAAAAAAAACCCAAAAATGCACTGACTGCTTTAACACTGTGTGTGTGTTGTGTGTGTGTGTGTGTGTGTGTGTGTGTGTGTGTGTGTTTGTTTGCCTGCAGAGTGTGGAGGAAGGACCAGACAGCGAACCAGCCAGAGAGGAGAAGAGAGCCCTCAGACGCATTGAGCACATCTTGAACAGCCAACAGTGAGTCATAGCCAGACAAACAAATTTTGCTGTACATCAGCAGTGCTGTGTTGTCAGTATCATGTTGTTTTTTTTGCTGTGCAGATAGCTGTGATGATGATATGGGTTTTGGGTTGTATAGTCTCATGAGAGGGACTTCGGGGGAATAGAGTCTGTACCTCTGTTAACTCTCAAGGGAGAAAAATCCCTGTGAACAGACATCTCAAGTGTAGATTTGAACCAGCAACTGTAGTTTTTGTGAGTTTGAAGCTCTAACCATGTGACTGTCCTGCCATTCTGGTTGAGCCCATGTCACACGAACCTTTTCAGCCTTGCCGTTCAGATGGACCATTTAAACCTGGTTATTAAATATTTTCTTCTTCATTGAATGCACAGGCCATTTAAATCTGGTTATTAATATCTTCTTCTTTATTGAACACTCAGACCATTTAACCTGTTCAATAAAATATTTCTTTTCTTCATTCAATGTCAGACTGCAAATATTGTTGTCATGTGAGCGAAAATGCGTTGCGCTGCTGTTAAGCGCCTGACAAGTCAGACCCAGCATATTCAACTCCAGTTTGGATAGAATTGTTCTCTCTTTAAGTTTTTTTTATTGAGAAAAGGCAGGAGAATGGACCAAGAAGGCAGAAAATAGACAAGAAGGAGGTGACAGGAAGAAAAGGAACAAGGCGAAAACAAAGAGAGCGATAGAAAGGAAGGAATTCCTAGCACAGAATTTTCAGAAAGTGGGGATGCTATTTATGCTGATAGGCCCCTGACATCTCTACAGAGGAACATGTTCATTGGAACCTTTCAGTATGAAAAGAACAATTTGCTACATGAAATGCATGAAACCTGAATCATGTGAATGTCGCTGTGTGCCCAAAGTTTCAGTCACATTCACATGGCACACACATTCACACCCAGAGTGTGACCTGAAGTGTCATACTGAGCATTGATTGGCTGGAGGATGCCAGCAGGCCGTTTAAAAAGAAGAAGACCAATTTTGAAAAGTGGGGTTGAACCTGATACCACAAGCAGATGGAACGTACTTTTAGACTGACGAGATGTTCCATTTGGGATCTGTTTTGCCTCACCGTCCTGGTCTTACTGTTTGGGAGGCTGTCTGTCGACTTCTGTAAAGGCAAACGGCTCCAAAGGAAGATCGAACAGACAAATGTGGGAATGCTGCGAAACATCAAGTACACATGTGAAAGCCCATCATCTTTCATGTAAGGCAAGCAGCTATGTACGGCTTGTAGGTTCAAACATGCCCAAGAACAGTGCGCGCAAGATGTTCTACATGCATTCACACATGGGGCCTGGGTTTATAGTCTCAAACGAAGAATTTTGACATTCATTTCAATATTTTCCTCAAACTGGGAAGAAAGGGCAAGGTTGGAGGGAATGGAACCCAGAACCTCAGGGTTGACTTTAAAAAAAATTTAAATTTTTTTTTTTTTAAATTTTTAATTTTTTTTTTCTTTTCTCACGTTGACTTGTTAGTGTGTGCTTTCAGGCGGAACAGCTTGCTGCGGTGCCTGGTGGACGCTGGTCATCTCCTGCCCTCGGAACAACAGCTTGTGGCCTACAGTGTCAACCTGGATGGTGAGTGAGGAAGAGACATTTGGATCAAGCAAACAAAACAATAAACCCAAAGAATCACTTCTGGCCCAGGCCAAAAGCTCTGTCAACTTAGCGCCAGGGCCTACATTAACCTCTTTACTGCGCTGTTGATGAACAGTGCTTGTCATAGAAACTGTCGCCAGCAGTTCTCAGTTGACGATTGCTGTTCATCATGATTCAACGCTCTCGCTGTTTCGTCCAGCATGTGCCTGAGCAAAATATGGTAGCAGCGAAACATTTTAATATTGAAGTTGGAATGTGGATACCTTCATGGTGGGCAAAAAGGTTGCATGTGCAAAATCTGACCATTGGTGAACCTTGGAACCGTAGCTGAGAAATGGAGGGGGAGGAGGTGATGATGACATTTATCATAACTACTATATTCATCACAGGTTACACCATTTTACTGACATGTACACATCAACATTATGAGGCCGTTTTCTTGCGTAAAGAAAGCACTCTTTTTGGGTCACAGAAACGTTCGCGCAGACCACCAAAGTGCCGGAGTGCTGATCACTAATGGAAGGAAGTGCTGCAGCTGATACAGGAGAGGCAGCTGACCAGTCTGCTCCTGCAGCACATGGTGATGAAGTTTAGTGGGGGAGGAGGATCCCACCTCCCTGCAAGGCCTCATGTTGGCCGCTTGGCATCCGATTGGTGCTTCTGTACGAGACCTCCAACTGTGAGTGGCTTTTACGTCTTTCCTTTTTAAATTTTTTTTTTTTTTTTTAATTTATTCTTTTAATTTATTTATTATTTTTATATTGAGGATTAATGGAATAAGCACTCATGTGCTTTTTTTCATCCAGTCCCCATGTGTATGCAGTTTTGTAAATATTGTCATCTGCTCCTTATTAACTGTGGTGTAGTTAAATGTTCAATTATGTGATGACCCCTGAACTACGGCTACATCTGCAGTCTGGGAGTAAAAGGGTATTTTTTTTAATTGTTTTTTTCTTTTTGGACAAAAAGTGGTATAAATTTTTCTTTTAATTTTAAATAAAATAAAAATATTCCTTTCACTCCCTGACTGCTGATGTAGGCTTGGTTCAAGGGTCATCGCATAATTTAATAGCCTTGTTGACTTACATAATCATGTTTACTTCCTTGCAAATGGCTACTGCCTTTCAGTTATGTTTCAAGCGATTTGTCAGAGTGGTTTTGGTTTGATTTTGATGCTTTGGCAGTTTGTAAAGCAAAAAGTTGTCAGGCTTGTCACTATGAGAATGTAAGCGCTTGCAAAGCACACAAAAAGTGGGGAAAAGGACATTGCTATAATGCGCTACTTAGGAAAGAATTCTTTATGTTTTTTTTCTATTTTCTGTACGTATTTTGTATTCTGCTGTAGTGAGTATGAGTGCTGTGTGTTGCAGTCTCCAAGATGTCAGAGGAAAGAGAATCTCAGCCATCTTTGTACAGCGACGCCATTGATCTCAACAAAGACCTTCTGCTGGCCACCTGTCTGCAAACCCCCACCATCTTCACCTCCCCTCTCCTGCGTCTGTGAGTAGTGTGCTGTGGGGATGCTGAGGGGAGGCTCTTTCAGTATGGATAGTGTTCTGAAATGTGCGAAAATTTGCCCTTTTCTATCACTCTCTGGGTTGGGGGGTTTTTTGTGTCTTTTTCTCCTTACCTTTCTACCTGTCTTTCTTGCTTATTTTATGCCTTCCTGTTCCATTTGCCTCCTTTTTTTTTCTTTTTTCTTTTTTTTTAGCAAATCTTGCAAGTTTTCTGTTGTCAGACAGTGCATGACATTTTTCCTGTATTGTTTTTTTTTTTTTCCCTTGACAACAAAGTAAGTGATGATGTGAACACTGGTATAAGCACAGGATGTCCATTGTGCAGTGTTATTTGTCCCATATGGCATTTTTCTTATGTATTGTTGATTCCATCTCTATAATTCTTTAGATTTGATTGTAAAAAAAACTTTTTTGGGGAGAGGTGGGGTAGCTTTGGGGAGGGGAGGGTGTTTGATTTTTTTTCTCTCCATAAACTGGTGTTATCAGTGAGGAGCTAA
>CM060327.1:37240857-37263357 GCA_030674155.1 Stramonita haemastoma | reverse complement strand
TCATCTAGATCTAGCTCTCTCTCCGACTCAAAATGTGGAAATACAAATTTGACTTTGACTCTCTCTCTCCTTCCCTCCCTCCCCCCTCTCTTTCTCCTCCCCCCCCCCCCTCCTCTCTCTCTCTCTTGTATACAAACAATGCATCTCCTCCTGTATCTATGTAGTATGTATCCCTCCACATCTGAATGTACCACAATCTTCCCCACCCTTTCTCTCTCCCCCCTCCCCCCCCCCCCCATCTCCTCTCTCTCTCTCTCTCTCTCTCTCTCTCTCTCTCTCTCTCTCTCTCTCTCTCTCTCTCTCTCTCTCTCTCTCTCTCTCTCTCTTCTTTTTCTTTCTGTGTAAGAAAATCATTTTACAGACCAGCTGCTATACATAAGGTGTAAATTAAATCCTGTCTGCTGACATACCATCCTGTTTGTTTTGTTTCTCGTTCTTGAAAAATAGCAGAAATCAGAGTACTAATGGTATAATGAGCAAATACTACTTACTACTTGTCCCCTTTTTATGAAGAGAAAAGGGGGGGGAGGGGGGCAAATGCCCCCCTTTTTTCATTTCAGGGGCCCTTGGGCCCCCTTTTTTGAAATCCTAGAATCAACACTGTGATTGGTGGAACTGGATTTTTTTTTGGTTTATTTGTTTTGTTTTGTTGGGTTTTCATATCCGTTCATGGGTTCATGAGGAGTTGTGGGTTCAAATCTCGGTGGCGTCGGGTGAATCAAGGGTGGGGATTTTTACCATCTCCCAGGTCAACTGTATGAGCTGACCTGCCAGTGCCTTAATTCCCTTTGTGTATATACATATGCAGAAGATCAAACATGTACCTTAACCCTTTCGCTGCTATCATATTTTGCTCAAGCACATGCTGGATGAAACAGAGAGAGTATTGAATCATGATGAACAGTGATCGTCAACTAAGCATTGCTGGTGACAGTTTCTATGGCAAACGCTGTTCGTCAACAGCGCAGTAAAGAGGTCAAAGATCCCATAATTTATGTCCAGCTTTCAGTGGGTTACAGAAACACAAACATACCCAGCACAAATCCCTGGTTGGAATGCGGCTACTTTTAATGGTGGGCAAAAATGGTCTTATTTGCAAAATTTCACCCAGAATGTGCACTCTTGACTCACACATCCAAAAAGCATTTGAAAAAGCAGCTCAGAATCTTCAGCTGTTTGGTTCATTTAACAGTTTCATGCATTCAGCATGTAATAACAAACTTGGGTTTGTGACAGTGTCTCGCTGGTGGTTAAAACCCGCATCATCCTGTCACAAGTTGAACGTTCTAACCACTAGGCTATCCCTCCCTCCCCCCCGTGCACTGGAAATAAGATAAAGAAAAGAGATCAAAGGAAAGGAGAGTGTAGGATGTTGACAACTTTTCCTGTCTTGGGGCACTTTCAGATACTTAGAAAGAAGGAAGATGACAGAACGGTAAAGATGTTCACCTTTCTAACAAGTAAACCATGAAGTTCTGGGTCCAATTCGCAGCCTTGCCCATTCTTCCCAGTTTGACAAGAAAATCGAACTGAATGTCAAAGTCCTTCAGATAAGACTATAAACTGCAGCCCCTTGTGTGAATGCACACACAACATCTTGCACACATGTTAAAAACCGATTCCACCTTTTGGAAGAGGAGGCCATTTCATGCCAGTAAGGAATGGATGAGCCGCCGCTGTAGTCTAGTGGTTAGGGCGTTGGACTCGTAATCTAAAGGTTGTGGGTTCGATCCCAGCTTTCCGCTATGGCGTTGTGCCCTTGGAAAAGGCACTTTACGGCTATTTTCTCACCCCACCCAGGTGTAAAAGGGGTACCAACCTTGTGTTGGGGGTTAACCCTGCGATAGACTGGCATCCTATCCAGGGGGGAGTCTATGACTCTCAGTCGCTTAACGCCACAGAAACCGGGATCAGCATCGGCCTGATGAGCCTTAGGCTCGGGACAGACTTTAACTTTTTTAAGGAATGGATGATAGCATTTCAAAAACGCTTGCGCACAGTGTTTAGATACCATCCCTGAAGTTGGAAAGCAGCTGCCTAAAGGAGGGGAGGGGGGTGACAATCAGATACACAAAAATCTTACCATTTGTGCTCAAGTGAATCCAAGGAAGGAAAAAGGTACTCAAGAGTTATAATGGAAATTGCCATCATGGGGTTCTGAAAGGGTTACGGTTACAATTTCAAATATCTAATCAATCATGTCAGAAGAAAAGTTTGGAAAGCTTTGATACAAAATTCACCAGTTTTCTTTATATTATGTGTGTGTGTGCAGTGTGTGTGTGTGTGTGTGTGTGTGTGTGCATGCGTGCGTGCGTGTGCGCGTGCACATCTTACTACATGCATGCATTCACTCTTTTACAATACGGGCTTTCTTTGTCACTATCTAAAACATTAGCCTTTTTTTATATGATATTCTTTTCAATCCCATGATAATTATGTAAACAGTATGAAATGTAACCAAACTGTTGATTGTTTTAGCTATTTATCAGTTCGATTATTTGTTTTGTTGTTTTGTTTCAGAGAGGGGAGCCCAGAAAAATCATCCAAAGATGACGTGATAAGAGACATGTATACCCACTGATTCTATCGCGTCACAAGAGCATCCCTGCAGATGTACATAGTGTAAATAGTTGTACATGGAACTCAGTAAATGAATGGAGTGTTGAAAACCTATGATTATGTCTTTTGCTTTGAGTGTGGTTAACAGAGAGAGAGAGAGAAAATGTGTGTGTGTGTGTTTGATTTGATTTATTCTTTATATCGAGGATAATGGAATAAGCACTCTTGTGCTTTTTTACATCCAGTCCCATGTGTATGCAGTTTGTAAATGTCATCTGTTCACACGACACACGATGGCTACTCTCACGAAAAGCGGAACAGGATTTAACATGTGTTTGTGTGTGTGTGTGTATGTGTGCGTGCATGTGTGTGTGTGTGTGAGAGAGAGAGAGAAGCAGTAGGTGCATTTTTTTGTGGTGGTGTTCCTATCATTCTCTCTTTCTCTTCTTTCTGTTCCCTATATTGGGTGGGGTGCACAGTGCCTGGTCTTCTCCTGTGCTTGTAGCTCTACAGGAGATCTGCCTCCTCGCCTAAGCTGACTCAGTTGGATTTGGAGCAGTTATTTTCTTTGTCCAGGATGCATGCTGGATATAATATTATTTGGGGGGGGTTCCTCAGAGCGAGCTCACAGTTTCACCAATGGCAAGATTTTCTGTATCCAACCATTTTTGTCCACCAAGAAGGTAGCCGCATTCCGACTTTGGGGATGTATGCTGGGTTTGTGTTTTGTTTCCGTAGTTCCCCAAATGCTGACATGATTTACAGGATCTTTAACGTGCTTATTTGATCTGCATGTGTATATACATAAAGGCAATTAAGGCACTTGCAGGTCTGCACTTAACCGTCTTAGCCTCGTTGCGGCCGCAGCCGGCTGTAACAGCACTGGCTGCTAGATTCCGTTGCGGCCGTAGCCAGCCGTTAGTCCTGACCACGTGGGCAGTACTGTTCCATCACACACATATCTCATGGTTCTCACACAATGTGTCTGAAATTTGGTCAGGGGATGCAGGGAAGGTTTCAGATGGTGCCAGTGATAAATTTAGACCACTAACACATGTGTTCTTGGGAGGGAAGGAAGAAAGCATAGCTGGTGATAGAAACGCCTTTACTCGTAGCGCGTGGCAAAAAAAAAAAGGCGTCTTCGTTGGTAGCAGACGATTCATCTAACTAACTAGACAATAAAATGAACGTGTTTGCATTGGAAGTAGAAAAATTTCAATGATAAATGTTAAGTGAGTCAGAAATAAAAAGCTGACGGGGGAGAAGAGAAAGGAAATAACGCAGTTAGAGAGAAGAATGACCCTGACTACATGGCTTATTCCTGCAAGCATGGTGACCTGTGCTACCCACACCACTGTGGAGAAATTTGACATGGGGGTGGGGGGTCCGCAGCATAAATGCTAGAGAATGTGACGCCTTTTGACAATTTTCTAGTTATTACCACACTTTTTATTTGAAACTCAACAAACAGATTTGCTGATGAGGAAAATAGCAAGAAGGAAAAGAAAATAGGTCTCCAGTCTGCCAAGGTGCCACAGGTGACAGCAATAGGTACACCCCTGACACATCTGCAGCAATTCGTGCTTTCTGTGATGTGATGTGTCCCTGTGCCATCACTATGACTACTTTAATGGCTATCACGATTAAAATTTTGTAGAATTACAGAAGTTCTGTGTTGTTTCATATTTGTCACACCTGTGTGGTGACACTGGTGACAATGTGACACTTATGTACAATAATTCACTTCTGTGCACTTAACAAACATGTGGTAAGACATAGACATCTGAAATGCAGTGTACAGGTCAGATATTGATTGAATATGCCTTGTTTTCAAAAGACAAAAAAACAGTTAAACAAAAAGTATGTCTCATCAAGACATATAAAACAACAGGAGTTATGAGGACATTGTGTGACACATCCTTGAAGTAGATTGCACACAAACATTAATAAACAGGTTAGCAAGGCATCAGTTCTTTATTCAACACTTGCATGTATAAATTTTTGTCTATTCCATACATATTTTGCTGGTTTATTGTATACAATACACTTTTACCTGTGATTGGTGACAAATAAGGTGACAATGACATGACATTTTGTGACCAGACATGTAAACTTGCCTTAAAATGCAAGTACAAAGATGTATCTAGCTTGTGATAAAATTTCAGCTTGATAGCTTGTCATGCACACAGACAGTTGTCTCAGGAGTAGACTATGTCAGTTTTGGGTAGAAAACTTTCAAAGAATTCAAAATCTACAGGCAGTTTAGCTCTGTAGAATTCAACAGCAAGAGGGTTAAACTGACCTGGGATATCATAAAAATCCCCACCCTTAATTTACCAGTAGCCACCAAGATTTGAACCCATGACTTCATAGAACTATGGGATGGAAGTCAAATGACCTTAACCACTTGGCTATGGTGTCCATCACCTGTGAACTTAATAAATGTCAATGTCAACTTAGAACTGCCTATGTTAAATCAAAATAGGCAGGCCTGGTCACAATCTGTGCAAACTAGCAGCTGTGGGTGGAAGATATGACTTGGATGAATTGTCTGGCTATCAGTGTAATACACCAGCACTCTATGGATGCTAGCTCTCTGAACACCATAGAACAAGCCTGGCAGGGGACTTGTATGGTGGAGTGATGGTAAATAGATTGAAACCAGAATATTGGTCTTATAAGGAATCAATCAATCGTGTTGTTTATAGCCCGCCAACCACACAGACCATAAATACTACTTTTAAGGAAGGTGAGGGTGAACTACACTACACACAACTTCACTGAAAGGGGTCATGAAGATCACTGACAAAAACACAAACTGTATTTGTGGCAGTCGTGCGCCAATCCCTGGGTCTTGGCAAAGCTTTTTTTTTTCCTGAGGAGAAAGGTATCCATTCAGTGATGTCTGCTTATTGCTTTCTCTGTGTCACTTTTTTTAAATGTCCCATGCAGAGCCTAGCTTTGCAGTATATTTTTTGGAAGGCTCTCAGACAGTGTGACATGACTAAACATTACAGCTTTCTGTTCCTGGCCAATGTAAAGAGGACTTCATAATGGTGTGTGCCTGTCTGATGTTATTTATGGTGTGTCCCCGATGTTAGAATGCAGCTACCTTCATGGTGGGCCAAAACTGTCAACAGTCACATACACAAAATTTCACCCATGGTGAACCTCCGAGCTCTAGCCGTTGAATGAACAAAAAAGTTCTTGCGTAGGCTACTTTCTCATTCAAGTTCATGATGGTCAATCCAAGAATTCTCCATTTCATTTCAACTTCCAGAATTCTTTTCTTCAGGTCTGAGGGAGCCCAAAAATCCAACATCAAAGTAATTGGTCTCATAAAAATATTCTCACTTCTGTTCTTTATTTTCTTTCTTCCTTCATTTCTTTGTTTACTTTATTTTTGATAACCTACCCACAACCACAAATCCAACATCACTCAGTCAAGAGTGCTAAATTTAGCATGCCCCTGACTTTTTACCTAGTCCAAGTGTGGTCAGTTCCTGCTATGATTAGCACCAGCTAGCCCTATCTGGGCTGGGCTGGGCTGGATTAATTTGCAGCTGAGAGGAGATGAAAGTGGGGGAAACTGACAGCTGTGTACCATATTGAACACTTGACCAGCCAGCCAGCTGGTCAGTGTGCATCAGGTTTGACTTCAGATACGTGTGTCCACTAATATTAGTTTTTATGAGGTAAAAATTCCTCTATCATTATCAGTTAACAGCCAGAAATAGAGAGGAAAGTGATCCATTTGAGAATGTTTACTGCGAAATCTGCTTCTATCTGATAACTGGAAGAGCTATCTACAAGGATCGGAGACACACTAGCTATTGGTATGAAATTGCTGGCTTTTATCACCTAAACAAGCACACATTATCAGAGCTGCAATAAATAAGCCTTTGGGTAGGAAGATTTTTGAGTGCTGTGTAAATCCCACAGTCATTTGCTCATTCACATTTATGCCAACAAAAGTTTGAGATAGGGGATGTGTGGGACTTACCCTAAGACATTATCACCAAGAGGCAAACAAGAACCATGACAACGTCATGTGATACAGCCTTTGTCTGATACAGGCACAAAGGCATTAGAGACATGGACCTTGGACTATGAATGTCTGTGGCCTTTATCTCAGTCAGTATATGGATACACAATGCATTGGAGAAAATGGAGGGAATCTTGTTGATTAAGTGTTTTGGACACTAAGGCTGATGAATATGTATTGGGTTTCCTTTATAGGGCACACCATAGCAGTGCATTAGAGAAAAGTTCTTCCTTTGGCGAAGTGATCTGTGTACGAAGTTAAAATCTTAGTGTAGTTTGATGCCTGCTCCTGCAGCTACAAATGGAGACTCCTCACTTCTCACCACAGGCTGGGTAACTATTCTGCAGACTGACCGTTTAGAGTTTGAATTCATCAGATTTTTATGTATTTGCTAGATCTAGTTTTTTTATGTATTGTAGATAAGTTTTACCTGTCAACATCTAGTCTAGGACGTGATAGAATCACATACATAGCATCGGGAGTACTGACTATGGAATGTTTGTGGGGTTTTGTTGTTGTTGTTTTTAATATAGCCTATCCTGGCGTCAACCAGCCCAGAGATACAGACACCTGAAGGTTGTGCCTGTTGGTCAGGTAATTAGAGCAACACTCTCAAATTTACATTCATAAAGTGGATGAAGTTCGACTGAGTGGTCTCAGTCTCCCCACAGCACACTCACCCTGGGTAAGAGCCAGCCAGAGTCAGAAAAATCCCTATGACTCTTATGGGAATCGCAACCTTCCAGTCCAAAATCCAAGGCGCTAACCACTATGCCATGGTGGCTGGTCGAATCTTTTTTTTCTTTTTTTTGACTGCTATTGTGATGGAACATGAATAATTGAGTTATGCATTTTTTTTCCCTCTCTCTCTCTCTCTCTCTCTCCTCTCTCTCTCTCTCTCTCTCTCTCTCTTCTCTTCTCTCTCTCTGGGGGACGGGAGTGCACTCGTGATCTCTAACCCGAAATCTCGTTCAAGAGGATTTTTCCTCTGAAGTTAAAAACGTAAGTGCCGTCTCCACTCCCTCCAAAAGTCTTTGGATGAGGGTATAAACCGAGGCCTCGAGTGCGAACGCACCAGAATATTTTGTACACACGTTAAAACCCGTTCCGCTTTTCGGAAGAGTAGGCCATTATCTGTCGGTGGGAATGGATAACAACATTTTATTTTACAAAACTACAGGCACCCGAGGACAGGATGTGAAAAAGCACATAGGTGCTTATTCCATATCTTCATAAAGAAAAGAATAAATCTGCTGTGTCAGAGCTTCTGTTGGTCTGCTTCGCGCAGGCTTGTCTATCGATAGGTCTACATGGTCCTTTCTGTAACGTTCTATGGCAGGTTAGGTGGCATATAGGGTGTTGAACGCCAGTGACTTTTGTAATAAATGTATGCCTTCTTTTTTTTTTATACTGATGGAGCTAAACAATTAGAATTCAATTGAATCAGAGTTAACTAGTCAGCAGTTACTTATCAGGACGAGTGACGCTCTTTAGATCAGTTTTGCTGACGAGTGAGAATAGCTTTATTATCACTGAAGACGTCATGTGATTGATTGATGTGTATATGGAAAATCAATAATTGATAAGAAGGAAAGTGGATCCAGTGTATAGCCTTAGGGAAGACCATAATATTATTAGTAACAAACTGTGTGCTGATTTATGCGTGTGATCATCAGTGTCCGTTTTTGAAAGCTCTGTAAAAACTATGATACTTTGTTGTTGTTGTTTGTGGTTGTCATCCTCAGCTTAACACTCTGGGGGTCACCCAGAATGGCACTCTGCCTCACTCACCCCACCTGGGAATCACTGTGAGATAAACTGTTTGCGTGACATGAGCTGTTTTTAAACTACCTCGTCATATAGCAGCCACACTACCGAGTTCAGGGAATTTTTTTCTCCTTTGAAGAGTGCAGGCTGTTATGTTAAGAGCTTGTCATGGCTGTAGGCAATCTCAACGCAACATTTTACACATAACATTTTAGTGTAGGCCTTGGCAATTATCTGACATTAATAACTGATACATCTTTTGGCCTGGGCCAAAATGATGATACGAGCTGTATGATTAATGTGTGATATTCCATTTAGTTATAATGTGTACTAGCTAGCCACAGTGTGTGTGTGTGTGTGTGTGTGTGTGTGTGTGTGTGTGTGTGTGTGTGTGTGTGTGTGTGTGTGCGGGCGCTGGCCGTGTGTGTAGCTGTAAACAGGACATTGGTCTACTGAAATGATTAACTTACATGACAGTAATGAGCCTCTTTAAGCCTGACAAGGTCTTCGTAAGAGGTGAAAGGTTTTGGTTAAATGTGCTTACTAGCTTTTGTGCTTGTTTACATCTTCTCCAGTGGTTTCGACAAAATCCATAGTATGACTAAAGGTTGAAACTGATCACCTGAATATTTTTGTTTGCACCTCTGCTATAACTCCGAGGTTTACCTGATAAGGTGTGTGGGAACTGATGAAAAAATTTGCCAAGCTGCAGCACACGGGGACAGGATGAAAAAAAAAAGCACAGGAGTGCTAAACCATTTCCCCGAAATAAAAGAATAAAGAATAATAATAATAAAAATAATAAAGGGGTGACTTTTGTTGCTGAAAGTGTGACAGAAAGTGATTCACCATTTTCAGTGCATCACCCGTGAATTTATTGTGGTGTCAATAATCATTCCATCTGGGGTTGAAAGTTTCCCATTCAACTGTCAATTCTATCGTCACTGAATTAGCTACTTACCAGTTTGAAGTCAGTTGATTTGATTTGATTTGATTTATTCTTTTATATTGAGGATAATGGAATAAGCACTCTTGTGCTTTTTTTTACATCCAGTCCCCGTGTGTATGCATTTTTGTAAATGTTATCTGTTCCCACCAGCACACGATGGCCTCTCTTACGAAAAGCGGAACAGGATTTAACGTGTGCAAGATGTTCTGCGTGCGTTCGCACACGGGGCCTCCGTTTAAAGTCTCAGTTAAAGCACTGAGAACACCGACTAAAAAACAAAAACACCAATATTGTTGAAGTTTATTTTATAGCTGTAATTTTACGTCAGTTTACATTTTTAAATTAGATTTCCTTTTAAAAAAAATCTTCCTTTTCTTTGGTGTAGAGATATTTTTATTCAAAAAAAGTACGATTGCAATACACAGAAAGATTGTAATTAGTCAACGGCTTATAGTGTGCGTTTTTCTTTCTTTCTTTCGTATTTTATTTCTTTCATTCTTTCTTTTTTGATTTCGGAGAAAGAAGAAGAATTATCATGTAAACAAAAAATTTTAAAGGAAAGCAAGGAATACAATACTCATGATGTAACAATTGATAGTCAACAGACATCAGCTTACATAAGTCTTAGCACTCAGTAGAATTATTTGATGATGAATACCAATCTTTTATTTTCTATAGATCTGTAAAGTGAAAAGGTCGTAGATTGTTTTATGGATTGTAGAAGTGTGTGTGTTTGTGTGTGTGTGTGTGTGTGTGTGTGTGTGTGTGTGTGGGCACGCATTATTGATTACAAAGAAATAAAATTTGCGTTGAACTTTCGGTTTTACTGTTTATCTCAAGGGAGTCAACTCTTCCATGTCATTCCGCGAAGGAGCGGAAAAAGTGGATGAGGTAATCTAAGATGGCGACTAGGTAAGGTCGCCCAGTTGACTAGGCTAGGACCGACGGACACACATTAGATGTGAGCAAGCGATCGGCCACTTTTTGTTTGGAATATGCATGCATGTACGTCAGCAAACGTGCCGTGTAAATGATGAGAGTTAGATGACATGTGTATACCTTTTCATTCGTGTTGTGATTGCCAACGAACCCTCTATCTGCATAGTGGCTCGTTTGAATTGAATCTCCGCTGCAACTGCTTTCGTTGATAAGAGAGCGAGCCAAAAAACGTTTGTTTTTAGGGCCGGTGAATCATGCTGTGTTGTTTCAATTCGAGCACGAAGGGCGGCTTTCTTTTTCTCTAAACTGAAAAGTGTGACATCAGGTTTAGTATTTGTAGCACAGTAACAATATGTAGGCTAATCGGTCAGTCTCATCTCCACTCTGTGGACTGTGTCTGTCGATCAGGAGATAAGATTATTTACGAGGGTGCGATAATTGAGTCGATCGTAAATTTTACCCCCCCCCCCCCCTCCCTAATTGCCAGAAATTCTGTTGTTTGTATTATATATGCAGAAAACACCGTTGATTAGTTGTTTGATTTATTATATTGTTTAGAACATATTTGTTCCGTGGAGAAGTAGATCTATCAAACAGACAACAGCTGATCACAGTGACTCAGTGAGTGAAGTTGTGATAGAACGTAGGCTAATAAAGGATGGGCTAAATGAACGCATGGAAGATGCTCATTCTGACAACTTGTATGAAGGCTAGACAATATTATTTGCTGGAGAACGTTGGGATTTTCTCAGCAATTGGAACTGTGTTTGGAAAGTTTGCATGTTTTTTTTTCTGGATCACAACATTCTAAAAAATGGCCCAGACTGAAGATAGAAAAGACATGTTTCAGCAGTGGAATATAAACATTTGGAGTGAAGATTCTTGATGCAGGTGTTGAGTGAAAAGTGTTACACTGACTTTGAAACATTTAACGAATTTCTGTTCTCATTGTCAACATTTTCAGATCAGGTGAGTGTGATTTCATTTGTTGTTGTTGAAACTTTTACATTTTTACTTTTAGTTCAGGCACATGTTTATGAAGGTCGTCATCTTCATGTTATCCATGTGTTCTATGTAGTCGTATAAATTGTAATACAACTGTATTGGTGTTATTATTAACAGCTTGGAATTAACTTAAGCATCATGTACAATCTCATTTTGTGCAAAATGTTGGTACCATTGTAGAATACTCTTTGAAAAAAAAAATTTCTGTATTCGCTTCTTGGGGTGGTGGGTAAATTACGACAACAACAACAAAAAAAGAAAATACATCCACATGTAACCCCCCCCCCTACCCCCTGTCTATTTGAACTTTTTCCAATTAAGTCTGAATCGGTGAATGATGATAAACTTTTACTGGGGATTTATAATGTCAATGATTAAACTTTTACTGAGGATAATGATTCATCAGTTTAAATTAATGTACCCAAACACTGATCAGTTTCTAAATAAAATGTAAAAGCAGAAACTCTCTCTCTCTCTTTTTTTTTTTTTTTTTTTACCTTAAAGCTGATTATAATTTATATATATATATATGTCCATGTGGCTGGAAGAGAGAGCCAAGTTGAAGACAGAACATATAAATATTGTATGGACCATGTTAAGTTGTTTTTTTGTTTGTTGTTTTTCTTGTTGTTTAAAAATTAACAGTATCAGAATATGTCACTGACAAATTCTGCATTATATTATAAATTTATTCATTTTGTAAGGAAAACAGGTAAAATTACATTAAAATTAAAGTGCTTAGGCCTAATAAGCAAAGAGAAAATAAATGGAAAAATAATGAATAACAGAAAAGAAAACTATGAATTATTATAAATTATTGAGGTTTTTCCTCCACGACTTTTTCCTTAATCATTATAATAGTGAAAAAAATAAATTGTGCTCCTTCATCTCCATGTTATTGTTAATGTTACCATCACTGGGCATAAAATTTATAGAGCAAATTAGGTCATTAGCTTTTCACACTTCCACTCTTATTAATTATTACTGATTTCCTCACTGCTTGATGAAATTGAAAATATAATTTTATAGATTAAGATGGCGTGATAATTTAAATGAGAAAATTGTATTAACTAATTTCAATTAACTTAGATTACCTTTATTAGCTTATAAAAAATAGATGTGTGTGCGTGTGTGTGTGTGTGTGTGTGTGTGTGTGTGTGTGTGTGTGTGTGTGTGTGACTGTGTGTGTGTGTGACTGTGTCAGTGTGTGTGGTGTGTGAACTGTCTAGACTAAGTGAAGAGAGAGAGAGAGAGAGAGAGAGAGAGAGAGAGAGAGAGAGAGAGAGAGAGAGAGAGAAGAGAGAGAAAGAGAGAACTTAAGACTGAGACTGAAAGAGGGAGAGAGAGTTTTGTCTAAATTTATGTTACATAATACATCTGTGTGTGTGTGTGTGTGTGTGTTGTGTGTGTGTGTGTGCATGTGTGTGCGTGCGTGCGTGTGTGAACTGTGAAGGCTAAGAGAGAGAGAGAGAGAGAGAGAGAGAGAGAGAGAGAGAGAGAGAGAGAGAGAGAGAGAGAGAGAGAGTTTTGTCTAGATTTATGTTACATAATACATCTCTGTGTTGTTGTGTGTGTGGTGTGTGCGTGCATGTGCGTATGAACTATGAAGAGAGAGAGAGAGAGAGAGAGAGAGAGAGAGAGAGAGAGAAGAGAGAGAGAGAGAGAGAGAGATCTATTGTCTAAGTTTATGTTACATAATACATCTGTGTTTGTGTGTGATGTGTGTGTTTTGTGTGTTTTTGTGTGTGTGTGTGTGTGTGTGTGTGTGTGTGTGTGTGTGTGTGTGTGTGTGTGTGACTTTGTTATAAAATGTTACTTGCTAGTGTGTGTAACTGTGTGTGCATGCATGTGTGCGTGTGCGTGTGTGTGGTGTGTGTGTGTGTGTGTGTGTGTGTGTGTGTGTGTGTGTGTGTGACTTTGTTATATGTTACTTGTTAGTGTGTGTGACTGTGTGTGCGTGCGTGCGTGTGTGCATGCGTGCGTGTGTGCATGCGTGCATGCGCACGTGCCTGCATGTGTGCCTGTATGTGTGTGTGTGTAAGAGTGTGTGTGTGTTGTGTGTGTGTGTTTGTGTGTGGTGTGTGTGTGTGTACTGTGTGCATGTCTTTTGTGTGTGACGTGTGTGTGCGTGTGTGTGTGTGTGACGTGTGTGTGACTTGATTGTGTGCACATGACATGTTTGCGTGCATGCGTGCGTGTGTGTGTGTGGTCACTGTGTGTGTGGGGGGTGTGAGAGAGAGAGACAGACAGACAGACAGAGACACTGAGACAGACGGACAGAGAGAGACAGAGAGGGAGATAGAGAAGAGACAGAGAGAGTATTATGTGTACATGTATACATGTGTGTGGTGTGTGTTGTGTGTGTGTGTGTGTGTTGGTGTGTGTGTGTTTGTTTGTGTGTAGTGTACATGTCATGTTGTGTTTAAAAAAAACAATCTGTGTTAGTGTGCTGTCATGTGTGTGTTGTGTGTTGTGTGTGTGTGTGTGTGTGTGTGTGTGTGTGTGTGTGTGTGTGTGTGTGTGTGTGTGTGTGTGTGTTGTGTGTGTGTGTGTGTGTGTGTGTGTGTGTGTGTCTGTCTGGTCTGTCTGTGTGTCTGTCTGTCTGTGTTTACACATGTGTGTCTGTGTGTGTGTGTGTGTGTGTGTGTGTGTGTGTGTGTGTGTGTGTGTGTGTGTGTGTGTGACTGTGTCAATGTGTATAATACATGTGTGTGTGTTTGTGCATACATACATGAATGTTATAATCACAACCATGTTTGGAATGCTTGAACTGCTTCTGGTTAGAAATTTTGGTGCTGTTTGAGTTTTATGCTAGCAAAGTTGCTCTTCTTTTAATCAAATAGTTTTAGACTTTGTCACAAAGTGATAGTGACCTCTAGGGTCTAGTCTAAGTTATGGTGGCTGAGCTATTTCCTACTGAGAAAGGATTGTTCTTTTTACTTGATAGGGAGATATCATGCCAAACATGATTATAATAGCAAAACACCTGATAGTGATACAATCATACAGTACTGTGAGTATGTGTGTATGCATGTCATCATGTATGATGTGTTTAAACTCCAGTATTTGTTGATCTTTTCACTGAACAGTGAATTACTCAATTAGTTAATAATGGTAGCAGCTTTACAATTACTCTTTACTTACTTTATCCTTTAGTTTTAATTTGGGTAAAACTCTTCTTGTTGTGAAAAAGTTAAAAACGGAAAACCGAAAAGAAATCAGTTTGGAGTAACTTTTCTTCCTTCTTTTCGGTTTCCTTCACAAATTTATAGAAATTACTCCAAACTTCACTAGTGGTCCATCAGGTACTGAGGTAATGTTATACTTATAGATCATCTATTTTGCAGGTAAAATTTGAAAAGGAAACCTGGAATAAGCCTCCAACTCTAACTTAAGTCTAATTATCGATCATTTCACTTTCAGGAGTGACACATGGACCTCTCAGAGTTAAAGAGTCAGAGAGTATACTTTGGGGAGATCAGGGCAAAATAGATCTATACTTGTAAAAGAGATCTTTAAAATTGTATGATTTATAAACGCACTGTATAACATGGATTTAAACTAAAGTATAATACTCAAGGACTCACTGTTGTATTTCAGGCGGCCTGGGTATTGGGTTGAACTTGATGGTTTGGATACTGTAGATAGAATTAGATCTATAGTTACACAATAATTAATGGTTTACTTCATCCTCCAGCCTGTCACAGTGTCAGTGCCCAGTAATGGAATGCATTCCTTTTTTTTTGTTTTGTGCATACTGTGCAAGTATGAGAAACTAATTTATGTATTGTAATATGTATACGTATGGGACTTGAAGTGGAATCTTGGAACTTGTCGTGTCTCTTCTGACCTTCACCACACATATCTTTCAAACATTTCATGTGGCAGCTGATCCATTTCACTTTGGCTGTATGAGTCTGTCGTGACAGGTCCAATGGAAAGTCTGGTCGTTGAACTTTGAAGGCTGTCTTGAGTCATATGGTTATTAAAAAGGCTTGTGTGTTGCCAAAACACATTTTGGCACAGATTGAACTTGAAGGAAATCAGTGTTTTAGTTTTGGTTTCCCTGTGGGGATGCTGGGGGCCTGTCAGTATAAAATAGTCCTAAGTTCCAACTTCTGGAAATTCTGTGCTAGGAATTCCCTCTTTTCTAACCCTCTCTTTTTTCTGCCGTGTTCTTTTTCTTCCTGTCAGTGTCACCACCTTTTTCTTGTCTTTTTTCTGGTCTCTTTGTTTCTTGGTCCATTCTCCTGCCTTTTTCCAGAAAAAAACTTAATAAATATAACAATTCTCTTCCATGCCAGAGTTGGATATGCTGGGCTTGACTCCTCACTCAGTCATTGGTGACAATAGATGAATAGAACTTTGCTGTGTCAGTATCTGAGTGTTTGACAAAGAAAGAAGTTTTTGGTGATTATGATTTCTAAATCTCAGTAAAGACAGAAGAAATACATATCATATCATGCAAGATGTTCTTCATGCATCTGCACATGGGGGTTTGGTTTGTAGATGGAAAAAATTGTAGTCTCATCCAAAGAACTTAAAGGGGAGTGGAATCAGTACTGATGTTAACTCCAGGGGAAAAATCCCTATGAATGGGCATCATGGTAATGGCTGAAACCCAGGCTTGATTGTGGGTCATCAGATCTCAAGTGCAATGCTCCAAACGCTAGGCTGTCTTGTCCTGCCCCCCCCCCTCGAAGAAATGATATGTACTCATTTGTAAGATTACTGACTGAATACTTGTTAAACACATGAATTATATGCTGAATGTGAGAAATTGGGATAGTTAATTTTGATCTGTGCAGAAATACAATTCATTTTTTTTACTTTTTGTTTCCAAAGCCTAGTAAAGGCATTCATAAACTTGCACTATAGTACTAATATGATGAATAACTTGGATATTATATTGGGATTGGTGATGTTGTTTAAACCAGCAAATTCAATAAATTTGGTTTTCTTGATATGTTTCTTAATCTATTTGATATTGAATTTTATTCATTGGTGTTGAAAGTTTGTACTTTAGTGCCGAGCATAATATTAATACATATAAAATAAGAAATATTCTCAAGAGTTTTTGCTCTATAACTACAGTAATAGTAGGCCTAAGGCTAAACATGGAGCTCTGAAAATCAGCTTCTGAGGCTGCACCTGGGAGAGAAGTGTGTCTGTTTTTGTCTGGTATCACAGACTTTTTCGTACATGTTTTCTAAAATACTTTGTATAACTTGTAAGACTTTCCTGATGTTGGTGAACATGGTTATGCACAAACTCAGCCACCTTCTCTGCCCTGTCAGGAATTCAGAGTGGTCAGTTGTAAGGCTTAATCGCGTGCCCCGAGTCACTCCTGGGGTATGGGAAAATCCCGACGGGTCAAACTCTCCCAAGTCCAAGTCTGAATGACCTTTAATTCACTGCGGTTCAGTGGAGCGTAAGCAGTGGAGGGTCACCCACAGGCTGGGATGTATTGTACAATGCATGGTGCGCGTGTGACAGATTGTGGTGGTAGACCTGTAGGTCTGCCTGTACTTAGGCCTACTGTGAGTTAGTCTTTGTTCTGTCCTGCTGGGAGCAGTCACAGTTGGCTGCACTGTGTGTGACTGTTATACCATGTTTCAAAGCCCACTAGTCACACAGGTCTTTTACCCCCTGTAGGTGTTTGGCTGTAAAAATGCTATATAATAGAGTCGAACGTTCATTCACTCTCTCTCTCAGTAATGAGGCAAGTCACCATCATGATGAAACGAAGACTTTATTTGGAACCGCTGCAAATAAAGTTTTTGTTTATGGTATTTTTGGTTGTTGGATGATTTTGATTTCATTGAGGCGACAAGTGCAAAACTTGGTGAAACAGCAGCTACCTCCTCAAACATGATGGATGAACAACAAGTGCAAAACATTGTGTGACTAACATGTTAGAACTTAACAGAATTTCAAAGATTCTGCATTGTTAGTGTTAAAGTTAGGTATTGAAAAAGTTCAAAAACATTAGATAAAGTACCAGAGTATTTAACTTTAAGAATACATCGTATTGGTGTAAAAAAAAAAAAAAATCAAAAGCTTACCATAAATATTGGCTGAAGTTTGTGAGTGAAAGAGTCAGATTTTGTCATTGTTTTCTGCTTGAAGAAAGGTTTAACATTTTATTTCTTCACATACCTATACAGCTATAGTTTGTCAGTCCTTCAATAATATGTGGATGAAACCATAAACTGATGCCCTGTGTGCAAACGCACGCAGAACATCTTGCACACACGTTAAAACCCGTTCCGCCTTTTGGAAGAGCAGGCCATTGTGTGCTGGTAGGAGCAGATGACAACAAAGTAAAAAACTGACATGCACACAGGTTCCATTTTTAGACACCATCCCTGAGGAAAAATCAGGGAGCTTGAGTCCCCAGGGTGGTTTGGGGCTGTAGGCCTATGACAACGTTCTGGTGGCTCCTGTGATGGCATTGAAACCATTTATATTGGCGATTGCCTTTCCAGTGGACTATTCCAGTGACATGGAGGGGAGGGGGGAAGTCTGCTGCATGAGTAACACTAACACTAGAAAGTAGAAAAAGTTTGCCCTCGGGCTCCATACTTACTTACCCATGTTTTGCACTCTACAGCCTGGAGCGCAACTCCATAGTCTAGTCTTTCGAGACTGACAGATGCCTACTAATAGTATTTAGTTCTGGTTGAAAAAAAAGTGGAAGCACTTTCCAAGGCTATCCAGCACACAGCAGTAATGCAAGTATACATAATGTACATGATACATGTGTGTATCAGAGCCCTGGTACAGGTAGACAAGCTCAACAGCCCTTCCTTCACAGTCAGTATAGACTAGACAGACTGGCTAAGTGGCTTGACTGTTGACAGTATGACACTGACTGCTTTCTCAGCCTTTTGCATCGTATGTCTGCTTATTGTATACATGTATATTATTGTCGATGAAAAAAAATTCACCATTGAGGCAGTCATCGGTTGTGAAAAGATTATAGGAACATTGGCCATTTTTGTGAGGCAAGTCAAGTGAAGTGAAGTCAAAAACACTTTTAAACTCTTAGTGTCCTATAGTGAACTGACACATCCCATGAAGAGCAATCACAATACATGCAAGCATGTTGATATGAATCATAATCTTGAAAGACACAAGAAAGCTACAGTCCACATTGGTTTAAGCAATTCAAGATAACTTCAAATAATAATAATAATAAAAAAATATCACACACACACACACACACACACACCACACACACACACACACAACACACACACACACACACACACACACACACCACACACACCACACAACTCGACACACTGTGACACAGGCATGATAAGAAAGCATAATATATTTTTTTATAAAGAGTGAGCAAAAAAAAAGGGCCTCTGAAGTTGAAGTATGATGAGGTACTTACCTGTGTTGCCATACACACAAACTTCATCCAGTGTATAAGCCTATATGGTCTCACAGTGATTCCCAGGTGAGAGGATTTGATTTGATTTGATTTGATTTATTCTTTTTAATTTATATCGAGGATAATGGGATAAGCACTCTTGTGCTTTTTTACATTCAGTCCCCGTGTGTATGCAGTTTTGTAAATGTCATCTGTTCCCACCGCACACGATGGCCTACTCTTAGTCTTAGGAATGGAAGAGAGTGCATAATTATTGTAGATGACCCCCACAACAATAGTTGGGAACAACTACAGTCTACAGCAACAACAAGAGTCAGCTATTTTGCTGATTAAAAACAAACAAACTGAAAAACCAAAACTTTCAGTCAGACACTCTGCCCAGATATAGATAGATCTCTATTCCTGAGTTTTGTGTCACCAAAAATGGACAAGAAGGTGGACATAAACGTGTTTTGGAAAGCAGGATGAGTTCCTGACTCAGTGAGGGAACAGGTATTGATCCAGACTAAAATTAGAGAGCCAGTGATTTGCTTTAAAAACAACAACAACAAACAAACCTTTCAGCACACACATACATCCATCCTTGAGCCTAGAGGCCCCACCAAAAATGGACAAGAAGATCTATTATTCTATAGCTCAGAAGGCTTTTTGCCTTGAATATTGCAGGATGAGCAAGCATATTATTTTTACATTTATAGAGCAAGGTGTTTTTCTGTTCAGGTGTTTGATAACAGACACACTGTACAGGCCTATAGCCGAGCAGACAGCCATCTCCAAAAATGGGCTAAAGGGCGGAGCCTTTTTCCAAATTTGGCACTGGCTGCTTGATATCGATAGAGCTGACACTAGTCACAAGATAAAAAAAGAGAGCAAAAAAAAAAAAAAAAGCAGAGCGACCAGTGACTGGTGCTACTGACTGTGTGTGTGTAGCCAGGCTGCCTGGCTGTTGTGTCTGTATTGACTGCCATGTGGGGTGTTGACACAACTGCTGTGTGAATGAAGCCTGCCGTGTGATTTGTAGCTTTTTACTATACTGCTGGGTGGGGATTTCGCCAGAGCTGTCTACTACTCACAGACTGTAGTAGCCGGTATGGACAGCCTGTCTTTATATGGAGCAAAAGTAGGGGATGAGCTCTATGGTATCTAATCTGGCTATGTGGGGGGGGGGGGGGGGGGGAGGAGGGGGGGGGGGGGGGGGGGGGGGGGGAATAAGTACTTGAGAACAGCTGTTAAGGTACAGCTGCTGTGTGTGTGTGTGTGTGTGTGTGTGTGTGTGTGTGTGTGTGTGTTCACCAAATTAGGAAAAAGCTGACTATTGTATAGGACTGATTCAGCTGATTATGACCTAGCCATTTACCACAGGGGGATAATTTATGAACAAGAAGACTATGTTTGCAACACCCAAGGTATATAAACCTAGGAGATACCTCAATGTTTGATAGTTGTGCCGAAAACTGACTAAAGGCTATTGTACAGACAGACCAGCAAGAAGTGTGTGTGTGGACTTAAGAAAAATACTAACTAGTGTCAAAGTTGGTATCCATCTGTACATTGTCTTCAGAAGTTCAGTTCAGCAGACTTTGTCAACCACAAGAATGGGTATCACTATCAGAACAGAAGAAGTAAGTGTTAAAAATGAGTAAATTTTTCGTGATTTGAACACTTATAAGTTATTTCAAACAAATATGAATTTAAATAAATACCAACCTTCTGATAAAAATTATGAAAATCACCAAGCAATGAATCTTCACACTTTTGTTTTAAAGTAAGCAGTTTCATTCTAAATTTATCAGAACAGATGGAGATGATATTTCAGTTTTGAAGTAAATGTTTGAAAGAAAAGTCATTCATGAAGAATTATGACTAGCTATTCCATGAATTTGTTTTTCAAATAATTAAAATAAAAGAAAAATTTTAATTTCAGTTACTTCACTTGAAATGTTAGACTTCTATCTATTTTACTAGGCATCATTTCTTTCTAATGTAACGGGCACAGTAACAGCAAACAAAGGCTATGATTTATAGTTAAGTGCTTAAAGTTCTAAACAATGCTGGGCTATGAATTAAGGTATTAGGTTTCCAGTTAAATGCACACTTGCACACATGCGCGCATGTGCGCGTGCACACACACCGCACGCACTCACGCATCAGCACAGACACATGCACGCACACACACACACACGCATCACGCAGCACCACACACCACACCACGCACACACACCAACACACACACACACACACACACACAACACACACTCTCTCCTCATCACCTACTCTCTCTCCTCCCACATCATCCTCACCACATCCCTCCCTCACTCACCTCATCCTCTCTCTCTCTCTCTCTCTCTCTCTCTCACACACACACACACACCACACATTTTCTGACTAAGCTAAGCATCTATAGAGGGGTTTGTTTATTGAGTCATGGTTTGACATTTCATGCAGCTGCATTGATATGGCCTTGCACTGAAGGCCCTTTGCCTCTCTGCCCCTTTCTTTCTTCTGTTTTTTCTTGTTCACATTCACCCAGTTGGGTGGATGGATGGATGCTGTCTTCCTTGTGCATACTGTGTTAGTATACATGTGTTTCCTTCGAGAGAGTTAAAACTTTAATGGCATAACGTGAGTCATGTGTAACTTTTGCTTTTGTTCTGTTTTTAAAACAGATTTTATTATTTTTTTTAAAAAATGTTTACATCTTTCTTCTGTTTTTTCTTTTTCACATTCACCATTGTTGGGTGATGGATGGATGCTGTCTTCCTTGTGCATACTGTGTTAGTATACATGGGTTTCCTTCGACAGAGACGTTAAAACTTTAATGTCATAAATGTGATGTCAGCTCGTAACTTTTGCTTTTCTTTCTTTTTTTTAATTTATTACAGAGGAAAATTTTTTTGAAAAAAAGATAGGTTTACATATTTCATTCGTCATATCTTGATAAATTCCCATTGTTGGGTTATATGCGACTTTTATCAAACTAATATTACATCATTCACTAAGATTAAAACTTTATAACATGAGTAATGTAGTAGACTCGTGACTTTTGCTATTCTTTTTTTTTTTGATGTAATATTATTTATTTCAGGAGGAAATTTGGTCGTGAATGAAAACACGTGCAGTCAGCCGTATCCATGCTACTTTATCATCTCGACAATAATCTTGATAAATTCATGTGGGTTACAAGCATCTGTAAGAGAAACAAATCAGATTAATCACATAAAATAACTTTAACAAGTGCAAGTTTGTATGATACTTTTTGGCAAACCGTTTTTATGTTGTATAGATGGTAAGATATTAGGGATGTGTATTGATCAGTGATAGATTATGACACTCAGCTTGTAATGTAAACACAGACGACTCCACATGCTACCAGCTACATGTATCCACATACACACCACACACACACACACACACACACACACCACACACACACACACCACACACACACACACACACACACACCACACACACACACACACACCACACACACAAGCTGGTGACATTTCATGTATGTGACCATTAACCCACCACTAAGGTAGCTGCATTCCAACTTTTGGGATATAATTTAGTGAGTGTGAAATGATAATAGTGATGATGATGGTGATGGTGATGATGATGATGATGTGTATGATGATGAATATGAATATCAATATGTATAGCACTGAATCTTGTAAAGTGAACAAATCAAAGTGCCTGCATTCATAACATTCACATGCATCCACCATTCACATAAGATTGATAGGGTACACACTGATGCATGCACACACATGTATTATTCCTATTATTACAATGTGCACAAAGGCAGAGATTATATTGACAGTTTTCGATGTC